>JAZDUH010000443.1:22105000-22345000 GCA_036419115.1 Scarus forsteni
AAGGAACTGCCCGAAGAACTCAGAAACAGAATTGTGGAAAGGCACAAGCATCCAGCCACAAAATAATTTCTGCTAAGAGCACAGTGGCCTAGTTTGCTAGTTTCAGAGTGACTCTTCCTCACTTCACACCCCTTTCAAAGCCTATCCACTGTCTCTCCTATCAATAAAAGGCACAAAAAAAATGGCCAAAAAATAAAAAAAAAGTAGCTGAATAAAAAAAAAAAAATCATGTAAGTCAACCATCACTGCAGCCTCCACCAGTCAGGGCTTTACAGCAGAGTGGCCCAACAGAAGCCTCTCTTCAGTGCAAGACACATGAAAGACCGCATAGAGTTCACCTAAAAGGAGAGACCTGAAAATGGCTGTCCACCAACATTCACCATCCAACCTGACAGAACTGGAGAGGATCTGCAGAGCTCCTACTCAGTACTGAGCTAGGGGTCTGAATACTTATGACCATGTGATATTTCAGTTTTTCTTTTTTAATGAATCTTCAAAAATTTTTACAATTCTGTTTTTTTTTTTGTCAATATGGGGTGCTTTGTGTACATTAATGAGTAAAAAAATGAATTTAAATGATTTTAGGAAATGGCTTCAATATCACATGTGAAAAATTTAAGGGGGTCTGAATACTTTCCATACACAGTGTATATTTATAAATATATATCCAACCACATGTAGCAGCTGAAGCAACATCTCATTTCACACTGGAAAAACACAGCTGATCTTGCAGGAACTTTTCACATTCAAAGGAATCATGTCTGCAAATATTTAAATATATTATCAGACATGAGTTGACAGAGCACCACTTCACTATCACTTACCCTACATAGCCTGTCAAACAATGACCTGCTCTCCACACAAGTGGATGATCAAGAAATGAGGAGGAATGACACTATGTCGCAACTGACTGATTTTCTGTGGAAGTTTCTAAACCCCATTTGACTCTTTCAGCATTTTTTAATGTAAAAAAGACATTGTTTTCTGGATATCCATTATTATGACAAATTCCACTGTCAGGTTTATTTAGGAACCGCAAACCAACTAGTTAAACTGATGACCCACTAATGTGACCCACTGTGATACGCACGCGAGCATACCACATGTGTTTCTTGAGCTCTACACTGGACAACTCCTGTGATTTTATATGTGTTTGTCCACACAGGTTTAAAACTGTGTTTCCTGCTGAAGCTTAATTTCCAAATGACTGCTGTTTGTGTTAATTAGCAAAAGTTAGCATGCTAACAAGCTGAGCTTGGATAGTAAACATTAGCCCATGATAAGATTAGCATGTCAACCTTAACCTAGTTGGCATTTCAGCTTTTGTATTCAACTCGGCACATGACGTCAGCCTAATTACATCCTCACAGATCTGTCTACATTGTTTGTAGCTGCACAGCTCAATATTTTTTCTCTCATTTAGTCATTTTCACCCTTAAATCCTCTCCCCACATTACCTCTCCTCTTCTCTCCTCACCCCTCCTCTATTTTCTTTGTAACAGCTGTGCTAGCCTGCAGCGTTTAGCTTACGCATCTCTGGCCTGTCATCCAGAGGTACATTAGTGCACTCATCAGCAGGACAGCATACATACAACACGAATGCATCCACTGCTCACAGCCCGTACTACTGTACGACACGCATGCATCCCCGCACACAGGCCATACTGGCTAATTGGAGTCATTACTCACTCAGCCTTTGTGTGTTGGGCTTTCTGGAGATCCTGGAAACGGTGCATTGATGCAGGAGTGCAGATTTTAAATGTTGATGCTAATTCTATGAAGCCACATCTGTCATGAATGTCACATGGTACTAATATTAAGTTATTTGAATAATTTCTGTCAGTTGAGGAGTGATGAAAAACAAATAGAACAAGACTGGATTGATGTGAATCCCTCTTAGAAGCCTGGACAAGTGGTCTCACTCAATGGCTGGAGTGACAGACTTCAACTAAAGTTATCACGGTTTTAAGTATATAGCACTTTTCTTGCATAATACAACAGTCCACAGTGTTTTAAAAATGAATTGCATACAAAATAAAAACAGAAATGAACTGCTGTAGACTGTGAAGACACAGGAAGGAAATAAAACAAAAAGAGAATGAATACAAATAAATGAACTTACGAGGAAAATGGAGTTATTACGTAGGAAGAAATACAAGAAAATGGGTAAAAACACAGTCACAAAAATAAAATGAAATCAGCAAAATTATGACAAAGCACTTTGACAAAACTAATTTAACAAAGGATGGAACAAAAAAGAAATTAAAGTAATATCTAGTGCTACTGAATTGAACCAAATCAAAAGCCAGATTTAAAATGTTAGAGGCAAAACAAACTGAAAGCTCTCTCTAGTGTGTTTGTTGGAAACATTAGGAACAGTTAAAAAGGAAGTCTCTCTATAGAAATTGCTGGTTAAGGGACAATATCACATTTGCTTTCTATATTAAAAAAAAAGAAAGAAACATTATCAATTAATCCAAAATTGGTAGTCCTAATAAAATGCAAGGTAAGGCAGTTTTATGCATAGAGCATCTTTTGTTTAACAATGGAGTCAAAACAGAACTGCCAGAAGTGCAGTTCCTTGAGTTCCCACATGGGGCTAATTGTAGAAGTCACAATCGCTTTCAGTATTCAAAAGCCATTGTTTACAGCACAGATAAACATGTCTGTGCTTCACAGCCAATTTAAAAAGGTAATTATTTTGGTTGGAATAACTCGTCTCTTTCTTGCTGTACTGTATGGATGGTTTATTTATCCTTACCTCCTCCTCTTGATTCCATTAAGGACAGAGTCTGTTTATGAAATAAATTAGTGTTTTGGCAGGAACAGGCCCTTTCTCTCAAAATGATTTTTAATGAGATTTCAGATAAATGTCTGAAATAAGGTATGAGGTTTGAGAGGTTTTAATGTTTTTCCTACAGTATAAAATACATCTGGGAATATGTCCTTGACTTGGAAAACAGATCATGATGGAGACATTTCATTTCAGTGTTTTTGATTGTCTTTTTTTAAAAAGATGATGTGAGACACAATTACACAGCCATGTTCTAGTTCCATTAAAACAAGTATTGGCTTTTTTCACTTCCACATATGTATTTGTGCTATAAAACATGTGAAAGTTATGATCATCCGTGATGTTTTTCTTGAAGTTTCATTTACTTTTTTTTCTCTGGTACAGCTTTTTTCAGCAGGAGTTTAATAATCCCACACACCAGACCAACAGCTTCACATATTAATGAGATACATTTCAAGTCCATCTGGGCAGCATCCAGTAGAAAGTGATTGGGAGGGACAGAACCACTTAAGAGAAACTGCATGTGCAGATGTTCTTTTTTATATTAATTGTAAACTTCTCACTTTCAGCACAGTGAACTTGCACTTTTAACATGGCCTCTTTGCTAAAAAAAAAGGGCTCTGATTTATCTGTTAGAAAAAATACAAACAAAGACCATACACTTAATGCTTAAAGCGATTAAGACTATGTTTAAACAGAGACTCTGTGACTTAAAATGCAAAGATTTTTCCTTTGCTTATTCAAACTCGATCCACGTTCAGACAGATGTTAGATAAGAATGAAACCGCTGTTGTATGCATGCCAGTTCAGTATGTGGCAATGCAGGTTTGCAGAGAGGCAGCACTGCTACAATACACATACGAAGAGGAAAAACTTTTCTCAAGCAACAGTGGAGGCACATAGACACAGGAGTTTCTCTTCTTCATGACTAATCTGTTTGGACAACAAATCTGTTTGTATAGCTTTGTCTGGATAACAAACCGAGCACAGTAAGCGGCACACACGTTACTCGGTTTACACAGCGCTGCATAAAGGAGCGTGTTGAAAGCTCTCCACTCTGGACACTGGTTTCAAAGTTTCCGGATTCAGGCACTCCGTATAGAGTTCTCTTGTAAACACAAGGCCAAACGCAATGAAAATGTGTTGGACTTGACCATATTTGGCTTTGTGTAAACGGCCCCTCAGTGCAATGCTAATTTCCAGGCTGGCCATCATCCTTGCAACGTTCTAATGGGCTGATCTAAAATAATTTATTGACAGTATTTTCAACAAGGTGGCTGCTGCAGATTGGACTCAAAAGCAAAACAAGACGTTGTAGGACGTTCTCAGTATTTGCTACTGTCTATAAAAGTAGCATTTTTACATGCAAATAATAAGATAATGTTAAATAAACATAAAAATAACAATTGTAAGTGATTTACAAAGTTCAAAACAATGATTTATAACAATTAAGAGCATTCAGAACAGCATAAAGACTTAAATGAAATAGCACTGTGTATTTTTTTAAAAACACTCATACACAGTTGGATTACTGATGATAAAATACACTTATTTATCTCCACATATTTATGTTTATTTGTAATACTGAAGATAAAACAGCAGCTCTTTGGCATTGTGGTAAGTGTTCTGTCTCTGCAAAACTGATGTGACATTTTGTGGACACTCCCCTTGATGCCGACTGTATCTTCAGAGTGTCTGTGTGTGTACAGTTAATGCATTTGTTTGTACGTGCTGCAGCAGAACGTGTTTGGCTTTGGTTGGCCCACTGATACAATTGATAGTGACAGATATATGGCTAATTAGTGCAGCCTTGGCTCGGCTGTCCTCAACTCTCACCAGCTCACTGTGAAATTGGATTAATTTACCTCGCCTTAATACTCCGAACCAACAGTACAAATAAAACAAACACAAGGTTCTTTAATGAGCACAGGACTGTTGTTAAATTGGAAAGCACAAGCCATTTTTTTTTTTTGATTTAGTGATCATGCGACTGTACTTGATTTGTTTTTGTTTGGTGCTTTTCAATGTCAATATTGTATGTTAAAGATGAGAAAAAAATATTTGTTGACTTAGTTTTTTCACATGACTTCATATGAAATACATTTTAAAACTGAGAATCTTACCCACTAGAAAGATTGAAAAATTAAGATATTAACAGTTAATTGATAAAATTTAGTTAAAATGAAACATCCATTCAACAGGATCAGTGTATTTATGAGAACTTTAATTTATCGATGTTTTCATTAATTTGCTTGATGAATATTAATTTTTTATGACATTAGAAATGTAATGAAATAAAATATGAAAAATTGTATTTGGAAAAACTCACACAAAATGAATATTTACTTTTATCAACCAGACAATAGAAGACTAAAAAAGTAAGGAGTGGGCAATCGATCATTTAAAATTCACTATATTAAGATGTTTTAGGGAGAAATACCCTTGTTTTCTCAGACAAATTAGGCATACAAGCATCTCATATTGTCACAACTACTTGCTTCACTTTAATCTACCAGTAAATTATCCACTCCAAGTAAAAGTCCTTTATCTAGGCTGTGTTTCATGAGCCCTTTTCAAACATTCAACACTGATATTCTCAGGGTGATACACTGACATGGTCGTGCACACGTGCTTCTCCCAGCAGAGAGTGGTCCTTACTGGACAGGGGGAAGTGGTGGAGGGAGGTAAGGGGATCACCGATAGGCAGCACATGGTGTCAGGCATACACACTGACAGTCATTGTTTATAATATGACAGCGGACAAGCAATGTATATCACAACTTCAGTGACTCTTCAGACTCTTACAGGGCAGGGCTTGCTTGTAAGTCCAATTAGCTTGGCTCTTCTGTACGGCATGCTAAGGTTCTTACAAGACAATCTGTTTCAAAATGACTCCTTAAGACCAGCTCAGTCCTTAAAACAAGCAGCAGACAACCTCTCCTAAGCTTTTTCTCACTCCATATGTCTCCATCTTATGCCTATAGTTTACTAAGTCTGTCCAGAAGCTCATCTGCTGGAAGTCATCTCCACTGTTCATGCTTTGGCCCTAAATCCCCTTGCTGATACACATAATCTCTGCTGTCCATATTCTGAACCCTGCTGGTCACAACATTATTGATATAATTGGCTTCACATCCTATTTTTGTCATCTGCTAATGCCAGACTGACAGCCCGGGTCACTGCTACTGTAGGCAACAGGATGGCTGATCCAATGAAGAAATATTCAAGTCTCAAAAAAACTTGTGAGTTCAAGTTCCTGTAAATGTGAATTTAACTAATATGGCACACAGAGGTAATCAGGCTTAAGTTCAAGGAGTGCTTAAAAATGACTCAATATAAAAGTTCTCATCATATTATCCCTGTGAAATCTGTGCGTCTTTTACCAAGATGAACAAAAAAAGGTCCTACTTTTGTGCTCACTAATCAGGAGCTGCATCTTTCGCCACATATTCATATTTTCTTCAGTTTCTCTTTTTATCTCTGCCTGTTTTAACATGACTGCTCTTTGCCAGCAGCACCCCTGCAAAGTACAAACACGGCCGTCTGTGAGAGCCTCTGCGTGGGACTTTGTTGTGATGCTGGGAGGAAATCTCTGAGCGAGTGAGGGAATGAGCGAGAGAGAGGAGAGGGAGCGGCTCAGTCTACAGCATTTCTGTTGGAACTGCTAGGCCCTTCACAATACTCAGCAAATATCAATTCAGTTTAAACATAATAAGCATTTTCATAACAAATCAGGCTTTTTAGATATATTCTCCGAATATACTTAAAAAAATAAAGATTCCAGTTTATAGTTGTGCATTATCTGTCGTGTGAAGTTTTAAACATCATGTAGCAGGTCAGTAGCAGAAAATGAGTAGGGATTGACTTGCTGTCAGCACCGCCTACCTCCACTGCCGACTTGTTTTGAATTACTGTTGTAGTGTTCCCTGCAATGCCTTATAGTTGAGGTGTCCTCCTTAAAAGCATGCATCCGGAGTGCTGGTTTGACGAAGTGGTTAGTAACCAGGCACCCCATGTACTTTACATGTAATTGTTGATGTACTAAATAAGTAGCAATGACATGCTGAGGAAGTGGGCTGAGCTAACACCTTGTGTGTACTCAACTTGGAATTGTTTTACTTGGAAGCTTGGGTATCAATCCCAGAGAATAAGCATGCTCTTAATAATCATGCTTTCAGTACACAGTGACTACAATCAAATTTGAAATACCATCAGGTTGAGTGCTTTGTGGCCTGTGGTGCATGCTCAGCTGTCAAGTCTACTTCAGTTGTGATCATGACAGTGTGTGCCTCAGCATTTTATACTGGTATATTGGTTGCACCAGTGTAAAGGTCACAGCCAACTTTTTAACTGAAAAAGTGCATCTCATACAGTATTTGGTATTGATGTTTTTTTTTTTTGCTCAGACTGGTGATAAATCAATACTTCAAAAACATTGACAGTACATAAACAGCCCCCAAATCAATACTTTCAAGAGAGAAATGGAGCATTAATAACATTTACTATTGTTGTCATACATGTGCTAATGCCTTTGTTGCCTGATTGATTGATCGATTGATTAGTTAATTGTAATATCCATATCCTTAGCTGTAGGGCAAAACTTGGACAGCTTACCAGACAGAAAAGGTAAACAAGGTCTTGTGTCTTTGGCTCTGTTCTTCAGTGAATATTACCAAAATAAAGCACGAAAAGTTGTTGTGCTTTGGTTTGGTTGAGAACAGACGTGTAGGTACCTGTCCATTCTGATTTTGACACTCATTCTAGTAATACCACAAACCAGGTTTTATAATAAATGTTTAAGCTATTAAATTTAACTAGAATGGACTAGAATGTGACCAAAGGAACATCACATATGACATGAAGGTTCAGAGTTTGTTGCCAGCAAAGGGCTTAATCACAGCCTTGTGCGCCCACTTTAATATTTGAGTACTGTTGGTGTATTTTGCAAGCAATAAGTGAATCCTTTAATGAAATATTTTGTAAAGAACAAAGTACAAATCTGTGTCCTTCTGACAGCTTCTTTTCTCCTGGGTACGCTGACTTCAGAGTAAATTGAAGTCTTTTGTTATGTAACATTACACGAGGCATACAGTTACTCATTGATGCTTGCGGAAATACAGCGCTCAACACTGTGCTGTGACCGGGAGTCACTGCATTACAGAGAAGTCTGCTCAGTCCACAGACACTGACCCACACACAAACGCACACACTGACCCATAGAGATGCTGACTGCGAGACTTTTTTGGTCCCCAGCCATCTGTCAGAGGTTTTTGGGGAAATGGCGATGATGATGGGGTCTCTTGACGGACATGACAGTCGTTCAGGACAGTTCAGTTTAGCTTGCCACAGGAGGCTGACACACAAATGTGCACACACACATCAGTTGGGTGTTTATGCATGGGCAGACATATTGGGTACACACACTCACACAACCCCCACCCCCACCCCCCATAGTAGCTATTGTGTCAAGTTTTACTACTGCACAGAACTGAAGGCTGTTTGTGTGTATCTGTCCTAGGTACAATGTGTGATATTCAGTTGCATATTTACAGAAAAATTGAATGAAAATAATTTAGAACAAAAAGTCTGTTTCATTTTGCTGGTAGTAAGTAAAGATTTGTTTCTTTTGCCTCTTAAAGGCTAAACTAAGCTTTCTCCTGCAAGATAAAAATACATTTCTGTAGCAACGCTGCCAGGTAAATGAATCCCCACCTTTAGGGCTGGGTGATATGGACCTAAATATATATTTCGATATTTTTAGCTGAATGGCAATATCCAATTTATATCTCAAAACTTTTTCCAGATAACAAAAACTCAATGCAATGTCTTTCGAAGTTTTAAGTTTGGGGATGCAGCTCGCTGTTTCGCACAGGCATCATGTAGCACTCTGTGGCACTAATGTGACATTTGGAAAAGATTCATTATGCTCAAGCCTTTTTTGCCTCCTGTTTTGCCATTCTCAGCAAAAATTATTTGGCCCTTCTTCTTGAATCTTGAAACGGATCAGTGATCCACTGCTTTTTTCACTTTACTATCCAGCTTCCTCCTCTGCAGAAGTGTTTCTCTCTTCTTTCCTTTGCTTTATTTTGCCATTGATGACAGAACTGTTGTTGTAAGTGAGCAGGGGGTTGGGTTGGCTGTTTTGTTTTTATCAATTTTTATTTTGAGGAGCAGGAAGGGCAAAGAGCGCCAAAGACAAGGTTGAGAGGTTGGCCCGAAATGGTGGCTTGTTAAATGTTTACCCGAATTATATATCACTAAAAGTAACATCTGTCTGTCAGGCTCAAAACTATCAACTATATTGACATTGCATGTATTGTTCTTTTTTATGGATCCCCAGTCTGTCAATAAAGTATCTATTCATCCAACTTTTGAGTAAACTTAAAACAGGCTAAAGTTCCCTGTCCAATTCAAAAACAATTATTATAAGGGTAGTACCGATGTCCTCAAGGTAAAAAAAAAAAAGGCATTTCAATTTACACAGTATTTCCAGCAATTATCAATGTATGGATGTGTTCTTGAGATCACAACTTACAGTTCATTAATTATCAAGAAATAATAATGTAGTCTTTTCCACAAAAACACTCAATTTCTCATCAGTATGTTATGATGCACACAAAGAAATGTTGACTAAAGTTTTGACTAAAACTAGACTTTTAAATACTTGCTGATTATGGGGTTATGCTAATTGTAAGGAATGCATGATAGCAGTTTTTGATTATTTCAAATCCCATATATATATATATATATGTACATTTTGGAGATTTTGATCCTGAAATATAAAGATACATTAGTTAGTTTTGTAACCAACTGTTACACTATACAACATCAGAAATAACTTCTCTTTTAAGAGCTACTGACTCTGATGCACTCATTTGATGACACAAAGTCAGACCTTTTTTGAACCTTATACCTACAGAGTCATATCAACATGCAAAAATCTCCAACCATAACAGTAATTTGTAAGTCTAATGTAGTGAGAGTAAATAGCAGAAATGTTCATATCTGCCGATACCAATATTTGTTTCATGAAGCAATGCCAATACCAATATCATAACGTTAATATTTTGCATCCCTATTGCTGAGCTGCAGCCATAACTTGAATTAACTGTGCATGCACTGTATTTGTTTGTTTCTATGTATGGCTAATTTGGATCAACTCTACTTGGTTTTGGTACCATGCCTTCATTTTCATATACAAAATCTGCTTTAATTGTACCTCTAAGCAGGCAGGTCATCATCATGTGGTTACGCAAAAATGCCTTGACATTCAAGAAAACAAAAATTGGGGACATCGAAGGGGGGTGGCGGTGGTAGTGTAGCTGGTTCTCAGTATGTAGCTTTTTGTCACCACAATAAGACTAGCTTGTTTTTGGATACTGTTGTAAGCAAGAAAAACATTATCAAAAGCACAGGAGAGATTGGGTTTTACAGCATAACAGAGCTGATGACAAGCCAGTTTCATTTCTATTTCAGACATCCAATTCTTGATGCTTCAAGTCAATATCCACTTTGGCTGTTATCAAAAATAAGATAAGAATTAACGTAGATGAGACAACACAGTGAAAATAGACCTTTTTCAAACTCTACTGTTGCCTGTCTTGGCCAGGACATGCCTGAGAAAGAGACCACTGATTTCAGCAAGGCTAAACTTAACTCACGGCAGCTTTTAGCTTATTTAGTTTTCTAAAAAAAAATGCTTTGAGAGCTTACATCCAAGGACAAAGAATTCCAAAATGTGGGGGCATGCTGCTGTCAGGTTAAGTTTCCATTATGACAAACGGCTTTAATCCAACATCAGATGTGATGGTACAGTTAATATAGATACAAATGTATATGCTGGTTCAGACAGTTCCATTAAATAGTGATTGCTGTGTTTGTTTATTGCATTAAAATGTGCCTGACACTCTGGAAACCTGCCTCTGAGGGTTTGGTGATGTGTGCGCATATGTGCGCCTGACACCAAATTACAGCTGCGGAGGATGTGCTTCGCCTGCGCCGAGAATAGATCAGGTTGGAGCTGGCAAGCTTTCAGCGCACCTTTCGCAAAGTTTTTTGGCACGAAATTGTCACTGCGTCAACATGAATCTGTCGGCACCTCCCCCTGGTGCCCCTTTGCCTCCCCCTGGTGCGCAGTCACACCCATCTCTGCGCTGTCGGTCTACCAAATTGGCGGTGCGCCGGACGAAATTGACACTGCGCAGGGCTCTGCGCACCCTGCGCTGCGCCACGAAATTAGGGCCCTAAGTCTTTTATGGGCTTCCGGTGAATGAGGCACACAGATGCTATCCATGCAAAACTAATGTTTTAATGTAACTAAATGAAACTCATCGTTTATTGTTAACATATTTTATTTCAAAACAGGAAAAGGGTAATTTTGGGGAAGTTCAGGCATTTACTTTGAGCAGCCTTTTTGTTGAGCAGTAAGCTTGGTCTATATTTATTTTAACTAAATAATAAACTTTATAAATGTTATTGTCTTCTTTTTGTCATATTTAAAAATACATAAAACTTAAAAGATTGATATGTTGCACGGCCTCATTTCATTATATTACACCATTAACCTACAGCTTTGTGAATTCTTTTCTCTCGTCTTTTATATCAAGAGCAATCACCCCGCTCAAGGATATGAGAAAAACTTTTATTCTCTGAGTATTCATTCTTTGCTGCAGCAACAGAACAACATGAACAAAGCCAGAGGCCAGATTCGAGTGAGCCAGCCAAGTGCTGTGATGTACACACCAACAAGTTCTGCATGCATGTTTTATCGCAGGCTGCAACAGCAACAGAGACAGGGGCACTTAAAGCAGAATTTCAAATGAAAACATGAGAGACAGAAAGAAAAAGGCCTGACAGGGTTCAACGAGTTGTGCGTGTGTGAGATGCCCTCGAGTGTTTGTCTGTATTTTATCCAAGTAAAAAACACACATAAGAGTTTTTATGTTTGTGAGCTGTATTTACTTTCTGGTTTTTAAAAGACAGAAATTACTTATTAGTCAACTGTGTGATTGTTTTAGCATATGTAAGGCGGTGGAATCACCTTATCCAAAATTAGCACAGATGTAATTAGGCCATGAGAACAGAAAGCACCCAGTGATGATTTTTACTCTCCATGACATAAGAGACTCCAAGGAGCTGATTACACGAAACTGTTTGCATGTGTGGAAGTCAAGTTGGTTGTTTTGCACTCATAATAAATTCAGTATATGAACACATGTCGTAACCCTCCCCCTTTGTGACCTCCCGACACGTCACCTCACAATAGAGCCTTAGTTTCCTTTCTTTGTCAGACAAAAAGATATTATATAAGAAGGAAAGATGAAGAGAAAGAGTTCACATAGATCATAAAAAATGGTTTTAAAATATAAAACTGATAAAAAGTGATCTAAAGCATGAATCTCCTATCTTCTCTCTCTTTGTATTTTTAAACCTTGACGTGCATTCTCACTCAGGGATGAGCCTCTCCGTCTTAAATACTTCCGTGCATGTATTAAACATTAAAATAGCTGCCCTGTTCATTCAGGTTAAAGCTGCTCACCCTGAGCACACACCGATCAGTGTCTTCAGTGGCACTGATTGGCTGACCGCCCATCTTAATGAATGGTCTCTTTTAACTATTCTCTGTGCTACCAGTTCCCTGTGTGATGACTAGAGTCATTTTCTGATGTCTTATTGCATTTACTTGTAGTTTAGAAATTGTTTTAACAAAATTTCTTCACATGCAAATGATCCTCTGAAGATGCTTGGATCCCCTGTTGATTGTTTGTGCAGAATAGAAATCTGAAGGAGAATAAAATAATACTATATTTTTTCTCATTATTTTTATTTACGCCTTTGCAGTTATATGTGACAAAGAAGCACACGTAAATCCATGTGTTAAGATAATGTATGTATGGATTGGTCTCCCTACAGGGCCATATTCTTCTGTTCAAGGGCCTCATTTCAGCTCTTAGGGTCTCATAGCTTTGGCTAACTTGAAACCTTCTTCTGGAGCATTTTGTTTAGAGCTGTTCACATCATATGTTTGCCTGAATTAAAATAATAATGTGAGTTCAGCTCCACCTTTATCTGTATTTGACCAGACATTCAAATGTTGGCCTGTTGCTTTGGATGTATTCACACCGAACATGGTGCATTTCCTTCCAGTGCTGAAGGAGCCACTTCACCTTTTTTTTTTAATGCTTTGTCTGTGTACCAAATGTCTTTACACGTGCTGTCATTGTCTTGTTAGTGGAGTTTAGTAAAACTTTCTGTTGTTACGTCTTTCATTATCTCCCATACATAATGTATAGTGCTACCTGACAAATGATGCAATGCTACACAGTAGGGCTGCACGATATTGGAAAAAACTGACATTGCGATTTTTGGGGGGTTTGCGATATATTGCGATATATCTTGCGATATAAAAAATAGAAGAATTTTCACCAGATGACTTGAATAGCTCTGTTTGGGAAGAATTTGGTTGACTTACAATGATACCATTGTATTCGTATAATACAGTTTAATCCAGCCTAAGGGGGTTCATCTATGAATGATGAAGATTGCTGTACATAAAAGGGGTCCAGGAGGCCATGTCTCTGTACAAAATAGAATAGGTTTCAATTTCAGTTGCTTTTTCTCATTTCCCAAATAAATGGGAGAAATGCGATAGTCACATCGCATGCGCGATATGACTATTGCACATGCGCACATTGCGTTGTTGATGTTTAAACGATATATTGTGCTGGCCTACTACACAGCAGGTCCTTGAAGATACATAAAACATCTGTGGGTGGAAGTATCAGTGAATCACCAAAAAGATTTATGTACCTTTTAGGATTACAAACTTTCTAGAATCTTGAAAACTTGGAGCCGGTTATTTAACCGATCCTTAAATAAACACCATTTTGCATCAAATAGGAACTATATTGTAATTTTTTTGGATTGAAAATCAATTCTGAATCAGACTGATCAAGACTAATGGCATCCTCAAAGCTATTTGCATGGATCTGCACACTAAATTTGCTAACTAAAAATGTAAGTCACTCTATGGAGTTCTTGTATTTTTCTTCGGAAATATATCTCAATAACAAATACATATGTATTTTAGTATTTCAGAGTATTTTGTGTTTTCTTCCTTTCACATCACACTGTTTTCTCTACCTTGGCCTCTCCTTATCTCCCTTTGTCTCTCCCCCCTTTCACTCTGTTGTCAAACTTTTCTTCCTTCTCTGCTCTGCTCTTCTCCCCTCTCAGGCTTGTAAATGTCTGGGTGGAAATCAAAGTGCATTAAACATTAAATATGCTGTCGAGAGGCAGAAGTCTCTCCATGCTGATGATGAGGGGGAAAGTAGGGCAGTGAGGGAAGAGGTATGGATGGAGAGGAGGAGGGGGAGGAGGGGACTGAGGATGGACACAGAAATGCAAAGATGGAGACAAAGACAGATGGAGGCAAAGAAACAAAGAGGGAAATAAGAGAGAAGACTTTATCACATATATATAAGCTTCTGGAAACCTATAAAGTGGTGCTTCCACTCTGAGACATATGTTTGTTTGGTGGAGCTGGAAAATATGGGCAAAGAAAACCTAAGTATTTTTCAGATGCACTATGTATACTGTAACATCATACAATCTTCATTAGCAGTACCTTTCGTTCATTCAAAAGTTGACTGCAGTTAGGGATGTAAATAAACATTGATGTATATTGATATAATGATTGGCTGATCAGTTATTCAACTGGATTGATTGTAAGTGAAAATATCAAAATCATTGTTTATATGACAGTTTTATTTTCAAAGTCCCGATGCCTATGTGACGCTTGCCACTCAGCTGCAGTGATTCTTGGAAGTTCAAGTGAATTAGCAATAAGCTGATGCTAACAGTTAGTACCACAGATTTATGGAAGAAGGTGAGGATTTTTTACTCTTTTGGCTGTGTGACACAAGTCCAGACTTACATAAACACCAGGGACTGCTGTTCAGCCTGATGTGGCGACCACATTAACTTTTTTTTTTAACCATTTACAACATTGTTGGTTGTCGCCTCTCGTTTCACCTGTGTAAGGTGTCTGATACAGCTTCTGTAGATTAAACATTTGAGAGAAGAGGGATGCTCTAAGTGGAGGGTGGTATCTCTGTCTACAGTCCTTTGCAGTCACTCTAAGTCCATTAAAACTTTGTCCTAAAACCTCTTTTTTTTATCAAACACAAGACAAGAGAAAATAAATCATAACTTTGTTGCATCAAATTTGTATCGCTGATTAACTCCTACTAAATTGCTATTATTTTGTTTTTTAAAAATTACACATAAGTATGAGCTTTTTATACAAAAGGAAAAATGGTTGATGGTGCAAATATAACTGCTTAGTAACATGTGTAAATGTATTGAAAATAAATTTAAGAATAGAAAAAAGCTTGGCGCTTAAACCCAGCTTTAATGAGTGACCCAGTATTCGTGAAATACTTAGAAGACCAATGGGATTTATTCATGTCCACAAATGATACACCTGACATTAGTGCTTCTACTTTGTGGGAAACGGGCAAAGCATTTTTGAGAGGCTCCATTATCTCATTTGTTTCTGCAAAGAAGAAGAACTGTCTTAAAAAACAAATAGAACTCGAACAGCAAATTGCTAATTTGGAGAGGGACTTTAAACAGTCATCCTCACCTTTGGTGCTTAAACAGTTAGATGCAGCCAGATCTGCTTTAGACCAGTTGCTTACTCAAAAAGCAGAAACGGCAATATTTTACGCAAAACACAGATTGTTTGAATTTAGAAATAAACCTGGGAGGCTCCTGGCCCGACTTGCACAGGGAAAAAGCGGATCTTATGCAATATCCTCTCTAAAAGACAAAAAAGGTGACTTACATTTTGAATCTAAAATGATTTGCAAGATAATGAAAGAGCTCTATCAGAAACTCTATTCTTCAGAATGCGGTGATACATCAGTTCCCAGTGAAACTTTTTTCAATAAGATTAATCTCCCAGGGTTGTCTGAACAACAAAGCTCAAATTTGGATAAACCAATAACAACTCAAGAGGTTCTGGAGGACATACAGTCCTTAAAAGCTGGAAAGGCCCCAGGCCCTGATGGGTTTGGGCCTAATTTTTATGAAAAAATGGCCAAGAAAATTGTTGGTCCATTGCTAAATGTATATAAAGAATCAATAATGCATGGAACTCTACCTCCAACTTTGAATATGTTGCATATTTCTTTAATTTTAAAAAAGGATAAACCGTCAGAATTGTGCACATCTTATAGACCAATTAGTTTACTTGGTGTAGACTGTAAAATTTTGGCGAAAATTCTGGCTAGGAGATTGGAGGAGGTGTTGCCAATACTGGTAAAACCTGACCAGACAGGTTTTGTTGGAAATAGGTACTCCCACTCCAATGTAAGACGGCTGTTAAATATTCTTCAGTTTTCACAAAACAAGAATTACAGGGCGCTTGCAATCTCACTCGACGCTGAAAAAGCGTTCGACCGGGTGGAGTTGGGCGTACCTTTTTAATGTTCTAAACAAATTCAGTCTTGGCCCTGTATTTGTGGGATGGGTAAAATTACTGTATAATGCTCCCACGGCAAGGATCTTGGTGAATGGTTCAGTATCTGATTGCTTTTCCTTGGGTAGAGGAACCCGTCAGGGCTGTCCCCTTTCCCCTCTTTTATTTGCTTTGGCTTTGGAGCCGCTGGCGGAGGCTATAAGAACACACCCTGAAATTTTTGGAATTAAACTTGGGAACACTGAATACAAAATATCTCTTTATGTTGACGATGTATTATTGTTTATAACAAAACCAGAAACATCGATACCAACTTTGCTTTCCATTATTAATCAATTCGGTCAGATTTCGGGGTATAAAATTAGCTATGATAAATCAGAACCCCTTCCGCTAGGCATTCAAAGGGAAAGTTGGGATCCTCCAGACAACTTCCCCTTTAAATGGTCATTTGGAGGTTTTACATACCTAGGTGTAAAAGTCTCGGCGATTACTTCAGATTTGTACAAATTAAATTTTAAGACAATTTTACACTCGATAAAGAGTGATTTAAATAGGTGGTTTGACCTTCCACTTTCATTATTAGGTAGGATAAGTTTGATAGAAATGAACATCCTCCCTAGGATTCTCTATCCTATGCAAATGCTACCTCTTAAAATAAGCAAAACTACTTTTAATGAGATTGAGAAAAGTTTGCCTAAATTCATATGGCATGGAAAGAAATCTAGGCTTAAGATGAAGGTTCTGCAGCTTCCATATGACAGAGGGGATCAGGCATTACCCAATTTACAATATTATTACTGGGCCTGTCATATACGTATTATATCAGGGTGGTTGCATTCGATTCTACACCAACCTGATCCACATATGGATAATTGGTGCTGTGAGTCTTTGTCACTATTGAGTCTACTATCTTTGGATATGAATAAGCTCACGGTGGAGGTAAAAAACAAAGACATTTTGTTTGTAACACTTAGGGTTTGGCATAGTATTAGGAGTCATCTTGGGCGGAAAAACTTCTCAAGTGCATTGCAACCTCTTATTAATAATGTAATGTTTCCCCCAGGCACAGGGTATGGTATATTTAAAAACTGGCATAACAAAGGTTTAAAACTAATATGTAACTTTTTTGAGAAAGATGTTTTCTTGTCTTTTAAACAAATTCAGAATAGGTTTGGAATCCCACAAAAAGACTTTTTTGGTTTTCTCCAGGTAAGACATTATGTTCAGTCCTCCCTCTCTTTTCCATGTGACTAACCAATTCTCAACCCAATAGAAAATTTTCTTCTCAAATTCATCGAGAACACCAGTTTTCAAAAGAAATTTATTTCTCTTTGCTACACAAAGCTAATAGAAACTATTCCTCAATTGGCTCACACAGCCAGGTCGTGTTGGGAGACAGATATGGGGACTGAGCTTAGTGATGAAATTTGGTCGAACGTATTCATGTCTGCTAAAAAAATCTTTACTTGTAATAGACTTAGAGAAAACCAACATCCTATTATATACAGACTCCAACGTACTCCTCATTTTATGCATAAGATTTCACCTCAAATCTCACCTTTCTGTATAAAATGTAAAAACAGTGTGGGTACATACTACCACTGTGTCTGGCAATGCCCACTTATATTAAGATTTTGGAAAAATGTTGCTACAGAGCTCCGTTCTATTTTTCATAGACCAATTCCTGTTGACCCTATGCTGTTTTTGCTCGGCTACTCATGGGAGCCGATTGTGTTGCCTGGTCAGATGGAGTTATTGTACAAACTTCTTCATCTGGCAAGAAGGTGCATACTACTTCAGTGGATTCAAGTACAACCTCCATCTGTCACACAATGGTACAGAGAGACTTTTAAAGTTTTTCCGATGGAACGTCCTAGTGCCCTTGCTAAGGGTAACTCTAACATCTTCTTTAAAATATGGCAACCCTTACTGGATTTCTTGCCTCAGAATATTGCTGAGATACTTTGTACAGGAGGCTCACATTTTCTGTTTAAAGGGAATACTTTATAGAAACCCAATGTCACATATTACTTGGACATATCACACTGGAAGTGCACTGATTTGGACTCTGTAATAGTTTGTATTAAAGGAGTACTCCGACTATTTTGGACCCACGCCCTTTCCCTATCATTGACATAGTGAGACAAGCTCAAAAATACCTTTTTTGTGTCTCTGCGTCCAGTGGCTGGCTCCCAGCTGTTAGCATCGTAGGTAGCTTAGCTCAATGGCTGGAAGTCAATAGGAGTCAGAGCCGGACTGACAAAAGTGGACAAAATACTCCTTGCAGTGGTCCAGTGGAGGGCGTATTAGCAGGTGAAGTAAATCCAAATGGTTATAAAACATTTTAAAAGACTTGTTTTCTTTCTTAAATCCGTTAAAATAACGTTTTGATAAACACAGAACTGCGCATGCGCAGAGCTCCGCGGACCGGAAGTAGGAGCCGGACTGAGTACTGCGCATGCGCAGGTCTGTGTGTATCAAAACGTTATTTTAATGGATTTAAAAAAGAAACACGTCTTTTAAAATGTTTATAACCATCCTGATATACTTTAGGTGCTAATACACCATCCTCTGGATAACTGCAAGGAGTATTTTGTCCACTTTCGTCAGTCCGGCTGCTACTTCCGGTCCACGGAGCACTGCGCATGCGCAGGTCTGTGTCTATCAAAACGTGGTTTTAACGGATTTAAGAAAGAAAACGAGTTGGCTTATTAGCACCTAAAGTAAATTATAAATCATTTTAAAAACACGTTCTGCGCAGTTCTGTGTTTATCAAAACGTTATTTTAACGGATTTAAGAAAGAAAACAAGTCTTTTAAAATGTTTTATAACCATTTGGATTTACTTCACCTGCTAATACGCCCTCCACTGGACCACTGCAAGGAGTATTTTGTCCACTTTTGTCAGTCCGGCTCTGACTCCTATTGACTTCCAGCCATTGAGCTAAGCTACGTACGATGCTAACAGCTGGGAGCCAGCCACTGGACGCAGAGACACAAAAAAGGTATTTTTGAGCTTGTCTCACTTTGTCAATGATAGGGAAAGGGCGTGGGTCCAAAATAGTCGGAGTGTTCCTTTAAGACATAGGCTGTGCTGTGCTGGATTGGGTTGTGTTGTGTTGTGTTTTTGAAAAGACAATAAATTACATTTAAAAAAAAAAAAAAAAAGAATAGAAAAAAGCTCAACAGACATGATCGGGGTGGAGAAAAGTAAATAAGAAAAAAAAATACTTAAAATTGATCAGAGTACAGAAAAAGCTCAAGTTTCCAATAAAGACCAGATGTCTGGTGCCTAGAATATTCAGTGTTTAGAATTCGCCATGTTAAAACACAAATACTCTTAAATATGTTTGTCATGCAAAAGTCATATCAGGTTGAATAAACATGATCCTGCAATAATAATTCAACGGTTAATTGTTTTTTATGCCAATTTGTGAAAAGATGATCAGTTTTTTTAAATCAAAATACAAGCACTTTGGTTGTAGAATAATATGTACTTCTTTTTCTCTAATATATACTATTGTGTTAAAGGTGTACATGATATCATCGAATACTGATTGCAGGCCTCCAAATTGTATCAATATGGTATCCTGGCAGGCTTTATAACATTTGCAAAAGTATCATTGACCAGAAAATGGACCTCATATTGCATCAAAATAAAACTGAAGACTTACACCTCGACTGCAGCTTTTCCACTAATGTGAGTAATATACTGGTATCAGATGCTGAGACATTCTTCATCATAACTACAAGTGCAGCACATCCACCCATAAATACAATGCAACTCTACAGATAGTGGCTCTCCAAGTAAGTAGCTTATTGCAAGAGGCTGCTTCACGGCTCAAGATGTGTCGGAAGCCAAGCAATGCAGATAGAGCTGGTGTGGGTTGGACTGTCTAGATGCTTGAAGCTTGTCACTTGAAATGGGGTTGGATAACCACAACCTGAATGACTGAGAACCTACAAAGACATTAGTCACTTATACAATCGCTCATTACAATCAAGGTACGTAGTAGACCATTTCTGAACAATCAACACGTTAAAACTTGTTGCAGATAATCTACAGGTGCAAAAAACACGCCAGGTGCTGCTCCTGTCAGCTAAAAACAGAATTCTGAGGATACAACTGCATAAACTACCAGAAATCTTAATATCCACAGCATACACTTTGATGTCAGGAATTTGGTGTCAACATGAAAGCGTGGATCCATCCTGCCTTGTATCAACAGCTTAGACTGCTGGTGTAATGTTATGGAGAACATTTTCTTGGCACATTTTGGAGCCCTGAATTCCAGCTGAGCATAATTTAAACACCACAGCCTACCTGAGTATTGTTCCTGACCATGTCCATCCCTTTAGGACAACAGTTACAGCACCAGCCCTCAGGTGGCTGCGTCAGGCAGGATAAAATGCCATTTTAGGAGAACATCACGTTTGACGCAATGAGTTCACTCTGCTCCAGTGGACTCCACAGTAACCTGATCTCATTCCAAAAGAGCATCTTAGGGATGTGGTGGAATGGGAGATCTGCATCATGGATGTGAAGCCAACAAATCGGCAGCAGCGTGATGCTAACATGTCAATATAGACCAAAATCTCTGAGGAATTGTTGAATATTTACCATGAAATATGAGAGCACATCTAAAGGTAAAGGGGACAGTGCTAGTAAAGTTGCCTAATAAAGTGGCAACTGATTATAAGTCTCCAACAGAATTTTATGTCTTTCTCTTGAAGTCTTGGGTTTGGGTGGGGGATGTCTTCGGGCACTGGGCCATGACTGTAGACACCAGTATAAAATGCATATGTAGAATGCATATACATGATAAAAAATGTATAACTTTCAGTGGTTCTTACTGTTAAACTTTTGTACAAAGCATAAAGCCTAACTTGTACTGTATTTTTAATCAGTACATTTCAATATAAACATTGTTGTCTTTCCCTTATTTCCTTTAAATCCACCATTTTATCTCCAGATCTCAATATATGGTCCAGCCCTTGTGGTTGGGTGTGAGACAGACGAGATGTGCTTGGACAGACTGTGTGCTAACCTGCCTCATGTGGTTGAAATCAGAGTCCTGAACCACACACTCACCCACAACGAACAGATTATCCTGTTGGCCAATATGCAGACACTAAATATGTTTCTTTTTCTCCTTTTGCTGTGGAAGTTCGCATTTGTTTGTGAGTGAGACACTGAAAAAAAAAAATCACACTTACTTCCACACCACTGAGGCTCACGCTCTGCTTTGCACCCACTCGGTCTCTCTCTTTCTTTTTCTCATCTCATTTTGTCCACGACAAACTGTTTCAGCAATCAACGCGTGCTGCAGAATCACAGCTAGTTGTACTACAAAAACAGTGAGTAAAAATGTATGACCAGCAAAGAGAGAGAAAGAGAGGGAGACACAGAGAGAGTGTAATGGTTTGACTCAGCTGAAAGGTTAAAGCAGGCCTCTCTCTCTCTCTATCTTTCTCTCTCTCTCTCCTGTTACTATGCAGACTAGCGAGATAGAGCTGTCCCCTGCTGCCACAGGCCATACTCTCTGAAATTCAAAGTCAAATTTGCTTTAATGGCAGTACCAGGCAGAAGCCAGTGTTGCCAGAGCACTTCAGTGTATTTGCCATGGACCAATATTTTCACATTAAAAATTCCCACCATGTTTTTTTTGTGTGTCTGTGTGTTGTGTCTGTGTGTGTGTGTGTGTGTGAGGATGTGTGTTTGGCAACAGGAGAATTGGTGTATGCTTTGGGTGGCTACCGACTGTGCTTTTGAAACCAACCACATCACCCCAATTATCAGTCTCAGCCTAAGACATAATGAATTCAGTTTGTGGAAATATACAGTATATTACAATGTAAGTTTAAACAATACTTTTAGTTATTCTTAAAACAATTGGACACCTCAAGTCTTCACTGAGAGCCCCAGTCCCATCAGATTTGAGGGAACTTTGACCTGTATGGAATTTTTTTGACTGTATGACATATTTTTAGAGTTTCATTAATAAGTTAAACCTCATACAATATGCACCTACTTAAAAAATCCCTCCCCTCAGCCCCACTCCTTTTACAACCTACCATAAAACCCTGTTTGTGAGTTATGACTGTACTTTTGTCCAAGCTATAGCTGTCGATGTATTTCAACAAAACATGCTTTCAATGATGTCCTCCCCCCCCATTTCTGTTTATTGATGAGCTTGATCTTAAAAGGTGTAATAGGCTAAAAGTAAACCTTTTTCAGATGTTTTGGATTTTTTTTGTCTCAGTAGCATTTGTGAATGATTTTACCTTTATCTTTATAGAGCAGTAAAAAGGAAAATCAGACAAGTTTTTATGTCTTTAAATACTTAATTTTTGACAAAGCAAAAGTGCAAAAACGTCTTGCTTCAGCTCCCCAACATTAAATTTTGCGGCACAATAGGACCAGGAATCACAGGAGAGCTCCTGACATGATGATAATACTTCATATTTTGATAATATCACCACATGTCGATGCTTTGATGATCAATAAATTACAAGAACTTTTATTAAATATATCAAGATATGCTGTTGTCAGTTCTTTGTGCACATCCTCTTCTGGCCCAATAGCTTTTATTCTCTTTACCCTCATTTATCTCTTAGAGACTGCGGGGAGTCATGAGGAAGTAACCTGCCTAACCAAACTAAGGAGAAATCTGCTTATTGCAATGTATTTTTAGAGTAAAACTATTGATGTTTGGAGCTAGTGAGCTAGCCAGAAAACTACAAAAACCACCCTCACACCAAACATTTGCAAAACTGTGTAACCACTCAACAAGCCATATCAATAAATTCACATGATTCTGTTTTGCAATAAGGGACCACGCTGCCAGATCACTTATGACAAGGTAAAGGTCCAAAATTTAGCTCTAGCTTTTGATTAAGGATGAACAAAGTGTGCTTGCAAAGTATAATCAAATTAGTTTCCAAAATGTCACTGTGTTATGGTGTAGTCTATTTTCACCTAAACCTGAACACACTCTTATGCATCACCCCGGTCGGGCCACCTTGTGCCAACTTTCTCATTTTAATTAGGGAGCCTTACCAAACAGGGGCTTCATTCCATCAGATGTATTTGCTAATCCTTAAACCAAAATTTACCTTTCTCTGATACGTCAACATATTTCAGAAGGAAAATGTTTTAAGAGAGGTGATGCTTGCCAGCCCCTTGCCTCTAGTGCATCCACAATGCTTTGTGAGTAGCTTGGGGTGGGGAAACATTGTCACTGTCAAAGCACTTTTTCCCTTTAAATATGTGTAATGCAGTCACAAAGCCGGAACAATGGTTTTCCTGTTAAGCAAATACACATGATGGAAATTAGTACAAAAAGACACCTTAATTCATCAACACCATTTAGCATCAGGGTCCTAGTGCAGTGGGACTTTACTCTTGTAATCTGACCTAACTGAACTGAAGTGCCAGATGCCCCATCGTATCGTAAACACAAGTGAACTGCTTTGTATTGAAGCCTCAAAGGCTCATTAATACATAGCTCTGTGTGAGCCGAATTAATATTCTCCCTTTGTGTTAAAAGTGAAAGTAAATCATTTTACTCACTGAAATAGATGAATGCTCCACTATCTGCAGTATATCAGGCAAATTAACAAGCAAGAAAAAACACCTGATCTGACAACCAAGAAATTTCCTTCTGCATCCTGTCAAGTCCCTCTCCTACTTGCTCAATGAAGGAGAGAAAAAAAAATAGTCTATTTAATGTGGCCAGTCTAGGAACTGTAAATTTGCATGACCATGATCTGTTTTGAGTAGCCTATGGATTTGATCTCACATGGACTTTAATTGTAGATAGCCAAAAAAACTTGAAAATAGGTAGCAAGAGAAAAATTCTTTATTGAAAGACTCTGGGTCCCTATATACAAATAGATACAAACAGAGACATACACAAAACTTGAATACAAACCACCAATATTAGAAAGGAAGACATCTTTATCAGTGTCTTAGACAGGAAGACTGGGATAGAGCAAAACTCAAGCTGGGATTTGTCATTGATTTGGAGTTCTGAGAATCTTTTTTATCTCCACATTAATTTATACATAAAGATTTCTCAAGAGCATGTGAAAAGAGCAAAGTCCCTCATTACAAAGACTGTTCCATATCAAGTTAAATCAAAGCAGATTGTATAGTATCTTACTGTATCCTGTTGTTTAGAATATTGTAACAAATACTTCCTGTTGCTCATTAAACTGGTGCCAACAGTTATCTGCTGAAACAACTAAGTCATTGTCCTGTCAAGTTTATTTTCTGTTTTCATAAATTACCAATAAAAGTTGTTTTCATCAACCTAATACACACAAACTGGCATAACACCATCTGATCATGGCATGTTGCCATGTTTAGGATCAATCTGTGACAGCTCTGTATCAACTGCCCTGAATCTTGATACACTCTTCAATGAAGTGAGGAAACTCTTTAGACATTGAAGCTCTGTATCTGCCTGTGTGTACACACACAGATATTCAGCTCCTCAGGGTTATTGCTGCCATTTGAGTCAGAGAGGAGATAATAGCCCTTTTGAAAGCCGAATAAAAATAACCAAACTTTGGTGGGCATCCAAGTTTAAGTTGTGATAGCCAAGGATTTTCTAAGTCATCCTGCAGGATTATTTTCCCACCAAAACATGTTGAATGGAAAAGAAAAGGGCAGCTGTAGGAACAGAAGTGAATTGCCCACAGAGGCATAAAAATAAAGATCCAGGATTTTGATCGCCATCGAGTGTCTTACTTTTTGTTTATTTCAAATGTGAAACAAGTCTTATGATTGGCTGCATGTCAACAGAGTTATTGATACTCAGTGTGTGAGATGGCTCTGGTATTTTGTTCCCATCTGGGTCAAAGTAAATGATTCATCCGTAGAAATGTCCGAATGTGTGATTGGATATTGGTCAAATCCTACTGCTATGATAAAAATAGAGGAAAGCTCATGCAAGCACAGACATGTCATTTCATTATCCATCATGCTTTGCTAAGCTTTTGCTGAATCATGTTAGTGTTTTTATGTATCCAAAATAAATGAAGAAATAGATCAAAATTGAGAAGAGAAGAAGATTATGCAGCCAGCTGCATTACAGTCATAAAATTACTTTTTTAAAAGATCAATCATTTGATGTTGAAACTAAATTTATACACAAACCTCAAAATAAACAATTGAAATATTAAGAATCTAAAAGGTGTCATTATATTACTCTTAGAAAAGCCATTTTTGTCACCAAGATGATTGTCAAAATGTTCAGTACTTTCTAACTACTTGTTAGATGATACAGTCAGATATTGGGACTATTGATAGTATTAAATACACAAATGCTTAAAAATAATTTCAATCTGAAGGCAGGTGCATTTGGAGATACATGAATATTGAAAACAGTTTCTGCACACAGTCCTAATGTCACAAAGACACTGTCAACAACTGCACACAGAAACTTTTGTAATGTTTTTATTCAGTGTAGACACTGCTGGATTTTTCTTGCATTCATTTGTTATTGAAATACAATTTAACAGGATTTTGGTGTAAATGACTGAGGAATGTAACTCATTCAATAATATGGTTCAATTCTGATTGTGGGGATTAGAAGTTTATTAAATCTGATTTGAGATTCAAACCAGTTCACTTCTCACAATGCACTCCCTCGATGTTATAATAAAAATGTATATACCCATAAAGGTATATGATATATAAAGGTCATATTAGAAATCTGAATGTATTTTTATTGTGACCTGATTTAGGACTGCCAAGCAAATCTCCACAGGGATGGTCATCAGTTGTCCGCTATTTTACATCCTGACAAACGGAGACAAACCTGAAGACAAACCACAGAATGTAGAGACTTAACAGGAGATATATGGTCATTCATGTTGACATTTTGCCTATTGATGCTTTTTTTTTAAGCTTTTTTGGTTTAGCTGACATTCTCACAGTAACACAACAAAAGGAGAATTAGGGGGGAGAGAGCTGCCAGACTCTTGGCTTGTGGCTTTTTATTATAGTAAGGAGTTGAGTTTTGTCACAGAGACAGTTGCAAACAGAAAAATAACGTACTATTAAAAGCAGAGAGGAATTTGGGAAGTAATACAGCATCATAGAGCCAACAACATGAAGCATTTCCTTTCCATGTCAGATACCCCTGTGTTGTTGTTATGATAGTCTGACCAATCAGTGGCAGCGGTATCACACTTTAGTCTTGGCTCAGCTTGCTTGGAACCTTTACCAGGTGTGATATGAAAAACTGTGACAGGTTCAATTCCGAATAAAAAACAAAACAACCAAGGAGAGTTTGGCTGCAAAGCTGAGCCAAGCAATTTTGCCCTTTGAGGTCTAACCCTGTTGGTCAATAGTTTGACAAATTTTGGCTACGACAGGAGATAGGCTAAGAGGAGAGCAAGAGCATATAACTGGGATATAAGAAGGAATCCTACATCTTTCAATTTCCAACTTTGCCATGCCACACTGCGTTGTTAGTTAGGTTTGAAAGATTGTGCTTGATTACTTTTGTGATGCAATGTAGGAGTGTATGAGTCACGTTGAAGTATATTTGTCAAACCTATCTTTTGCGTAAAATTGCTTGATTGTTGTACAGTTAACTTAAACTGGTTAAAACATGAAAACCTGTCTCCATTGGTTGCTTTCAATGTGGAGATCTTGTAAGTTTTTGCTGTTGCCACACATACACTGGGCTAGTCTAAAATAAAATTATGTTAGCTTGATGAGGAGCTTTGTAAAACAATATACTGTGGTTGCGATTCTGAAAACATTACCATAAACAATTTTTTACCAACCTAAAAACAGACAGAGGAAGAGTTCAGGCTGACCTTGTGCTTCTTGGCAAAGCAGCTGAGAACGCTTGCTTATGTATTAGCCATGCTCCTAATCAAGCAAGATTGTACCCTTTGTAAAATAAGTGTAAACAAGTTCCATGGAACGATGTGGGCTCATTAGGACATGAACATTTCCAACAAAGCATGTTATATTGAACTGGGCTGTAAGTTAGGTTGTAAAGTTGTCTCTGCTAGAGAAAAACAGTAAGTTTAACTTGGTGTTTGTATGTGACTTTGGGTGCATCCGAATAGTCCTTTTTTGATAAGGAACCTTCCTTACGGAAGAAATGACACGGAAGCATTTGAGCGTCGGCATGATAAGTGCTGTTCGAATTCTCCAAAAGTTAAGGAAAGGAGAGTCGTTGCTTCCTTTGATATCTCCTTTAGCTTAGGAAACAGTGAACCATCCTTTTCAAAAGGAAAGGAGAAGAAAACGCCCCATAATGCGGCACATGACGTTTATAAATACGCCTCCTGCCAAGATTTTACGGAAACTTGGTGGACAGATAAAAATTACATGTTTAATTTAAAAAGCACTCATTTTAAAGATTTTTTTTCTCCAATACAATATAGATGAATACAATTTTTGTACTTGATAACATTGTATAGCCTATTAACTACCACATTTCCACCTGTCTTAATTTCTGAAGTGAATCATGTCAATAATAAGACAGAACAATGAGGCCTAATAATGTTTATTAAAAACAATCAATAAAAGAAGGACAAATGAGGAATTTTACAATACTCCAAATATAATAAATTCAAACAATCATGATGATATATATGAATGAAACAGGGGGAATAGTGCTTCTGACAGTCTGCTGTATTATCAGGTTTCAGATTGTCAGTGTCTGCCAAAGATGTCAACATTTATAGATGTTCTCACGAACCTCACAGCTGTGAGCAGGAAACACACACTGCATGACCAAAGACAAAACACCATCACAGGTGAATCCTCTGATCATGGATTGTTCATGTTAACCGGTGAAGACAAGAAACGACCCTGTGAGATAAAGCAGAGGACAAATGCGCTTCTTGTAGTTCATTTTCGGAACATTGTAGTTCGCCGTGGCTTACCTACGTCACAAGTAATCAGCGTCACATAAATATGACATCAAAGTGAAAGTGCAGTCGAATTCCTCTTTGGCCACAGTTCTCCTTTCCTCTCGTCTTTTTCCCTCCTTCCCTTGACCCTGTGACGTTTTTTTTATCGGGGTTAAGGTAAAGTGGATAGGAAAGGACTTAAGAAGGACTATTCAGATCCACCCTTTGATTCTTTTGCAGCCTGCCTCAAGTGGACTCTCAAGGAACAGCAGCATTTTTTACATCCACTGTGATCAATACCAGAGGATGACGTTTGGTTTACAGCCATGTTCTGGTAAGATGATGACAAGATTCCTTTGGGTTGCTTTCTAACAGCCCATATTTTCTTGAAGTGTGTAGTCAAGCATTGCACGTCTTAGTCTTTTTAAATGCTGACATATCCAGGAGATCTGCACATGCTCTTGTTTCATGACAGTCATACTGCAACAACTGGACTAGCATGTATACTTCTGCTTTTTTTAGTTGTTTTGTGGCTTTGTGTGCTTGGCAGTTTTTTTCAGAGGGTTGTCCCTGACCTCCTTGAGGTATATCATTTTGATGTAAACATGGCCAAAGACTAATTTTGTGGCTATGGTATTGAAACAGTTACTGATATTGTTTGATTTTAAGAGGTCAAATTGTACTCTTTTAGGTTTTATACACCCTTACGCTGTTTTACATGTACCTCCTGCACAACAGACCAAACCACTGCCCTGCCCTCCCATTTGTAGGATGGCAGCTCAGGCTCAATGACCCAGGGTAGCGAGCCAAGTGCAGAGTGTTGACTGTAGAAAGAATGTGGAGCTGTTGAAAACACTACTTTTAACTGTTGCCACTGTGAACATACTTTAGCTGTCATCAAAACTGAATTATATGAACCAAAGTTGAGGCAAAATGTGTCCACTTTAAACTGACATCAAAACAAAGTTTATACCATAATTCTGCTATCATGACAACCCCATGACCCAAAGCAACACAAAATCAGAGCTTAAAAATGATTTTTAAACTTCTGTAAATTCTTCCATCTGAGGGATATTTGAGGCTCTGTGGGGGTAAAACTACATGCTTTCACAAAGGGGCTTTAAATCCTTGGGGACAAGTGCTTAACATATATTCTGAATAATGCTTTGGAATAAGTATTTTTCCAATTTCCTGTAGGATACACAGGCTAAATTTATCCCACGAGTCCTTGTAATCCTGACTCCCCAGGTTGTGAACTTCTGGCCCGGAGTAAACCGCTCACTCGAAAGGATTCCTAATTGATTGCATCCGCTCACCGCTCTGAAATCCCAGAGTCACGGAAATCTCAGAAAAGCATGTGCCAAACAGAATCAAACTTGTACAACTTGACTGGCTGCAGGACGGCACAAGCACTGCTCTGGATGATCAATGTCTCAAAGCAAACATACAGGCAGGTTTCAGTTTTATGTCGCAGGATGGTTTAAAGAATTTAAAGTCAATACATCAACTTAAATTCAAATATCCTATCTGCCAGACAAAATGAAAACAATCCATCTCTCACTGCTTAGTTTCAAGAGCCCACCATTAAGCCTTCTACATCAGAGCTTTGTTCATCCAGCAAACACAAGAAGCAGAGTAGTTTTCTAAAGACATCCTGACCAACACATGTTCCGATATGTGTTATTCCTCTGTGTGTGTCAGTTGTTGTTGGGGGTTGGGGGTGAATCCAAAGCGGGAGTTCATAGCCTACAGTCTTTAGGCCCCTGAATGTGCTTCAATTGTCCCAGAATATGGAATAATAAAGCAGTGATGAATGAACTACACAAAAATGGGAGAAATTCACTGAAAGAGTGTGAAATGAAAAGCCTCCTACTAAAGGGACTGCAGAGGACATAAATAATATGAAGCAGGCGCTGTTACATTCAGTTGCAGACTCTCATTGATGCAAATCTGGCTCTTTTTTTCCCTCATTTATCGCACATCACCAGCAACACAAGCTTCACCTGAATATCCAGGCATGACCAGTTCATATTTACCCCGCAACATGGACATCTGGATTCATTATTGATGCTGTGTTGGTGCCGCTGCATGTGGAAAGGGTGGGTTTGGCGCACGGGGAGTCGCCTGTGAAAACCCCAACACACGCACACGGAGACACACTCGAGCACATACACACGCGCACGCACATCAAGCCGTTCAACGCTCGACCCTGGATTGAAATATTCATACCAGAAGGAAGGATTCAGCCTCCATTTAGCGGCTGTGAGCGCATACGCTTGAACATGCTTCAGGTGTGCGCTACCCGCAGTAACGAGACTGCGATGCTGAGCCAATGCAGCGGCAACACACGCCCCTCATCTTCACACACACATATCGACCCTCACCAAACACCCCCCACTCCCCCGTCGACGGACACACACATCCGAGTCTGGACCGCCAAATGAATGAGCAGTCAACACATCCTGGAGAAAAAAAGGATGCTCCAGATGCTCAAATGTGCGAATTCAGAGCGTGTGACACATTTCAATGGGGAGAGGGAAGAGAGATGGGGGGTGGAGGGGATGAGAGCGCGGTCGCGTGCGGGTTTACGTGCGTGCGTGCAGCTGGGTAAAAATAATTTAGAGGTGGGCGCCCTTCGAAGCATGAAGGCGCACATGTATGAAGAGCATGAATGGATAAAATCCCACATTGCGCAGGTGTAAATCATAAGGGGATTATTTTTTGAAAGGGGTTATGGGTACACTCGTGTTGGTCTACTTACGCACTGCCTCCTTTTTCGGGTCTAGGGCACTGGCAGTCTGCTGGATCTGGCCTATTTTGTTCTGGAGGACCCAGACGCGCTGGTTCGTGCTGATGATGTCGTTCTCCAGCTCCTGAAATAAGGAGCAGGCGTGCCGGGCCAGGTCGGAAAGCTGTCGCAAGGTCCGGGACAGAACCACGTTACTGATGGCACACAGGTCCTCGAACAGCACACCTTCATCGTTGGGGATCTGGTGCCTGCACAGAAGCTGCGGCTCCACAATCCTTTTGGCGAACGGCATTTTTTTGCTCGCCGCGTACAGTCGGAGTTATAAGCCAAGTGTAAAATCCCAGAGTCTGGAAGCAAAAAGGGGAAAGGGGGAACAGACAACATCCAAATCTATAAATCCCACACGAGAACCCCCCCACCCCCCCCGGTGAGGTTCAGGCCGAGCGCGCGCTATCCCCGGGCGTCAATCCAAAGTTCCCAGATTCTCCTTGAGATCCTCCATCCTGCTGCTGGTTCGTGGGGATCACTCACACTCCCGCTCACACACGCACACACATGCACACACATGCAGGACACAGCTAAGCTCAGGTCAGTGGTGTGAGGATGCGTGTTGCGTCTGCGATCATGGGTTGTCTCCGTGCTGCGTCAAGTCAGCCCGTGCGTAAAGGAAACGGCGAGCAGACCTTTGGAAATAAGATCAGGGTGCCAACTTCAATCAAATCAGAGAAACAGACAATGCTTTAAAATGACATTAAAAAGAGATTGGTGAGATAATGGAGCTAAGATTCACAAATAATGTTGAGGATGTCTGTATTTTCAGATCTGTGGATGTATTTCAATCCCCACTCTGCTTTTATTTTGTTGGTCTGTCCTTGCATTTCCAGCCTTGTTATGTGTGTATTTCCGGGATTTGATGCAGGCTGGCTCTGTGGCCTGAACAGCGAGCAGGCTGAGAGGATGAGAGGGAAAGGTGGGGGAAAACACGGAGATGAGGGTATGTGTGAACAGGGAACAGACAGGAAAATAAAAATGTGTCAAGGCAGGGCAGAGAAACTTTATTTATAGAGCTTCAGTCATGTGTAGAACAATTCAAAGTGTCTACGCAGTCAAAAACGACCCATATGTTAAAAAACACCAAAGCTTGTTTCTGAGCAAACATAAGACTGTAGAATACAAAACAATTAAATCACAGTATCAAAATAAGTTAAGACAAATATAATTGAACTCATAGTGAATAAAAACTATCCTCAGATTGGGCAGATGTTATATGATATGTAGGGCAATGACAAATACAGTTTGTCAAGATAGCAAAAACTTTTAAATAGGGAAGTTACACAAATATTAAAAAAAATAAAATAATTGTCAGTTGAAATAATTGAATTGAATGAAAAAAAGAAAAGGCGACAGAACTTATGAGAGGGCAACAGTGAATGAAAGTGTTAACATTTTGTCTTTGCCAGCTGTTCGTGCAAAAGTGCATAAGACTGCAGTTTCCTGAGTGTCCTCTTGAGACTGACTAGAAGTACCGGATACATACACACTCTGTATTAAAATGCTTAAATTTGCATTTAAATTGACTTGTTTACAGCCTGGTTAAAAAATTTAACGTCAAAATTAGGTATGCATATGGTTGGCTGGCTTTGCAGTTAAAGTTATATAGCCTAACAAAGGTAGTAGATGTGCAAATTAGTTGAACAAATTCTGTACGTAACACCTGTAACAAGGTCAAAAACGTTTGTCAAATGCTGTGTTCAAACAGCCACCTGTCGTGGAAAAGATGTTAGTCTGTTTAAGAAGGGTCAAATCATTGGCATCAAGCAGAGAAAAAATGAATGATTATGATTGGCGATCACTTAAATGTTTGGCCAAATCAAATCAAAGAAAAACAACAGTAGAACTCAGGGGTGTGTTTAATAGTGAAAGTAAGAGCATTTCAGCACACACAATGTGAAGGGAACTCAATGGACTGGGACTGAACAGCTGTGTAGCCTTAAGAAAACCACTAATCAGTAAGGCTAAGCAGAAAAAAGGCTTCAGTTTGCTGTGGAGCATAAAGATTGGACTGTGGAGGACTGGAAGAAGGTCGTGTGGTCTGATGAGTCCAGATTGACCCTGTTCCAGAGTGATGGGAGCATCAGGGGAAAAGAGAGGCAGGTGAAGTGATGCACCCATCATGCCTAGTGCCTACTGTCCACTGTAACTGATTTTTGTAAACTTAACTGTAATATCTAAAGCTACCCACTGGAAATTCTATGCAGTAAATTATCATAAATGGCTTAAGGCTTTAGGCAAACATGCTCATTTCTGTAAAATTAACACATTTTACCACAAAATCCACAGATACATAGTGCAGAATGAGAGAGTTCTCCCAAGGGGATTAAAAAAAGTACTATCCAATATAATCCTAAGGAGAATTCCATTTTGTCCAGGAAAACTGATCAAATGCAGGCAAGATTTCTTTGGGAAAATATTTCACATTTTAAGTAAATCTATTGTATTGGGAAAAAATAAGATGTATGTGATTTTGTTTTTTAAATAAAGTCATACCTTGTTCATAAATGATCAGTAAAATAGTTAAAGATATACAATGTAGGTATATAAACCAAATACAGCAAGTTCACTGGAACACAAAATGCATAAAAAGTTGCATAATAAAATACTCTGAGCTAAGATACTGTAAAGTAAGGGTGCTGTGTTTGAAAATACAGCAATTTTACTGCAAATTAAAAAAAAAAAAAGTTATGATACTGTAAAGACATTTACTGTAACTTACTGGGATCTTGGGATCTTGTTTCCGGTAAGTTACTGTAAAATTTACAACCACCTTTCTACAGTGTACCAAACATAAAACAATGTTGTTGTTTTATTTTTAAATGAAAAAAATGTTTGTTTTTAAATGATATTATCATACAGTCTGTTGGAACAAATATGGAGACATTTTACCCTTGAATCTGTGACCAAAAGACGTTTTGGTGTTTAAAGATAAGCTAAGGCAAAAGGTCAGATATGACAGAAAGGTATCAATCTATCTTAAAGCCTTAATTAATAGAATAAAACTGATGAACACATAAATCAATGCAGTCTGAAGATCATTGTGAGAATATTATTTTAAAGAGAATGATGATAATACCTAAGTATTATAGTATAAGATAATACATACTGAGCTTGAGTCTCCTGATAATGTCTCATTATGGGACATCAGATGTTTGTTTACAAAATGAGATGTAATGACATTTGCTTGTCTGTCTGTCCAAACTTAAATTTATAAAAACATTCCCTCTTTCTAAAGATCCTTAAGTGTATTACACACACGTTAATGTCAGAAATAATCTCAGGATGTAAAATAAAAAACACTCACAGAGTTCATGATCAGTGTAGACTCAACCTGAGGTGAAGGTGAAATGAGTAAACTCAAGATGCAAAAGAAATTAAATTTTTTTCTTTTTTTATTGTTTTTTTTTAAAGGAAGGAAGGAAGAAGAAGGGTTTAGATTAAAGGAATACTCCGACGATTTTGGACCCACACCCTTTCCCTATCATTGACAAAGTGAGTCAAGCTCAAAAATACCTTTTTTGTGTCAAAATTACCTTTTTTTGTGTCTCTGCATTGACTGGCTGGCTCCCAGCTGTTAGCTTCATTGGTAGCTTAGCTCAATGGCTGGAAGTCAATAGGAGTCAGAGCCGGACTGACGAAAGTAGACGAAATACTCCTTACAGTGTTCCAGGGGATGTCGTATCAGCACATGAAGTAAATCCGAATGGCTATAAAACATTTTAAAAGACGTGTTTTCTTTTTCAATCCGTTAAAATAATGTTTTGATAAACACAGACCTGCGCATGCGCAGTGCTCCACAGACCGGAAGTAGCAGCCGGACTGCGCATGCGCCTGTCTGTGTGTGTATCAAAACATTATTTTATAGCCATTGGCCACGCAATAAGCCATCCCTGGAAAATGTATCAAAACGTTATTTTAACGGATCGAAAAAGAAAACACGTCTTTTAAAATGTTTTATAGCCATTCGGATTTACTTCACGTGCTGATACGACATCCCCTGGACCACTGTAAGGAGTATTTCGTCTACTTTCGTCAGTCCGGCTCTGACTCCTATTGACTTCCAGCCATTGAGCTAAGCTACCAATGAAGCTAACAGCTGGGAGCCAGCCACGCAGAGACACAAAAAAGGTATTTTTGAGCTTGTCTCACTTTGTCAATGATAGGGAAAGGGCGTGGGTCCAAAATCATCTGAGTATTCCTTTAAAGGAGGAGGAGGTAAGATGTCAGGGGCTGGACGTGAGTTAGTCCTCAGCTGAGGTCTTTCGTCTGAAGACCTTCTGGACCCTCTGAACCCACTTTCTGAAACAGTTGGTCTTCCTCCTCTGAGCTCCCGCCCGCTGACCCTCAGTGATGTCGAGGCTCTCCATGTGTCTGTCAGAAGACCCAGAGCTCTGCTCCTCCACCTCCTCCAGACTCTGCCTGGAGGTGTGGATGGTCCTCTCCTGCTGCTGCTCCTCCATCTCCTGCTCGGCCTGCTGACAGACCAGGTCCTGCTTGGCCTTGGCCAGCTCCTCCTGCAGCTTGGAGGTCTCCTTTTGATGCTGAACCAGGAGGTCAGACTTCTCGTCCTCCCATCTGGTCTCCATCTCCTCCTGGTCTGTCGAGGCCTGGCGCAGAGCAGCCTCCAGGAGGGAAACCTTCTTCTTGTGTGCTGCATTCAGACTCCTGATGGTCTCCTTCTGCTTCTGCAGCAGGACTGATGTCTCCTCCTGCCTCTCCCTCTCCAGCCGGGCTTCAGCCTCCTTCAGATCATCTCTCCAGGACTCGGCTGAGAAGCTGGACCTCTCCTCTTCCCACTGTTGGGTCTTGTTGCGAAGGTCTTCTTTGGCCTGGTTGAGGTCTGCCTTCAGGGTTATGGTCTCTGTGACCAGGTCTGCCAGAAAGCGGGCCTTCCTGTCGCCGTCCTGTTTGACCTTGGCCAGCTGCTCCTGGAGCTCAGAGGTCTCTTTTTGATGCTCGGCCAGGAGGTCAGACCTCTCTCTCTCCCATTTGGTCTTCATGCCCTTCTGGTCCGTCCAGGCCTGGAGCAGGCTGGCCTCCATGCTGGAGGTGTCCTCCTGGTTTTTTGCCTGCAGACTGGTCAGCTGCTGTTTGAGGCCCTCGATGGTGTCGTTCGCCTGATTCAGGGTGGCCTGATGTTTGGCCCTTTGGTCCTTCTGAGATAAGAGGAGCTGAAGCCTCTCCTTCTCCCACTCTCGCTCCTTCTGGAGAAGGTCAGATTTGGCTTTGGTCAGCTCCTCGGCTGTCTCGCTGGTTGTCTCCTGTCTCTGCAGGGCCTCTCCACTGGTGTAAACCCCCGCCTGCAGCCTGGACCTCTCCTCCTCCAGCTGTTTTTTCAGACTCTCCTGGCCCTCCTTCGCCTCGTGGAGATCATCCTGCAGCTTCTTCATCCCCATGAGGATGTGGTGTCTCTCCTGTCCAAACATGTGAGCCTGCACCTGCAGACTCCGGCCGGCTCTTGCCAGATCAGCCTTGAGCCTGTGGTTCTCCTCCAGGAGGAGTCGGGTCATGTTCGGGGCTGCTGTGGCTGCATGTTCACCGTGCTCCTCATGACTGTAGCCCTCGTTCACCACAGCCGTGACGCTCTCCAGACCAGACATGGTCTGTTGGTCCTCAGGTGACTCTAATGTCTGCGGGGCCTCATCGTCCTGAGGGCTGATCTGAAGACCAGCTTTCTCCTCTCCACAGTCCTTCTGAGGCTCTGTCGGCTCCTCCACAGCCTGAGTCTCTGCAGGCTGCTCCTGCTCTGGTCTAGGCTCAACCCTGGATGCTGATTTCAGCGTGTCATCCTGGGGCTTCCTGGGACACGCCACATGAGCCCATGAGACCACAGGGGGCTGGGGAGATGGACTCACGTCCTCCTTCTTCTCAGTGTTGTCTTGGAGCTTAGGGGTCTGTTTCTGAACCAGCTCTGGCCATGGGTCCTCTGGCTGAGGGACTTCTTTTTGAGGGACTTCGGTCTTCTTAGACCGGATGAAGCCCATGTCCCTGCAGTCGATGTCATCCTGCTCGTAGTACCCAGCAGGGACTCCAGTTGTTGCGTGGCTGGGGTGCCACTTGGACGGCTCCTGGTCCAGAACCCTGCCCGCCCTGATCTTCTTCTTCTTGTTCTTTTTCTTTTTGGGAGCTGGTGGGTCGACCTTTAAGCATGTGGCTGTTTTCAAAATCTGACCTTGTAGCTCATTTTTGGGTGTTAAAAAGGCTGATAAACATGCTGGTGCAGACAGTTTGGGCATTTTTGGCTTAAAAATGGAATAATAAACCTTTTTGTCTCGGCTCAGGATTTGAAAAAAAATCTAAGGGGAACATGTAGGTTTTTTTGCTTGTTGGGCTACGAAAAAAAATTTGCTCAAGCATGACTTTTTCAGTTTTTTTTTTTTTTTTTTTTTTTTTAATGTATTTTTTTGGCATTTTTTTTGTGTCTTTATTGATAGGAGAGAGACAGTGGATAGGCTTGTGAAAGGGGGTGAAAGAGTAGGGGAGGACACTCTGCAAACTGGTCACAGGCGGGATTTGAACCTGGACCGGCAGAAGCATGTACGTGGGGTGCTAACCACTACGCCAAACCAGCACCCCACTTTTTCAGTTTTTAACAGGCTAAAAACATGCTGCTGTAAACAGTTTGGTCATATTTGGCTTGAAAAATGAACTTTTAAATTTTTTTGTCAGCTCAGGATTTGAACAAATCCTAAAGCTAACATGTGACTTTTTTTCTCATTTTCGTCACCAAAGAAAATTGCACAAACATTACTTTTGAGGTGTAAAACAGGCCAAAAAACATGCTAGAGTAGACAGTTTGGTCATATTTGGCTTAAAATGGAATTATAAGCTTTTTTCTCTTATTTCAGGATTTGAAGACTCTAAGGTTAACATAAGACGTTTTTTTTTTTTCCCAAAAAAAAAAAATGCTAAAACTTGAGTTCTTGGGACTTTTTCAGACAGGAGAACATGCTGGTGCAGAAGGTTTGACCATACTTCCCCTTTTTTTTTTTTTTACCTATTAGTGACAGTGTCCCTTTTTGCTTCATCCTGCAGGTTGTCATACCTTTTTTTTTAAGTTTTATCTATTCCTGCTTTTCAACATTTAAAATGCCTTTAACAGTGTCTTCCATCTCATTCCACAGATAATTTATGGTTTAGAAGCTTTTATTGCTTCTTCTCGAGCATTAGTTTACCAAAATTGAGTACATGTCCTCCACATTTGAGGACTAGCAGAGCTGAACTATGGTTGATATCACATTATAAGTTTTATGCCCAAGCATCTTTTCATACGCCATAGCACTCTACGCATCTAAATACAACTGACAAACAAAGCCAGTCTTTATTTTTAATTGTGATTCCATCCTAAAACACAGCTGAGCTGAACGTAATTCCTGATGGTCTGGGGCAAAGTCCGATGATGTTTTCCACAAACTCTGAGGCCTTGAGATTAAAGTAATGAACAGAGCAGGAGGTTATGTTTTTAGATTTTATTCTATAGATGTGATGTGAACTTGTTCTGATGTTTATCTGTAGTGAAACTGCTGAGGTTCAACTCTTTTTAACCCTCTTCATTTATTGGATGAGCTGCTCAGAAAGTCCTGATACTCATTGATTGGAGCAGATTTCACCAATTAAAAGCACATTGAAAAATCTGGCATTTGTTTGAAATGTCTTTTGGGTTCAGCTGAAGTTCAGTGAACTGTTTTTATTCTGAATTCAGCAGCGTTATATCCTGAAGTGCCATTGAGGAGAGTTTTCTTCTGCCTTCTCCTGAAGATGTTTGCAAGGTCAGCTGGAAGTTTAGAGCTTTAAATGAACTCAAAGCAGCACAATTTAGAATTATTTTTATAATCTATTTAAAAAAGGAAAATGCTACTGTGCTCATCTTGTCCTTTTTTATCTCCAAAGAAGCATGTTACAGATGAGTCTTTATTAAAGCATAAGCATAAACGTAACATTGTTCTGCACCCAACGATCAAGAGAACCTCTTCATCTTTTATGATTAACCCTTTCATGCACGAATTATTAAATCACAAAGGAATACTTTTTAAAAAATGTTTTGTTTTTACTTTCCAACAAGTTAAGTCATGTTCATTTTTTTCAATGTTATATTTTGAGGGAGTTATGCATCTGCCCACTGCAGTGAAGCCATACAATAAGGGTATACGTAGTAATTTAGGGGGATTCTATAAAGATTCACAAACACGTCTTTGACAAACATTTATGAGGAGTAAATAGAAGAAAAAGTAAAATCTGAAGAGCATGTATCATTGCTGTTTAATCAAACTATTCACTTGTGAGTTACACCAAAGTTTGAATTAAAAGAGTAGAATATTATGTGAAATCTGAAGACAGGCATTCATAATGCAATATCTCGATATGATAATAAAGATTATATTTTTTTGAAACTGAAGACAAGGGTTTGGGAAATTTAGTAGGGGTGCAACAATACATGTATCTGTATTAAACCGTTCCATACAGTGGCCTCGGTTCGGTACACCCTATGAACCGAACAATACGCAATTTTGTATTTATTTATTTGATCAACTTCTGACGAGGTGCTATGTGCTGAAAGTTCAGTGAATCTGCGTTCGACTACTCCAGGCTGCATTGTCGAGTACAGATCTGCTGAGCTGCACGTGCAGCACCTCCCCTTTCATTTGGCCAAGCTGCTGAGACAGAAGAAGCTACATACGCTAGGGCGCTGCAACATGGCGAGTGCTTTAGCTTCAGCTGAAATTGAAGACCCTCCACTATCATTCAGATCTGGTGTTTGGGACTACTTTGGCTTCCGTGTTAAGTATGACCCTGATGGTGAGCGTGTCGTGGACAAAAACACAACAGTATGTCGGAAGTGCAACACGATGCTAAACTACGTCGGTGGAAATACAACAAACGCCGACATCATCCCGGTGTTAAAACAAGTGGAACCAGACAGAAACAACAAGCAGCACACATGCTACAGACTTTACCTGGGTCATTTAGACCCGGGCCATAGCTACTTTTATTGTTGTCCACATGAGACCCTTTTTTGTTGTGAATAACGCCGGGTTTCAGGACATGGAACGGACACTTGTTACACTTATAGCTTGTTTTTTGTAATATTTACTCTGCTGCTAAGAATGCACCACATAAGATGGGTGAGTTCTCCATTACATACATTTAATTTTAATTATTATTATTATTACATGATGTTTTTGTTTTTTAGGATTCTAAGTGTGCACCGAAGAATGTGCCTGGTTTAGCTGCAAGAGTTACTTTTAATTCAATTTAATAAAAAAGTACTCTGAGTTGAAACAAATGTTGGTTATTTTAATAAACCACAAGTAAAAAAGGCATTGAGATTTCTCATATTTTGCATTGAAAAAGTATCGAACCATGACAGAAACATATCGAACCGAACCGAATTATGTATATCGTTGCACCCCTAGAATTTAGCACCTGTTAGCTGGACATGGTACTGCAACTAAATGCTTTAACATTTATTTCAAATATCTGTCTACTGCAGTGGACACCATGCATGAAGAGGTTAAGGCACAAAAGGATTCCTGTGATTTGTTTTACAATTTGCATGAGCTATGATACCTCAGCCTCGATGGATAGACAAGTTATAGATATAGATAGTATAGCTTTCGTCATTAAAACTGAAAGAAGTATGCGGGATGTCTTGTATGCAGATGATAATCTTTCATTTTTTTCAGGAAAGAAAAAAATGCAAGAAGGAAAAAAAATAAGACAAGTAGAAATGTGTGGAACGTAGAAAGTAACAATGTTGTTTACATAAAGAAAAGGTTATATGAACAATATACACTGCCTAGCCAAAGAAAAAAAAAGTTGCCAAGTAACCAAGCAAACAGGTCCGAGCTTCCTGAAAATTACTACATGGGTGATTATCTTTCAGCTGAAACAAGTTCTTTAACTCCAGCTGATGACATGAGCAGCTTCTCATTTCTTCAACAACTATGTCAAAGACACATCCTCATCATTGAAGCTCCCTGAATGTGCTCCGACTTGGATGTAAACAAAGGACGAGAACAAATGTAGCAGGGAGATAGCATAAGTAGCACAGCACAGTTTGGCAGTGTTTTGATCTGAAAAGTGGAGATTGAGTTGTGTGGAGACTGTGTCAAGTTATTCTCATGCAAATGTTGGATATTATATGGATTAAAAATGCTAAGTAGACATTTTATTGAAGGTTTAATGATAAATCAAGAACAATGATACTCTAAACCTTGTGATAATTCCTCTGTGACCTGTAATGTTTTGTCCTCAACCGCAGCTGTCGAAGCAGACAGGTAGAGAATGTTCAGTACCTTTGGCTTTGACATTTAATGAAACGAACCTTAATGAAGTAACTAAATCTGTGTTGAGGTTTGTTTCTGGAGGTATTCCACATTGACATCAGCACTATCAGTGTCCAGTACCTTTCAGAATTTACACATTTGTGCTTAGTTCAGTTGCACTTTTGGTGTTTGAGCCTGATAACAGTGATCAAGTAATCTGCTGTTGTAGAACGTAACTTTAAGAAAATGGGTACATATTTATGCCAAACCCTGATACAGGCTCAACACGGGTTTGAATATGCACTTTAAACACCTGTGTTTTGACTTTCCTCATACATTTCAGGTTTAACTGTTGCTGTTGTCATTAATTGGGTTTAAATGGTTGAAAGTTTTGTAAAATTGGTTTGAAGTTCTCATTAAGGAGGTGATGTTAGGTCTTGGGTAAAAACACTTGTAAATCACTGCTGTACTTAAACTGTTGGGGCTCTAATTTCGTAGACTAGGCGCAAGCGCAGGCGCACCTGCCCATCGCCAGCCTTCGCCGGCCTTCGCCGCGCGGATAGGGTGTGACCAGCGCACTTTGCAAGTTTCCTGCAGTGCCAAGAGAGGCGCACTCATGGCACAGACCATCGCATCCACGCCTCCTCAGCGCATATCGAGAGAGGAGGAGACGGAGGCGTGGATGGGTTTGACACGGTCGACCGCTGTCTTCACCAATCAAATGACTGCCTCTCCTCGCCTTTAAATGCGCTGCGGCCGAGGTGCAGCGTCTGATTGGTCTGAATGATCCCGGGAACAGCGGGCACAGTGTGCTGGAAAGACCCGGTAGCGGAGAAGGTCAGAGCCGCTGTCACTTCAGCAGGAGAATGTACAGCGGGGCGCGCATCGGAGGCCAGGATGCGGGTCACCGTGTGGGCCAGCTCCCGGAACAGATGTAATCTGTTCCTTTGTCATTAATAGTAAAAAAAATAAGAGACAGTTTCACACCCGCTGTCTTATCCATTCATAATGCTTGTGATCCACCTGCACTCCTGGTTTGTCATCGCCAAATAGCAGAGCCTTTAGTGATAAACTGTATACTCTCCCGGTGTCTCCTCCTCATCCTCCTTGCAATGATGTACTCCATCTTTTTAGATCACATTAAAAATAAAGACTAAAATAGAGGAATATGGGAAATAAAAGGTACATCCAGAGTAACATACATTTATTTTCTCTTTTTTTTCTCCGTCTTTTTTCTCCTTTTTTTCTTTGAATTTAATGAAAAAAGAGAAGCCAGATATTTACTCAGTATCAGGTGTTAAGTTTGTTTATTGTTGACTTGTAAGATGTGCATCAAACTTCCAGCTGCCGTCAGGTTAAGTTTCTTTATGACAAACGACTTTAACCCAACATCAGATGTGACGGGACAATTAATATAGATACAAATGTATATTCTGGTTTAGACGGTAACATTAAATAGTGATTGCTGTTATTGTTTAATGCATTAAAATGTGCCTGACACTCTGGAAACCTGCCTCTGAGGCGTGCGCACATGTGCACTTGTCACCAAATTACAGCTGCGGAGGGTGCGCTTCGCCCTGCGCCGAGGTTAGACCAGGTTGAAGCTGGCGAGCTTTCAGCGCACTTTCTGCACCGTTTTTGGCACGAAATTGTCACTGCGCCAACATTAATCTGCCGACACCTCCCCCTGGTGCGCCATCACCTCCCCTTGGTGCGCCGTCACATCCACCTCTGCACAGACGGTCTACCAAGTTGTCAAATTGGCAGCGCACGGCGGTGCGCTGCACGAAATTAACACTGCGCGGGGTGCGCCACGAAATTAGAGCCCTTGGTGTTAATCTAAGGCAAGCCTACCTTCAACGGAAAGATTTTAGCTCATGATTTAAATTATCACCATATCGAGGGTGTCTGTATGTATAAATGTCATTTTTGTTTCCCCGTTTTTTCTTTTATTACATGTTTAATATCTTACAGAGCCCACACTTGGTTTACTACCTCAGAAGTTAACATTACATTGCTTTAAGGTAGGGGTGGGCGATATGGCAAAAATATCATATCACAATTTTTTTTTAAATAAAATCACGATCGCGATTTTATCACAAATCTTTTTTACATTAATTTTTCTAGACTAATTTGCATGTTTGACCATTTTTTCCCTATGTTTAACATATAAAACATGCAAAACCCTAAAAGAAAAAAAAGACAGTTAAAGCCAAAGAAACTTTCTGAACAGGTTTTAATTTAAATAGTGCAGTTTTTATAAAAATGTACAATAATTGTAAACATAAAAGGTAATGAACAACAACATTATCTCTTAAAGTGCAACAATTTAAAACAAATGTTATCTAACTGCAATGTCTATAACCTGAGTGAATAATACAGCTGCTTTAGAACAGATTTTTGTTCAGACATCTTCAAGCTTTTATCTCCTTTTTTCTTTCCACCATGGCTTCACGCTACATAACCAAACAGGAGATCCCACCATGCACTGCGCGTAATGATGCTACGATTGGCTAGTCGGGTGCGCGTCAAAGTCTCTGCGCCCACACAGACGATCTGATGATCTTTCTGCTTTATGACGATATTAAATCATTATAATCCTTAACAATTTAATATCGTCTTTAAGGTCTATTTTTAATTTTTCCCTTCATTTAAAGCTATGGTCTACGATTTGGAAGCTTTGTACATATTAATAACACCGTTTATAAGGCTGTTATGGTCCTATGGTCCTATCTACACAGTATAAAGACCAAAAAGAACGAAAAAAATCCATTCAGTATATCCGCTGCAAAGCTGCATACTAGCTGACCAATCAAACCTAAGAACCTGCGACTATTAATTGGTCCGTGAGTTGGTCCGTGAGTCCAGCCAATCGCCTGTCTGTGTCACTAGGCAGCGTCATGCGTAGTGCATCATGGTCCCGTCTCCTCCCCTCTACCTCCGGTGAGCAGCTAGCAGCGTTAGCTACTGAACTATCATGGAGCCGGAAAAGCCTAGCGCCGAGACCGAAGCCCCCTCCCTCTCCCACGGGGCCCAACGGAGCTCTGCCCGCGGGTTGAGGCCTGTTAGCGGGCTAACGGCTAACGGCTAACGAATAGCCTCAGCCGGCCGTCAGACCTTCAGCATCGACCGTTTCGCCCCTGGTTGATCAGGTAATGGCTTTGTTTACTACAGTGGGAGATGTCTGCTGAATAACTCTGGTTAGTTTGTGCCTGCACGGGCTAATAACTTGTAGGGGAGCGGGTTAGCCTGTTAGCCACTAATCGTTTGCACTGTAAGCTGAGCTGGGGAGGATAGGCTGAGAAAGATAAATCCTCCCCCACACTCGGCTCCGCTCTGGCGGCGCCAAACCCGCATTGCCGCCGGTCCAATTGAAATGGCTACTGCTGTGTGTTACAAGGGGGATGTCTGTCGTGTTTGATACTTTCAGTTGAGCTGAGCTGTTTTTGATTGAGTTTGCTGCTGATATATTGTGCTAGTCGCTCGTAGCTCAGTCCGAGGGGGCTATATGAGGCGACACGAGCTGGTGGCGGGATCTTGGAACACGGAGGGGAGAGGTGAGGGAAGGGGGGGCAGGCTGCGGTTTCAAATCGTAGACCACAGCTTTAAGATACATTGTTTTAAACATTGACCTGTTAAAATACACAAAGTCAGCAAGAAAAAATAAAACCTTATTTTGGCTTCCAGTTAAAAACTAGCTGCCAACAAAACTCTGTTTTTTATTTGGCTCATTAAACAATGAACTTTAATTAGTTGATACACTGGATGACTGCTTTACTCATATGGTTTTAATTTAATTTTATTCTACACTGATAAAAATATGGCATGTTTGGTCATGTGCATACCTCATTACTTATTTATCTGTCTAAGCACAGGACTTTGATGGTGGATGCTTAAAACCTTAATGGTTGGTAAAAGATTATAACAAGAATGAATGGTTTGTTTTATGCAGAAAATAGTCATTTGTCCTTAACTTTTTCACCTCTTTGTTATTAGCGCCTACAAAATGGCACGTTACAGTGTAGGCTCTCGCTATATGTAGCAAGTGGTCTTAACAATCCAGTCATGCAGATAAATTTGATCGAGAACAATTTAATTCTCGTATAAAATGATCGAACACTGAGTCTCATACTTTCAAACTGTGAACTCATCAGAAGAGCTCACCTGCAGCAGAGCCTGTACAGTAGCTGAACAATGTCCAGTGAACAGATTATTTTTTTGCTGAATGTGTGTTTTGCTAAGCCTGTCTGTTGTGTTTCATTCACAGTGATTAGTGTGTAGGCTGCAGGCTCAGTGTGTATATAGACATGTCCACTGTAAAACCTGCTGCAGCAGCAAATGTGAGGCAGCACACGCTCACTGTAACCTGTCAGAGGCCTCCATGACAGCTGATGAGGAAGCAGAGCTGCTAAATATGATCAAATATCCACATATCAAGTAATATAAACTATTCACTGATCATTTATAATGGCCCAGGCAGAGTTACATTAACAATGGTGCTTATAGTGGCTCGTGTTTGCCAAAACATTTTCAGTTCTTCAGTCCTTTCTTATCCTTTCTTCATTTTTTCTGTATAAAATAACCTCATATCTATGTTGATCTGATATCATTTTCATCATTTTTGGAGCAAAGTGACAGAGCATCTCAATGCACTCAATGTGTGCAGTTTCAAGAAAACAAACATGTCTGAAAAAGTAGAGTACTAACAATGCACACATGCACATGTTTTTGTCTCTTGCACTAAATAGCCCTTTCCACAGAAAATATCAAAATAGTTTTATTCTCTGTCTAGCTTGTTTACGTATGACCTTAACAGCAGGGAGCATATTTAGTAAGTTAAGGGTAAATTCTGGGTGGGTTTGCACCTCACCTGGGTAGATTTTAGGGGGTTTCTGCAGGTGTATATGAAGCTAATATCTAGATTGTAATAAAATATAAAGTGGAGCTACAGAATGCATGCCATTGTTTTCTTAAAGAGCTCGTATTATGCTTTTTGAGTTTTATATATCCTTCATTGTGTTTTAGATGCTTCCTCCACATTAAAGAGTAGATGAGGACAGATTGGGCCCTCGCAGGGAACGTGGTCTTAAAAGGTCGGGATCTCAAACAGAGCATTCCAGACAGAGAGAAAATACAGGTGGATAAGGGTTCAGTATGCCAATATGCTTTTTTCCCCACATTAATGATGGTGAACTTACTCTTGCAGTTATTAAAGTCAAATATACTGTATGAACCTGAGTTAAGGCAAAATTTAAGCTCTCTAAATTCAACTTAAATTATTATTATTCTTTGGTCCTTGCAAGTCAGAAAATAATTATAAAAATTTACTTTTTCAAAAATTTTTAAATTAGGGCTGCCTGAATGTTCTATTTTAAGTTTAGTAGGTTTGCTGTTGGATGACAGATTAACTTTAAAGACTCATTTCCCACATGAAACAACTTTTTTTGTTGTCTGGTGGCTTCAGTTTCCAGCTGCTCATTGAGTGTTGTCATAAGGAAAAGACATGAAACACGGTGTTATGCAGTCCCCTGTTCCAGCTTTATGAAATGGGTTGCAGGTATTCAACATGAGTGTATGATTGCAAAAAAAATAAATATATTGTCCCTGCAGTGTAGAAGAATTAAGTGGGTTGAAAAGTATTTGCTAATCATTGTTTTCTGTTATTTGCAACTTAATCAGCATCTAAATTGTGGCTTGTAATTCTGAAAAAAAAAACCTGGTTACTAGATGCTTTCTGACTTTGATCAGTCTGTTGGCATTTTTTTTTTTTTGCATGGATGGTATTTCATTTTACTTTATTTAATCATTATCTCAGAGAATGTTTATTAAAAATAAACTTCATGACCTCTAGTAAAGTAGTCTTTTGTGAAAAGAGACTCCCAAAAGCAAACCAGAGCCTGTAAGTAGAGGCCCAGAAATTAACTTATCAACACAGTTTCAACAGTTTTACCTAAAAGAGTATATGAAAATAATTTCTATAATGTCTCAAATATGTATGATTTTCTGTTTGTCCAAACATTCTTTTCATTATTTTTTTTTACATTAAAAAGATATTCATTCGTTCACATAGAGAATGGCAAAAACAAAAATTTCAAGCTAAACACAGCTTTGACTTTTTTTAAACAGTCGGTGTAAGTTTGCGTGTTAATGATAATTCAGTATCGTTGAGCTGATTTACTACAACACGCCTAACACCTTTTTAAAAGAGCCATTGATAAAGTTACCTCTGCTTTCAGTGCTCAAAATAAATGTACGCTGGAAAACAACAGCACCACGTTTGTGTGTTCATGATTCTATGTGGGTTGAGGGTGAGGGTGGGCTGATAAATGTCTCTAAAGAAGGTTTAATTGAAAGACAGAGCTGTGATCACCCTCTCTTTAAGGAAAATGATGTAGGTACCAGAATTTATCCACAGGAGGGCGCTGCAGCACAGTTAGCGCTCACAGGGAATGAAACAGAGCTTCCTTCCACTGCGTTTGCATTCAAAGTTCTCTTGGACTTAACAACAGTCCACTTAAGAGTTTCCAGATTTTCTTATAGTGAGTTGCATGTGTGAACTTAAACAGAAACATTTTTCACCAACACTTGCCTCCCCTGTTTGAGGGAAAAGTTTCAGCTGTAAAGGAAAATTTCAGCAGTGTTGCTTGTTCAAATTGTTCTTCTAAGTTACAGGAGTGTATGTGAGAAACCAGGTTCTGATAGAGAAAATGCTCTTTGGCTATTGTTACAACAAAAGAGTAAACAAGCACAGGCATTTCATTATGACTCTTTTGGGGTTCCATAATTATCTAACTAAATGAATAAATAAATGCCCTGAAGAGGAAATTCAAATAACAGTAATATTAATAACAAAAGAAAGATGAAAAACAAGAACCAAATGTTTTTCTAAAGTATAAATAAATCAAATGATGAATACAGAATATAAACTGTAAATGATAAATATTAGGGCATTTACCTTCAGCTACATTTTATTGACCAACACATGGAGCACCTTCTGAAGTTTACTCCCCTGCAGAAGCCCCTCTGTATCTCCACATCACCCAAATGAAATCAAGGTAAATCTTCATAAGAATATAACATAGATCATCAAGTAGTGTTTTTTTGTGTGGTTTGATGGCTTAATGAACTTTTTCAAAGCTTTATTTGTGGCAGAATAAAAGAGATTTGCTTGTTAAGAGCATTAATAGCCCTTACACCTTGCCCTCAGATGTATTATATTAAAAGGATGTGAAGATTGTGAATTATATTGTCACTCATAAAATAAGTAATGAACAACAGCTCCTTGGTGTGTGTGAGTGTGTATGTGTTTATCTAGAGTTTGAGTTCTGTTGTTGTGTTGCTATTTGAAGTAGAATAAATAGGTTGAAATACTTTGGTTCTCAGGCTCTGCTGCTTTAGTGAAAATAAAGGGGGGCCTCATATTACCAGGGGTCTCTGAATGACTTAACTCGCCCTGTGCAGATTGATGACTGCGTTGCTTCAGACAAAGAGTGAGGGTATTAGATAATCCTGTTGTTGATGATAAATCTCAGTAACACACCTTGCCCTCGCTGCTGATTTCTTATCAGAGTAGAATGACTTGCATTTTTACTGCCACTGGGAAACATACAACCTGATAAGGAGTTCAGAAGAGGCTCAATGAATTTTGAGTCCAGGGTCATGTTTTCTTTAGCGAAGATCAGTAGAAAGTGAGATTAACCTTCCCCCTGCACTGTTCTTGTGGTTTGATTTTTACCTGTCGATAAGTAGATTGTAGTACAAGTGTTAAAAAAATACTACATTGAAATTGAATTGAATTCAAACATAAGATTCTGAACTAGGGATGGGAACTGATAAGATTTTTATTGATGACAGTGCCATTATAATCTGATTCTTTATCAATTACCTTATCATTTCATGTGAGTTTTTTGTGGGATAAAAGGCAGGCCTAAAAGGGTTTTCAGTGGTGAAAGTACCAAACACACGACACTACTGATGTTTAACACCATGCTGCATTAGCAAATGTTTTCTTGATGATAATCACACACTGGTTGTTGAGCAGTTAGTGAAATTTTGTGTAAAATTAAGCCTCGTTTTTTTGCCCTCTTCTGTCTGCCATGATCATCTTTGACGTCTTTGTTGCTGAGGGCTGCTGAAGAGTGTTACCTTTGTGCAGGACTTAGCAGAATCGGATTTGATAAGGGAATTATCAGGCATAATTATAAATGATTTTGATTCCTGCAGCGAGTTGATATCCATTCTCAGTAGAGAGAACATTCATGAACTGATTTAGTGTACCTATTTTTTAGATGTAAATTTTTACCAGCAGTCCAGAATGACAAACCAGCTGTTGTTATCTTCTGTGTAGCCTCTCTCTCCTCTCTCTTTGCACACTCAGGAGGGGGTGTGTTATTTGTTGTGCGATAGCTGTGCCGGTTCTCAGCATCTGTAAAACTACATCTGTCTCTGATCTTCTAACATTACGCCTGCATTCTCTGCAGAGCCGTGGGACATTCAGCATCATCCTGGTTGTACTGAAGAAAATAAAGACCCACTGTGGACTTTATATGACCTGTTTTTGAAAAAATAATTACTGGCGTGAAAGTTATGTCTGCCAAATGGAAGTGAGAACTTAACAATTTAGAAGACTTCAGCCCACATCATGAGCCAACACCTGTAGTTAAAAAAAGAAAAACAACCAACAACTTCTAATCATCAGGTTAGATATCTGAATGAGTGTGCAATAAAAATAAAAATAGATAGATGCATCATCAGTTGAGGTGTGCACCCACAGCATCATAAAAGCGGAGGCTTTAAATTTAGTCATGTATTTCTATACTGATACTTCTGATAACTGCTTAGCTTGCTGACTGAAGTCCAAACACTTGAGTCATCTTATTGTTGTTTTTGTTTTAATTTAAGCTCATATATGTTATTTTATTTTGTTTTAGGCTGTCCGGTGCATATCTACATCTGTGCAATCAGCTGATAAAGCACAGCAAACACTTGAGCTGAATATCATGAACATATTTTACTGTGTGTTTGTAACCTGCAGGGCATGCATTATGAATGGGTTTTTAACTGAAAATTAGGTTTGAATAGAACAACAAACCTGGAATTATGGAAATTAGTTTGTAAATTTCTAATTTAGACTTCAGTGAGTGCAAATTATAAAACAGAATAGATGAAAACAAGAAAACAATGTCAAAAAATGTTATCATAAGTTTCAAACAAACATGCAGGTCTCATTCAGTGGCCCCTGTGGAGTTAGTGTTCAACTATATTGTAGCTCAGATCTAAGTAAAGATGAACTTCAGCTTATGATCAGGAGAAGAAAAATCCTACTGGTGTCTTTACTATTGTAAGAGTTAAAGTAAAAGATTAAATATAATACACACATACATAACATTTATTTTGTTGTATTGTTAAGAATGAAGTGTAAATGTCAGATTACAATGGAACTACACCACAATCAACTGACTTCAAATTCACAACCACCAAGCTTCTGACATGTGTCTCACACTCTTACCTCTTCTCTGACAGACTTTTCATAGTGTGAGCTGATCAAGCTAGTGTTTATGGCTGTATCACTGATTTCAGAGACATTGAAGAATTCTGACACCCAGGTTCCTGAAAAACTTTGTCTCTAGTCCCTCTCCCGTCAGCTATCGCCCTTTGTAAGATGAAAAAGCCGATAAACATAAAAGTGGAGCACCCCATAATGTGTTTTATTTTGTCAACAAAGACATTGAAATGTCTCAATCTTGTAATGACCACAGAGCGTGGAAAAGTGCATCAAAGTCCTATCAACTTCTAAACCCCTGAACCAGAGATGCTAACATCTTCAATCAATCAATCAATCAAAATGTATTTGTATAGCATAAGAAATAAAATAACAATAACAATAAATTATATAAAAAGTAGAAAGTTGCATACAAATGAAAATTAAAAGACCCCATCCACCCTCACAATCCACATACAACGGACACACAAAGTTAATCAAACACACAAAGACATAAAAAGGAAATTCGAAACAGAAAACAGAATTAATGAACTGAGGAAGACTGAGGATGCTAACATTTTAATTAATTTAATGCAGGATTCTGTTCAGTTCATCAATAAAAGGTCCTTTTCCATTAGTTATTACTCTAAATCAGAATGCTTTCTCCCCTTAAGCCAACCTGATTGGAGATGCATTAGAATAAATATCGTCATTTCACTTTTACAGTAGCATTATCAAAACAGTATTTAATCAAAAGTAAAGAGATGAAACAACTGAATTATCTTGACTTATAGACACAATTGAGACTCCAAATTCTTATTTTGTATAAAGATGAGATTTGTTTTTAAAAGTACTTGTATACCTATTTTATACTGCTGGGATGACAAATATATGTCTCCTAAAACACCTGAAATATCACATATTTTTTAATGTCTGAAAGCCCATCCTAGCAAATGAGACCTGCTCCCTTCTGGTTAATAAAATGAAACATACATCCTGTCAAAGTTTTAATTATCAAAGATTTATTCTGAAGAGTTATTGTCATAAAAAAGTGTGTTTGACATCCAAATGTAACACTGTTTCAAAGTTGATTTCACCACTCAGAGAAACATATATACATTGTGTGATAACCGAAAGTGAACAAGGTGTCTTATATTTCAAATACATAATTATTTGGCACCCTTTCAGTCATTTTACTGTTTTGAATAACAGTCTTAGTGGTTTTTGATCTTGGTCAGAGACATAATGTTTTATATACTGGCTTCACGTACCACTTTCTTACTCGTTAATTTGAAATTACTGAACTTTTCACACTTTAGTTAGCTTTTTTTTTATTGCAAGACACCTTATCAAAGAAGAACTACAAGAAAATTAACACCATTATTTCGATGTTGTGGATATTTTATTCCTGATAATTCATCAAACTCCATCCTAGCTTTCTCTCCATGTGACGGCTGTTTCTATGAAGCTTCCTATCTGTAAATGAAAACTGAGATACACCCTGAGTTATGGCTCTGCTGTCCAAAGGCCAAGGCAGCGTGAAGGTAATGATACTGTATAACCTAGTACAGTGTCCAAAGCCATCAGATTCACTCCGAGGAGCTGTCGAGATGTTTGCAAGGGTTATTGTGGTGTTGCTGGCAGTGACCTGTGACGTTTCTGCGCTGTCAGATTTGGAGATCGAGGTGAACGCTTTCCTGCAGAGGTTCGATGAGCAGGCCACCCAACAAATTTACAACTACTCACTGGCATCATGGGCCTACAACACCGACATCTCCCAGGAGAACTCAGACAAACTGGTGAGCAGAGTCAAGTTGTCTATTGCATGTTTTAAAATGTCAGTGTCTCGGTTATTTCAGTGTGAAACAGTGTCCAAACTTTAAAACACTATCTATTTCATGGGGAAGGTGTCTGGTAGGGCGTAAGGTTTTTGCAGGATGAAGAAGAAATGAGAGGAGAAGATATTTTTCTCACCGACCACTTCACAAAAAAGCTGAAATGTTAAGAAGCACTTGTCTCTATAGGTGGATAATCAGTGTTTCTTAGCAATCTAGAACATGTGCAGAACTATTTGTTATTTTTTGAGATTAGAAAGAATCCCCTTTATTTTGTGCCTTAGACTTTAATTTGTATTGTACTTATATCATCTATATTCATCATCATCATATCAACATTTAAGATTCTGAAGTTGTAAACCCGCTAATTTCAGAAGTTTCAGCAGTGGAAAAAAATTGTCATAACCGTTGTGTCCATTTACTTTCTCCTAGTCAGAGCAGGGGAGCCTTTGGGGCCAGTTTTATGCAGAGATGTCAAAAGAGGCAGAGAAGTACTCCGTCGATGACGTGACGGATCCACAAATCAAACTGCAGCTCATCTCCCTCCAAGACAAAGGCTCTGGTGTTCTCTCTGCAGATAAAGCTGCACAGGTAAGGCAATGTTTCATGTTGAGTTTTATTTCCTTATATTAAGTTTTACTGTCTGATCATCTCCCAAACTATTCCTCCTCCTGTTTGTCTTTCAAAATCTCCCTGTGCAGCTGAATGCAGCGATGAATCAGATGAACACGATCTACAGCACGGCCACAGTGTGTCTGACTGATAATGACCCTCTGAGCTGTCAGACTTTGGAGCCAGGTACGCTCTGTTCAAGAGGACAGGTTATGGCAACATGGCTCCCTGCTACTGTTGGCGGATACATTTAGTTTATAATTAACATGGTTCTTCTGGAAAGGAAAGGTTTTTACAGGTATATTCTGTTTTATGCTTTTTTCGTAAAGCTGTAAAAACTGTTTTACTGCAAGATTTACATTTACAGTCAAGTAGACCCACTGATAAAAAGTTCATAGATCACACAAGTATTTCTATTTTATCCCAAACATAAAGTGCACTATGAGGAAACCCCAAATATTAAGACTATTGGAGAAATTAGATTAACACGTGTCCTGACTTGTTTATTTTGTACTGTGAAAAACCTTTGATTTAAAAGAAAGATCCAGGTTTCTGTTCCCATTGTGCCATGCACTCTGGGTGGTAATTTCAAATACCTGCATTGTTTTTCTTCCCACATCTTTCGAAAATTTCTCACTTTGGTTTACATTACAGTAATGTCTACCGTTTTTCCATCCTCCCCTTAGATGCTGAAAAGGGTAAAAAATGTTTAATGAGGATGTTCTCCTATTGTGTCTTTGTAATTATAGGTTCCTTTCATATTCCAGGAACAGCTTCTGATATCATTTTATTTAAATCATTTTCTAGGGATTTTTAGGTCATTATTTTGCATCATTACCACAATCTTCCAGAGGTGGGTTGAAATTGACTTGCGCTTATTTACAAAGTAGTCCAGGAATCCTAAATAGTTAATAACAATAAAAGAAGCTTGATATATGACTACTTTGACTTTCTGAAGTGCACAGGTGGACAACTGCAATGTAAAGAACTATGTACTGTTTGGGGTTTTTTTTTCTATAGTTTAAGATTTAAAAAGTAAAAATTAAACATGATTCCCTAATGCCAACAAAAATAACAAAACTTGCATAAAAATAAATGTATCCTAACAGTTCATTTTTGACCCACGGAAGTAAGAGTATAGGGTCCAATCACCTGTGCATGTAAATGTTAAAATTAAAATTGCTCTCACTTGAGATTAAAACACTTGAATGGTGACACTTTACAGTATAGTGTGTAGGAAATGAATAATGCAGCCACTAAATATCTCCATGAAGAGTGTATAGCATCATTTTCAGTATACATGTGATATTTTTTGTTAGAAGATATAGATTTAGAGATTTTCTTTTTACCTTATAGATATAAAAGTCACATATGATTTTTAGTAAAAGTGAAAATGTCATTATGCAGAGCTTCTTCTAACTCAACTGGTTATTTCTGACAGCGGATTATTTCAGATCAGGATATCATAGTTAACTGGATGCTCTTTTTTTCTGTCTTTCTTTCTTTCTTTCTTTCTTTCTTTCTTTCTTGTCTCTCTATAGTCCTCCAAACAATAAGGGCAGATCCCCCCCATGCGCTTATAAAAAATTGAGTCATTTTAGCTTTTCCACCTGGTGTAATATTGACTTCTGAAACTCCAAGCAGCCAAATCTAAATGTCTGTTTACTGCTGTTGTTGTTGACAAGAATGTTATTTCATGCTGCTGCTGCACTCCACCATCACAGAAAAAATATCCTTAATTTAAAAATATATCCTTAATTTAATCTACCTATAAAGGTGACTCAGTGTCAGGGTCTGGAAATGCAGGACTAAGCCTCATTTTATGATCTTTTCTGGCCCTTAGATATTTATAAAATATTTCTCTACAGTGTTATGATCAACATAAAATAATGCATTACGAAAGCAGAACGTTCTAGCTGCTACTGTGCCAACATTTTGCGCTATTTTAGTCTTGCAGATTTGACGAAGTGAAAAAGCCAGACATTGATGTGAGACTTGTTTCTCTGTTTTCAGGCCTGGAGGACGTGATGGCAAACAGCAGAGACTATTATCAGCGTCTGCACGTGTGGGAGGGCTGGAGGAGGGAGACAGGGAAGAAGATGAGGCCGCTGTATGAAGACTACGTGGATCTGAAGAATGAGGCCTCCAAACTTAATGGTACATCTTTATAATAAGGGCAAGTTACACCACTTGTTGCTGTAAAAAGGTGATTCAGATCGTAACTCTGAGGATGTTGGAGCATATATATGAATCTACATGAATAATGATACAGAACTCTGTTGTGTTAGTGGAGTTCTTGTTTCAGTTCTACGTGAAAACTTTCTGAACTAAATTCCCTCCAATATTCCCATGTAATCCAACAAAATACCTTTAGCAGGTTTATGAACACAGCTTTAAGTCTTACAGGAGCCATGTGGAGTGACCAAAATTGACAATTAAGATGTCGAGTGTTTCTTTAATATGCAACCACTTTTTTAACAGCATAAGCAAGAATATCTAGCATAAAGTACTGTAAACTTCATTTCAAAATAATGTATTATTCCTACCATCTTCATTCTTTTATCACACTTTAGTGTTTTTTTCTCTCAGTTTAGACAAAGCAAGAAACTTGAAAACACCTTTATCACACGTTTCCTTATTTTCTTGAGTGCTACAGACCAAACAGACATTTTCTTTTTTGAGCTAATAATATATGTATATATATATATATATATATATATATATATATATATATATATATATATATATATATATATATATATATATATATATATTACTATTAAGGAAATTCAATTTAAAGCTTCTATAAAAAGCGGAGTATTGCCCAAACTAGCCTGCAACTCTCTCAGTTCCTTTGATACAAGTGTTTAACAACAAAGTCAGTCTGAAAAAAGCCCCATAAAACATTACACTGGCACCAGTTTAACATCAGTATCAGCTGATATTAGTGTTTTTTGTAGGCATCAGCCATCTACAAATGAATTTAGATTTAACAGATTTTTTGTCTCATGTGTCAAAACAATCTGATTCTGACATCTGCTCCACCCTAACTGTTGATTGAAAGCTGATTTTATTTAATTGTGCAGAAGAAATGTTGGAAAAATCTGATGTTTGTCTACAAGACAAGACCAAATGTTTGTTTTGTTGGAAAGTAATGCCACATGAAGTTATCATGGAAACACTTTTGATAACAGCTAATACAGTCATTTACAATGGTTTTGGTATTTGCCCTATTGTTCACTGTGTGTCATTACTAAAATGCTTACAGTCAGAATCTGGTAATGTCTTATGATATATCATGGCTCTATAAGCAGTTTAATACATCACACACATGTCTGTAGGCATCAAACATCCAGTTTCTAATCAGTGTTCTTTTGTGTAAATCATGGTCCCTGTAACATTTGTTAAATTAATTTTCTTTCCCAGTGAGAGAAATGATTGCAGTCATCTTTTCACCACTGTTTGTTTTTTGTGTTTTGTTTATGCTCTTTTTGGGACTTTCTGTAATATTCACATGAGCACACATTTTCAGGTTTTGAAGACTATGGAGCATATTGGCGGTACAACTATGAAACCATCGAGGATGACCCAAAATACAAATACACCAGAAGTGAGCTGATGGATGATGTCCGAGCTGTGTATCACCAGGTTTGACTAAAATTCTACTTCAAAATATATTTTCAAAAGTTTGCCAATAATTAACACAACATTTCTGGGTTTTTTTTTCATAGATTTTGCCTCTGTACAAAGAGCTGCATGCCTATGTGAGGGCCAGACTCTCAGAGGTTTACCCTGGACACATCCACAAAAATGGGATGCTGCCTGCTCACCTGCTAGGTCAGTCAAGATCAACTTGATATATTAAAACAGCACTCTTAAATTTAAACTGATGAAACTTCTGTGGTCAGTGGCAGCATTTTTTGTAGTTAAAATATCAGAACTGTTCTTTAGTATGCTCTCTGATTTGTTCCTTTTTTAGATTGACTGAAACCATGAAGTTACCTATCTGAAACAGGAAATAATGAAAAATTGAGAAAAAAACCAAGACAAATAGAGAAACAAACTAAAGAATCTGTTTGCAGCATTAAGATGGATTCTAATTTTAATAGTTTAAATTAAATGTAGTTGTGCAGTCATTACACATTCAGTAACTCAGTTTAAAAACACAAACCTAAAAAACACTTTTGAAGGATTTGAAGTGCATTCTTCTATACCATGTCTTAATGAAAATCAATATCTTCATTTGGAAAAGCTTGAATATTATATGAAAATCTTTATGTCCATGATCCAGGTGACATGTGGGGAAGATTCTGGACCAACCTGTACCCTCTGTCGATCCCCTACCCTCATAAACCAGACATCGACGTCACAAACGCCATGGTGGCTTCGGTAGGGCACAGTTACCTAATGTTTTTCATTGTGTATGTCAAACAAAAATCATTCAATTATATACACCTGCATGAATGAAGTTGTGAAAGTTATAAGGAAGTTTTCTTTTGGCACTGATGCTGACTGTTTCTTTGATTTAGGACTGGGATGAACTGCGGCTTTTTAAAGAGGCAGAGATTTTCTTCACGTCTGTTGGCCTGTATGAAATGTTCCCAAACTTCTGGACTAACTCCATGTTAACAAAACCTACTGATGGAAGACAGGTGGTGTGTCACCCCACGGCCTGGGACATGGGAAACAGAGAGGACTTCAGGTACGACACTGTTACACTTCACCAAAAAGAATATAAGACAGACTCGATTTGTGATTGGAACTCATTCAAATCCGGATGAAGGTACCCCGCTGCAGGAGGACCCTCCACAGCCCAACTTTCACCTATTTAAAATGAAGCTCATTGACACCAGTGTTTAACTGATCATCCATCGCTCCATTATCTGTGTGGCTTATCCCCTTGTGAGCAAGATTGCCATTCACACAACGCTCACACCTACTGGATGTTAAAAGATGTTAGATTAAAAGTATTATTGGTACCGTGGGCTAATGCTCATGCCTCCTGGTTCAACTCCAGAGTCAATCAAGGCCTTTCTGTGTGGAGTGTCCATGTTCTCCCTGTGCACATGTTAATTTTCCCCAGCTTCCTCTCACTGAAAACTGTTTTTGAAATAGATGCATGAAAATACTCAAAACAATAAATCGGGAAAACTTAGATGGACATGCAAGAACTCATAAGTATAACAAATATATGAATTTAGAAATAAATTCAAATAAGATGATAAATCATTGTTGAAAATTATACAATTTGGAAATTAAAAATGATTTGAAATTTTTAAAAAATGGAAAATTATACAAAAGCAGCACTAAAGAGAGCATTTTCAGACCTATGTAAAAAGAGAGCTGACGAATGTAAAGGACGATAGATTGCATTTATCTGTCTGATGATCAGTACACGAGAGCCGTAAATATGAGTGTGTAGGAACAGTGCTATCTATTAATCTCTGAGTCATCTTTTCCCCCTGATAAAGATAACCAAAGTCTATGGGATGTTAAATATTAATCTATAAATCCTTGTCAGCACTGATTGATTTCAACGATCAATTTTCAATGTTAACAAAAATACTCTCAGGAAACAAACTTTAAATTCAAATCTATATGCTCATAATAAACTGAAATCTCTAAATGAAACACTTTCTCCTTCAAACCAGGAGCTGCATGTCCCCATAAACACCTTATATGTTTCATAAACTGTGATGTCAGTGTTTATAATATCTGACTCATCACAAACGTGACTTTTTTTTAATATATTTGACTGAAACCATTGATGAAACCATACCAAGTAACAATTCATCAAGTTTATTTTAGTTTGGGATGTTTGCTTAATTTCTATTATACACTGGTTTTTTGTTTTCCAGAACATTTTGGTATAAATTAGTTTGTATGCGTTTTTTTTTAGTTTAGTTTTAATTTTGTCCGTTTTTTATGTTTTCTCACATATAAGTGTAGATTTTATGGATGTCGATGTTGAACTATGATTCTATGAATAGAGGCAACACTTAACGCTGAATGATGTCTGTCCCTCACACACCCAGGTCGAGTTTTTAATATTAATAAAGTCATGTGACCTGTTATACACAATGTACGGGCCGGTGCCATCATCACAAATGTCTCAACAGACTCTTCCCGAGTGACAGAGAACTCTGACGGTCATCTAGAATTCATAGAACCATAGTTACGCACAGAACTCTTTTTCATTTTTCCTGACTGCTTAACACAGGAGGACAAATGCCAGCAGCACAGATCTGACTGAGAGGCACTCCTCGTAGGGCCGCTCAAAATCTGGAGACACTCCTGGTGGAATGGCCTCTGATATGCAGACAGGAGGGCAGAAAACAATCCACCCAATGAGCCTCAGCTTAGACAAGACTTGCCCCTTCCTGTGGCCCCCACAGCAAACGGGCTATCAGAAGGAGCAAAGCCCATTGTTGTCTGAATGTACTGCCTCAAGGCCCATGCTGGGCAGACTGGTGCTGTTGAACCTGTTCACTCATGCTTCAAGGATGAGGGGTCATAAGCAGCCAGCTCAGTGACTTGTTTAAAGTGACTTGTAGTCTATGCCTTGGGTAAAAAAGATGGGTTAGGCCACAGTTCCACTCCCGTGCCGTCTGAGCTTCACCACATGCACACTTCACTCACTAACGAGGAGTGAAGCCCCCTCATGCATCTTGCTGAGACCATTGCCAAATGAAACGCAACCTTTGCTGATAGCTGCTGAACACAGTTTGGGAATATGTCACCTATATCATTAGTAGTTGTAAAGTGAATTACCCATCAGGGCCAAATGAAGTTGTCTGAATCTGAACATTGCTGTTACAAATCTCTGACCTCTCAGACTCAGACCTTCATAAACAAAAGCCCTCAGGGATGTAGTGGTTCATACACGAGGTATTTCTCTGGAATAGTATTTCAGACAAATCTGTGGGATTTGATTTTAAATTTTTGCCACTTAGCCAACAATACATTAAAACATTGTTATATAGCATTAAAAACAAAAATCTGATTAAAGCAAAAATACAGATCTTTCACATCAGAGCATTAACATTTAATCAAATCGCTGTCAGGGATATGTTTTCTTGGGTGGAACATTATTTTCCCTCCAAATGAGAGGAAAATAATATTTTATGTAGCTTAGTTTATTCAGTATTTACAACTGTCCATACACTACAGGGCATTTTCCTGATTGAAAAAGTGTAGGCTAAAGTTCAAGCTCATCATGCCTCCTTTCTTACGACAATAAAAAACAGATGAAAGCAACCTTTTACCTGCCATAAAATAATTAAATTACAACAAAATCAACTTTATACATTTACCATAAAAAAATAAACCAGATGAACTTTTTTTTGTCACTCGGTTTTTATTGTTCTTTTTAAATGGTTGAAGCAATTACATATTTTCAGGTAGTCAGTTGGCTTCTATTAGATCTCATTACTGTTACACAAATTCACCCCTCTGACAGACACACATCTCTGCTTAGTTAGTCCTAACTTTAGTTTTTTAAATTCGTGATCCCTGCAGGTCATATTAATGCTCTCTGATTCACACTGCTTCTAAATGCAGTTTGGTTATTTGTAATTTGCACATCACCTGTGCTGTTACATAAATAAAAAGTTTGTGAGCTGTGTCAAAATAACCAAATTTGTTTATAACTCTCATTGGTTTCTTGTGTAATTTGAAAATAATGTCAGTGTGGATTTTTATGCACATCCCTACACCTCCACACAGTAGGTCATGTATGTCTCTACAAGAGAACCATATAAAGTATTTATGATTTCTGATTTAATATACTCTTAGCTTTATATATGAAGTGAAACCTTGACTTCCAACAGAGTTTATGATCTGAGATGACTCCCAGAAATTTGATTTTATCTAACTTTTCAAATTCACACCATTAATTTGGATTGTTACCCGATGTTTGATTAGATTATGAAAGATGATGACAAACTTGGTTTTATTTAAATTCAGTGAAAATGTATGAATGTCAAACCATTTCTTTAACTTATTAACTCATTTTCATAAGCAAATAAGATCATTTTAAGATTTTAGAAGCATAACAAATGTTGATATTTAAATAGCTCAGAGTCTAACACAGACACTTGAGGAACCTCACAAGTCATCTTAAATAATTTAGACTTGATATTGTTTAGCTGTACATATGGATACCTGTCATCAAGGTACCATTTGAGATTTTTTAAAATATCTTGGATGTGCTTGTTTGAAATTACTTGAAAAAATTGCAATTACATAGCTTCTGTGAGGAAGACATTTTCTCCCCTTTGACTCTATCCATGGCTTCCAGAAAAATCTGAAGCATCGGAACAGCCTATAAAATTTAAGTAAAAGGAAAATAAAAAACATTTTAAATCTATTAGCCATGGGATGCTGGTTTGGCGGAGTGGTTAGCAACCAGGCACCCTATGTACACTTGCTTCTGCCGGTCCAGGTTCGAATCCCGCCTGTGATCAGTTTGCAGAGTGTCTTCCCCGACTCTCTCACCCCCTTTCACAAGCCTATCCACTGTCTCTCTACTATCTATAGAGGCACAAAATGCCTCAAAAATACATTAAAAAAAATCTTTAGCCAGCAAGCTTATCTAAGTGACATCCTGTCACCCAGCATGCTTGAATTTAAACCCATTGTCTAAAATCTGATGGCAATTTAAAGGGACACATATTAAAACAGTGCTATTAGAAAGGCTGTTTGGTTTGTTTGTTTTATGAGTCAAAAACTCTTGCCAGGTGGATCCATGACCATGAAACAACTAATTTAGCTAGACCCCAAGAAACTGTGTGTAAATGTTGAAAGAGGGTTTCATTTGTCACTTTTAACGGTGGTAACCTTGTCTCTGACATCCCTTCTCGGTTTTGCCTTCAGAATCAAAATGTGCACCTTAGTCAACATGGATAACTTCCTGACTGTGCACCACGAGATGGGTCACAACCAGTACCAGATGGCATATCGCAACCTATCCTACCTGCTGAGGGATGGAGCCAACGAGGGTTTCCACGAGGCCGTCGGAGAGATCATGTCCCTTTCTGCTGCTACACCCAAACACCTGCAGAGCCTGGACCTCCTTGCACCAGACTTTGTTTATGATGAAGGTACAAAACTATGCAGAGACTAATGCTAATTACCCAAATACAAACTCTTATTCTGAACAGTGAGTGAAATAATTTGGTCTCGGTTTACACTTGTCATTTCTGGTCTCACATAAAAGTTGACTTGAAGTGTTGAGTAAGTAACAGAGATACTCCAACCTCTTGGCAAAGGTTATTTAAAATGTCCAGAATCACAAAAGACTTGGCTTATTACGACCATGTGAGTTAGACAGTGACATTAACTGGCATTGGACGTTAGTAAACTGAAGATAGTCATAAGTTCTCTGATTATGAAAATTATGAAAGGTTAGAATACTTTGGGGTTAGGAAACCTTGGGGGAGACCTCATGGGCTGTGTCCTTGCCTCTCAAACATTGATAATCTCTCCTCAGTGCAGGTGGCTGTTAATTCCAACCAGCTGCCTCTTTCCTGAAAATCTTTACCAATCTCTCGCCACACTCTCCAACTGCATCTCACAATATCTTCTATTGAAAAAGGCCAAAACATCTCTGAAAATACCTTGGGCCTTCGCATAGTTTCATTTCTTTATATTATTTTGTTTTGATCAGTTATTAATGTTGATTTCTTATTTTTAATCATTTTTTAATGCTTCACCTCAGCAAAAACACTTCAAACATCAATCAGACTTTGTTTGTGTAGCACTTTTTTTATCCAAAACACTGTAGCACGTAGTGCATTAGATACCAGCAGGAAAAACCTCTTAAGGTTAGCTTAATAAGATCCGTCTTTATTAGTTTCAGTGTCTGTTTTTTAGTCTCTTCGGTTTGTAAGGAAAGATTCTCAGCAATGTATGTTTAAATTATCCTATGAAATAAAGTAATATACAAGGACAAAAGTTTTATCCTCCATGTTATAAACTCATTAAAACTAGAACTGACTTTCCTGAGACAAATTGTGAACTATTTCTCTCTTTATAGGATTGTGTCAAACTTGTGTAAAGCTCATTTTTATTGTTATGAACTCAGAATATTGTTAATTTTTGTTAATGATAACCTGATCTTAACAAACCAGTGTGTGAATAAGTAATGTATTACTTTGATAAAATAGCTTCATCACCTGTTGGGCCACCTGCACAGACCATGACACACCTGCAGGAGAAACTAGATAACCAAACATAACACGGCAGTTGACCTTTTGCTCACTGTTATACAACCATCTGACAGGGTTTGACCAAGGCGCCATAAAGGTTTATAGAGTTTGCAGTTAGCTCACTGAAATGTACCAAAATACAACACGTATACAAAGCTTGCGTAATCTTTCCCTAAATTGGTCTTTCAAAATAAATTCAGAAAAAAAAAATTCAAACCTTTTGTTGTTTTCAGTGTTGGCATATTTTGTGCTCTCTGTCTCACAGAAACGGAGATAAATTTCCTGCTGAAACAGGCACTCACCATTGTGGGGACGATGCCATTCACATACATGTTGGAGGAGTGGAGGTGGCAGGTGCTTGCAGGAAACATCACCAAGGATGAGTGGATGGAGCAATGGTGGAATATGAAGTAAGCATAGAGGATTATTAAACATGTGTATAATATCCACTAATGATGTAGTTTGTAATATTAGAGGTAAAAATTAAAGGTAGTATTTTACATTTTACTCCATATTGTCAGAATATATCATCAGTCTGCATCACTGTCTTTCTGTTGTTTTCAGGAGGGAGCTGGTTGGTGTGGTGGAGCCAGTGCCCAGGGATGAGACCTACTGTGACCCCCCTGCCCTGTTCCACGTGTCTGGAGATTATTCTTTTATTCGGTAAAACAGCCTGGATTAACCTCAGTTTCAAGGAAATACAATTATTTAGACAGGAAGTTGAATTTCCCTTGTATGCTTCTCAAATTTCTGACAACAATTCCTGTGTGAGGATAAAGGGAAATTTTTTGGTTCCATGCACAGCAAGTCAAAAAAAGAAATATTAGAATATATACAAAGAAGAAGGAACTTGATTGATAACACAATTAATATGATCACAGAGATTTAGATCTGATGCCTTCAACTGTAAAGGCGTTTTTCAAATTATTGCTTATGAAGTTTCTATTTTTTCCTCTAAATAAAAAAAAAATGCAGTCGGGGCATCATGAGAAAGGAATTTGCGGGATTAAAGGTAACAAGAAAGTAGATATTAAACACGAAGATCATTTACTTCATCAATTTTAAATCCTTGATTCTCATTTACTGTACAACAATTGTTAAATATATTTAATTTACCTTGAATGAATACTTGTACTCATACTACTCAGGTCATTAATTGACCAAAGTCACCTCGGGGAAAAAAAACGACAACAACAAAAAAAAATAAAATAAATGCAGATAAATGTGTCTTAAACCACACCTAAATGTGGCTTGAGGGATCTTATTTAAATGTGGCCACTTTTGAATGCATCTAAACTGTTTACCTCTGTGCTGCAGGGTCTGACTGGTTCTCTGGTTTGCTCACAGGTACTTCACCAGAACCGTCTACCAGTTTCAGTTCCAGAAAGCCCTCTGTGATGCTGCAGGTCATACCGACGATCTGGCCTCATGTGACATCACCGGCTCAAAAGAAGCAGGAACCAAGCTGAGGTACGGACTCTGATGTTTGTGCAGCTGGAATGTTTAAATGCTGCAGGGATTTCTCATCGTCATCTTCTTCTGTTAGGAACATGTTGGAGCTGGGAAGGTCTCAGTCCTGGACCAGAGCTCTGGAGACAATAGCTGGAGACACAAGGATGAACGCACAGCCGATGCTCGACTATTTCCAGAAGCTTTATGATTGGCTGAAGGAGGAGAACGCGAAACGCAACTGCACTATCGGCTGGGACACTGAAATAGACCCATGTGAGTACAACAGAGTCTTAAGATGAAAAACCTAACCTCTAATATATTTATCAGTGTGCTTTTTGTTTTTGTGCTGAAGGTAGATTTTATGAATGCTTTAATGATCTACTGTCTGTATGGCAAAGAAAACAGAACTTCTGATCTCAGTTCAGTTCAACCAACCTGATTGTTTCTCCCTGGGAAATAATTTTCAGGCAGCTCATTCAGTAAGACATTAATTGAGTTAAACTAGAGCATTCATCACTGAAAAGAACACACAGAACAATGAAATATAAGTTATACAGACATATCATATGTAAGATCTAAAAGAGAATTCTAATTCTTTGTAGACTGAGCAGTTGTGTGCATAATGTTTATTTAAAAAAACAACATTCATAAAGTAACTTGGAGTGCATGGTTTCAAATTGAAGCTTTAAGCAAGCATTAAGTAAAAAATAAGGTGTTGAAACTCAAAATATTGACGGCATAAGTCCAGCATTTTATTCATTTTACTAGTTCTTTACCTTTTTAACCATTATATGCTTACAAGAATCTTGTTTAAAGATGGGCTTTTTTCTCCTAAGGTCAGCTTCTAACATAAAACTTTAAAAAGGTCTTTTTTTGTCAGCTTCTCAGTTTCAGTAATCTGTTTGTGTCAGGTCCACACCCAGTCTGTTGTTTCCAACCATTTATCTATCACCCAACACTTCTGTATGAATTAGGGATGCAAACGTTTTCGTTAAACAATGTAAAACATTAAATGTTGGACAATTGGAAAAAGTAAACAGATCTGATAAAACTGTAAAAGTAGGTGCTGCAAAAGACAGGGTGTATGGATGGAGAGTTTAGAAATAAACAGACTAAAAAGCAGAAATGATCCATATTTATATTTGTCATTCAGCTAACAGTTGTTGGTCTATGCTCTTTCGGCTCATTACAAAACGGCTTCATAGTTGTACTTCCAAAGTGTGAAACTGCTGCTTTAACCCACGTTATTTTTTGTGTTACGCAGTGTAAATCAACTTTTTCTGACAGGATTGGCTTTACGTGTATTTTTAACTCTTTAGTCTTGCTTAAATGAAGAATAGTGTTAGTTCTGCCAAGACTGCTATCATGACAGCATTTCATTGTTAAAACAGCTGATCCGATGCAAGCTATAAGGGATGGTCTTGTCAGGGCCTCTCGGCATACTGTATGTTTTTTGATAAAGGAAGACTAAACGATTTTCAGACACTGAAGAGATTACATGGGTTAAAAAATACAGAATTTTATAGATTCCTGCAGCTACATCATCACATAAATACAACCATAACAGAGAGTAAAGTTGCTTTTGAAAATAGCCTATTGAAGGTCTTTATTAGTGCATATAAAAATGACTCTGGGCCTAAGGTGATATCAAGACTTTATAAGGGACTTCAAGATGTCAAAAGAGCAAATAGCACATACATTAAGCAAAAATGGGAAAGGGAGGCTAGCAAGTGCATCCCTGATGAAGTTTGGTCTCAATATTGTGAATTCCAATGGAGGATCTCAAGCTCACTTTCCTGGAGAACTTTTGGTTGGAAGAGTCTTTGTAGATACTTTATTTCCCCGGTTCAATCATCTCAATATTCAGGTACCTCCAGCTGCTGGAGGAAGTGTGGTTCTCAGAATGCCAATCACTATCATGTGTTTTGGGACTGTCCAAAGGCACTCTGTTTTTGGCGCAAGATTCACTCTGAATTAGAAATTATATTTGGGACAAAAATTGCTTTTAATTGGGATGAACTTTTTTTTGGATTCTTAATTTCTACAACCTTAGACATTAGAAGTAGGAGATTGTTTGGAATACTGAGTGCAGCAGCTAGAAAAGTATTCACTAAGAAATGGCTTAAACCAGATACCCCAACTATAAAAGAGTGGTGTGATATTATATATGAAATCTATGTAATGGAAAGAATCACTTTTTCTTTGAAGCACCAAGACAATACATTTGAGGACATTTGGAAGAAATGGACTATGTATGACCCTTAAAGGACTGGCTTATGTATAAGAGAGATGAATAATAGTTATTTTTGTCGCTTGTGTATTTATACGATATCAAGACAACACCCCATGTTCTATTCTAATTTTTGTTGTGATAAAATGTATATTTGTACTTTAAGATAAGTGTGGGATGGGAAAGACTGTACAAAGGAAAAACAAAAGAATGTAACCCACAAAAACCATTTGTATGTTATACATTGAAATTTAATAAAGAAAAAATGAGAAAAAAAAAAAACAGCTGATCCAAAGTAAGCCCACCACAGCTGAAGTCAGCTGATGCCCTAAAGCTGCTTTTGGCTAAATGCTCTGAGACCACCTTACTTGAGCTGCTCTAGCCTGCCTACTCTTTGCTGCTCCTACTGTAAGCTGCTTTACAACACTCCTCCACACCATCTCCTCCATTATGCCACTTTTTGGCTCAAGTATTTTCCTGCTGGCATTTATGTTAGCCTTGTGAGATTTTGCACTTTCTCTACAATCAGAGCCACACCTTCAAATTGAAATATCTGCTAATAAAACTGAACATACATAGTTGCAATAAAATAAATTTAAATAGCTGTCAGTAAAGCTAAATCAAAAAACTTCTCTGGTTTCTTTTCCTGACAAAGTGGCCTGACTGAAACCAGTCCATTTAAAATGTGAAAGTGTAAAAACAAAACAGCTCTCACAGAATGGCTCAGATGATAAGAAATTAGCCTGATTTCAGTTTTAAACATGTGGAAAAAGCACAGACTTAGACCCCTGTTGTTGTCATGACAAATATTTTCAAATCCAACCTCATTTACTCCTTTTAATAAATATTTCAGTTAGAAAAAGGAGTCAACACATACTAATGGGCACTGATAAAATTAATTTACAAGTTACAATTCTAACAAGATTTTCTGTTTGTAAAATGCTTACGTCAGTTTGAAAAACCTCTTGTACTGACTATATTTTTATTTTCAGGCTAACTGCTCAAGCAAATTTAAAGAAATGTGTCCACAAAATTTATTTTGAATTGTTTGGTTAGGACATCAACAACTTGTTAATGTGAAATTATTCAAACGCCGGATTCAAATTCAAATGTATGAAAATATATGACCAATGATTGGTTAGATGTTATTTCTAAAAATGACAATGAAACATCATGACCTGAGTTACAAATCTGAATTATTTTTCAGATTCACAGTATTCTATCAAAGTGAGACTGAGTTTGAAGTCTGCCCTGGGTGAAGATGCTGTGAGTATTGTTTTATTATTCAAACTGACTTTTTAAGACTCCACATAGGGAACACGAACCAGACGCAACACATTTTAAGTACATATTCTTGTTTTTCAAAAGAGAAAAACAATGCATCAGTCTTGCTGTGTTTCAGTATCCTTGGAATGAAAATGAAGAGTTCCTGTTCAAAGCCAACATAGCGTACGCTATGAGGCAGTACTACAACCAAATGAACCAGACCATGGAGTTCTCGTAAGTTTAAACATCATACCAGAAATATGAATAAACTTGGTCCTTTATTTCACCCTGATAAATTTTTGTCATCACAGTTTGATGAGAGTTTTTATGTGTTTGAACCTGCAGATCTGAAGACGTGCTCATGTATGCAAACACTCCCAGAGTCTCCTTCTACATTGTGGTGACACAGCCAGGCTCCCTCTCTACATTTGTGTCAAAGGCAGATCTGGTGGCTGCTATACGGTGAGGATACAGCGTCTCTGTAGACAAGAAACTTTTTGAAACTGAAAGGCAAAGGACAATCCATATATAGATCCCCCAGACTCGATGTGTTGGTTGCATGTGTTTTTGTGTGCATGTGTGTTTTCTGAAATAGGCATGGACACATTCACACCAATCATTGGATGCCATGCTCATGCACACTCCACCTCTGAAGTCCAGTTCATCCATGTAGTTTTTACAAACTTTTCAGCAGACTCCTCTTGTCCTGACAGGTTTGTAGAGGGTCGGCTTCAGCACAGCACACTTGTCAGTACATAACAGTCAGTGAGTGTATAACAGTAGTAGCTCATCCTCTGTCACCAGAGTCACAGATTAACTTAACAAGGAAACCACAATGATCAGACAGAACCCATGCACAAAGAGAACATGCAGCTCCACACACAGGGTTTGATCCAGCAACTTTCTTGTTGAGAGGTACGCACACAACCTGCTGTACCTGTGCTGCCCACTCCTTGCAGTGATGGTTTAAATAATGGGAGAATGTTGGAGGCTGTTTTTAATCAAAATGACTCAGTGAATCACAAAAATGGTCAAGTGTCATCGATGTCTTTAATGCTTCTAACTGGGGGCATAGAATTGGGTAGGGATGCTAGGGACACGTCCCTATCAATATTATGCCACTACCACATGGTCCCAAACACAAAACACAAACATTTTAACGCAAAATTCCTTTTTGCAATGTCTTTCCCATCAGCCATCGCTACTGCCTGCAACATTGCATTTACCCCGGCCACCAGCCACTTTATGTTACACGAAGTTGGTCTCTGCTATAAGTCCTGCTTCTAACTTGATATGGTTCATTGATTGGCTTGACTGTTCCTTGCTAACAGTATGTCCTGGAGCTCCATCTGCCGCTGTAAGCTGTTAACATGTTGGGCATTTGTTCTGCTTGGGTCACATGTCTTGACAGTAGTTTTATTGACATTAACATTTGTAGCTGTGTCTGTTTGCTTGCATTTGCGTGTTTATGTGTTTGGCAATTAGGCACAGCAAGCATGATGAAGAAAAGAAAACTGGACATAAGAGACTTCTTTAGGAGTCAAACTGTAAGCTACTGAATGGGGATTATAACGTTATAATGACAAAAAGCTTATATTTAAAGCCAAAGAGATAAAAGTTTTGGTTATTTTATTTATTACCCATGTATTATTTGTGTGTTGAAAGGCAGCAACCGTTTAAGACCAACAATATAAGTTTGTGGGGAAAATACAATCATACCTTGGATTACAAACATGATTTTATACAATCATATTGCTGGGAATAAATTAAACTTATTGGTAATCATTTTTGAAACTGTTTTCTCCTCAGACTATAACAACATCATCAAAATGTATGATTGTTGCATCCAAAATTGTCTCACTGTACATATGTAATGCATCAATACATTTTTGTTAGGGGACAAGTAGTAGAGATGGAGGAGGAGAGGCTGGAGGAGATGGAGGAGGAGAGGCTGGAGGAGATGGAGAAGGAGAGGCTGGAGGAGATGGAGGAGGAGAGGCTGGAGGTTTAGTATATAGACTAGTTTTTTCTGAACAATATAGCTTTCTTTCTTTTTTTTTTTTTTTGATCAGCCCTACATGACGTGAATAAACGTAAAACACATTAGCTTTCAGGGGTGCTGCCTTGGACCATTTTTATGTCCCCACCAATGTTAAAATCAAACCTACGCCCTTGCTCCTAAGACAAATCAGTTCACTTTTGATGAACAAACTTAAGAAAACTACCAAAGAAATGGCACAAGTGAGAAATAGTGTGCTCTTCAAATTTATCACCTTTAAATGACACATGATACCCCACTGCCTCCCAGCTGTTTCCTTTACATTTAATACATTTTTTCCAAATGAGGAAGTCAGAGGTGCATTTTGGAGACATTCAGTAACAGTTGGTGACACTCTGACATTTGTATACGAGCAAATATGTCAGTGATTTCATCCAGTGGGTTTAATCACTTTGTGAATGATCACAGACAGAGGAACCGAGTGGAAATCGGACTGACTGAATATTTTGGTGCACAGACAGAGACCCTATAACATATAGATGCCCTGTAGCCATCCTTGCTGACACCTTTTTGATTAGAAGCTCGCATGAATGTATTAAGGTGCTTATAATGACTTTATTTTTTTTTTTAAAAATGCAGAAAGTATTAGCAAGCCTTCTTCTTGTTTTTAAAGGTTCGTTGGATGAAATTCTTTCTTAGAAAGGTACTTGACAGTTGCTAGCATTAGCATTAGCTCATCCAATATTTCTTTGTTACTTCTTACATCTGTTAGTTGTGCTTGTGTTTATCTGTTTGTTTTTTAGCAAGATTACACAAGAACTACCACACAGATTTTGCTGAACTTTTCAGGAGATGATGGTAGTAGCCCATCCTGAAAATGATTAGATTTTGGTGTTGATCCAGAGATTGATCCATTAGCGAACAATTGTTTTTGCTTAGTAATGTTAAATGGTAAATGGACTTGAGCTTATATAGCACTTTTCTAGTCTTTGACTACTCAAAGCTGCTTTACACCGCAGGTCACAGTTACCCATTCACACTCATTCACGCTCACATTCACTCACTGATTGTTCAGAGGTTCTATGTTAGTTATCCATCAGTATCTCTAACACATTCACGCCCTTTCATGCCCATTTACACGCCACTGACGCAGCAGTGGGAGCAACTTGGGGTGAAGTGTCTTGCCCAAGGACACATTGCCATGTGTTGCCCGGAGCTGGGCTTGAACCTGCAACCTCCCAATCGCTGACCAAGCGCACTATCCAACTGCGCCACCGACGCCCCATTTAATGTTCAACTAATATTTATGTCATCATGACTCTGAGTGCTAGATGTGGGTTTTCAAGGTCAAGGAATCATATTATGAGGTTAAAGTTTCAAATTATACTGTGGAAAAGGCTTCATTTAATGTTTAGCTGGTACCTGACACTGAAATTTACTCAATGGATCACAATGTACAGCAGGGATAGTACTATTCATTTAGTTTAGACATTCAGTGACCAGTGAGTGTCCCTGCCGTCCAGCTGGAGACTTGAAATAGGTGTGACATCACAGGCAACTGGCCTAATCTGTCCTAATTTACTGTTGGATACAAGACTTTTTACCCTATCCTGTGAGTGCATTTAAACATTTTAAATCCAATATACAAAATACATTCGTTATTGCCTTAACCAGGGTGAAACTTATGAAAACAGACAGGTCTGTGACGGCGAGGAAACATGGCTGACATGCAGCACACACACCTGGTATATAACTCTGGTATCATGGGTCTGAACTAACATGTGCTGCAACCCTTGCAGCAGTTACACACATTAGTTCTAACAGAGCCTCACAATACAGCCTGCTGAGCATGGCAGGCATGAGGGGCTTTTTATAACTTTCTTGGAGATAAAATAACTTAAGATTTATTGTCTAATGGTCAGTGTTACTCAATTATTCCATGTTTAGTTGACATTAGAAGTTCAAAAAGATGGTTGTGTGTTTCTTGATAACAGCTCTGAAATGTTTATATGAATGTGCAGGATTTGATCAGGCACACCTACAGCCATGTTTGATGAGTGAGTGTTGTGCTGTTTGGTGTAATATTGAATCAGAAGAGGGAAATAAGTCAATGTTTTTCTTAAATAATAATGAACCTTTTCTGATTCTGATCCCAGGTTGAGCCGAGGTCGTATCAATGAAGCTTTCCAGTTAGATGACAACACACTGGAGTTCATTGGAATCCCTCCCACTCTTGCCCCTCCTGTGGAGCAGCCAGTGGTGGTGTGGCTGGTGGTGTTTGGGGTGGTTATGGGAATTGTGGTTCTTGCTGGAGTCTATCTCATCATTTCTGGTGTCAGAGACCGCAAGCAGTGAGTTTGATGACACAACCCTACACTGTTAGACTATTTATGTATTTTTCCTAAAACAGTGAGTCATTTTGTGTTTGCTGTCTGTTCATAGGAAAGTTAAGAAGACCGCTGTGGACAATCCCTATGACGTAACCATGGAAGGGGAAGCCAACAAAGCCTATGAGGACAGTGACAACGAGCAAACTGGATTTTGAATCCAACACTGACTGATAAATGTGCACTGAGGAAAATGCGTATTACAGTCCAGCAGCCTGCTCGTGTGCAGCTCATACATGGGTTCAATAATTATTTCATTGTATATAATTTTAGTGCTCTACATGTACTCTAACATGTGCTCTTATAGTGCTCTGCTCATACTTACCAAACTTAAAGCTTAACTTAAAATGCTATTTATCATGACCACATACTCTGCAATTCAGTCAGTGTTATTTTAGGACTACGATTATATTTTGTACATGTGTTTAGGTTTGGTTTTTTAAATAGTGTTGATGAAAGTTAACTCAAAACTATTTTGTATATTTAGATTGACAATATCTGTTTATTACAAAAATCTGTTGATGAGAAATATGAAATAAACCCAAATCATTATGAGTATTCCTTATTTCTGAAAGATTTATTCATATTCAATATAACTGATCAAATAAATCAACAATGGAGTTGTTTATTATTCTAACATTAATATAAATACACACAAATGTATATATGAATAAATACATCTATATTACATGTATATGCACAGACACAATTAGCAGGTCTTCACTGACTGTTATATTTGATGTGTTTGTAGTTTGGCTTCTGTCAAAGGATTATAAATATTTGTTTAATTGTTTCCAAATAATTATTACTTTTTTTGTTTGTTTGTTTTTTGTAGACAGAACATTGTAGTAATTAAATTGTAAAATAGTACTCATTTTTTCCATTGTTTCTGAGATAAGTGCTCAGATAAAATCCTGGATTGTAAAGTCCATCATAAGAACAAGAATAATGACCTGACTTTTAACTGAGCTGGTGAAAGTTTGATTTCTATACACATTTTCTTTAGCTATATTATTGTTTTGAAGGAAATTCTGATCGTTTTATGAATGCACTTTATAAAGTGCTTAAAAAATAAAGGTAAACAAGAGAATAACCAATTTATTGTGTTCAATCTACTTTTATACAGTACCTGTCACAACATATTATCCATTTTAACAGAAAGGGAAAAAAATCACAAAACATGCATCACACAAACCCAGCAGAAACAACCACATGAAAACCCACCAAATGAAAAAGAAATGAAGTATGATACATATCTACCTTCTTCTGCAATGACAGATTAAACATATTTACATTTATTTGTACAAAATATTGTCCTTTCAATTTGCAAAGGAAGTCTGTATCAGACAGATAGACTCTGACAAATATTTTTTTACTTGTCAAAAAATGTGAATGTTGCTAATTTGTTGTCAGCTGCAAGTTGAATAAACTGATGCTGAGCAGATTTGACTTTTTAAATTGCTTTGACTCTGGTTTATTTACCTTCAGTTAACAAGTTAATCCAAGTCAAGTTTTCAGTTTCCACTCGGTACCTTATAGAGGCAACATATAGCATGATTTTCTTTTTTAACCCATCTTATGCTGGTTTCAACACAGGTTGATATTCAGATGATTTATTGTCAGCTGCCTCATTTTACTGGATGCTGGCCTTTGAAAACATGATTGAACCACAGATTCAACTACAGCTCGGGCTCCCTAACATGATGCTTTGTACACAAACACAATCACTGACTCACACAGCCCCATGTGCTCTTTGACCTCTGTGTTTTGACAGACTGATTTAATGCATCATGTAAATATCATGGATTTGACAGTCCAACTGCCCAGCTCTAGTTGTGTCTCTTTTCTTTTAATCAACAATCAGCTTTATTTGTCATTGTCACATCTTCCTCATGGTAAAAGTGGTTGTTGACAAATATATTACTCACATATATTGTTGGCAAAATTAAGACTGTTTCTGTATGATAAAATAGAACGAGTGTTCTTCACTCCCCCCATCCCGCTCTGCCATGTTTACTGCCTGTGTGTTGTTGATTTGGATGAACCAGCCTCGATGAAGCGCTGACTCAAACTTATAAAGTGAGCTGTCAGATTTCATGAAGAAGACGTAGGAGAGGGCGCTCTCATCACTCCTAGAGATCTGCTTCAGCCTCTGCTTTTCACACACCTGCAACAACAAACACACAGTTTAGCAGCTCTTTAACGTCTTCAACTGCTCCTCTAGTTTGTTGAAATGCTGACATATCTATAACCAGTTCTGATTTATCTTTTTCTTTAAAATATGCTTAACCTGCTTTGCATTTTGTCATTGCTGTCATGCATAATGTATGCTCTGAGGCATGTTTTTTGTGCCTTTTTAATTGTCTCTTATTGTCTGGCCTACTTCCAGGGGAGAGTGTTTTCCTGACACTGTCTTGTTAGGCTGTGGGGTGAAAAAGTGTCAGCTAGTGATCTCCGTGTGGAGCTGTAGCCCAATTTTTACCTCTACAAAGATGACACATGTTTACATCTTATGAAAACAGCCAGAAAAACAGGGATATTGACATAAACCCTTACAGTGTAGTCAGGAAATTATCTAAATCAATGTTTTTTAAAGGGAAACTCTGGATTAGTTCAAGAAGTGTCTAATTCAAGAAACAAATTACTTCGGCAAGGCACATTTTGTGAAAGAGCTTCCATGCTAATGTAGGGTGGATGATAAAACTTAATCAGGTTCCATGACATGTTACCTACTTGGAACTTGGAAATTCCAACTTCCGACTACAACTGGAATGCACCATTAGTGGGTTTATTGTTGAGGGAACCAGTTTAAAGCTAATTTCAGCATTGGCCAACAACCACACTTCATCTGTGTGGGACTCTGCACAGATGAAGATATGTATTCAATGTCTGACATGTTGTAAATGTACTTATAAGCTTTTTGCATTTTTTGGCATCCAAACGAGGACTGATTACTTTGTTGATATATACAAACCGACTATGTTCAGAAGGCAAATATGAATCTGACTATTTTTTATAACATTTCATAATTCGATACATCTCAATCAGAAAATGGAATATTTGACTTTTGATGTCTAAGGGATGAGGTTTAATACGTTTTTTTACCTCTTGCCACTCCTTTTTGAGCATGTAATTGAAATCAACTGATGTTTATTTTAAGGTGGTCTTTGCTTGTTTACTGTTGTATAATTATTTTTCTACATTTGCATAAATGTACATTCCATACAAGATTTATGTCATTATGAAATGAGTACTACTAGTACTGCTTCTACTGCTTGTATCAGTGCAAACTGGTAAACTGCAAGTTTTCATATCTAGATAAAGTTTTTTTAGTCTCACAAACTGACATCGAAGTTCTGAGCCTAATCTGAATACAGTGAAACAGGACTTTGTGCTGCAGATATACATTTCTCCATGAATAATAAGTTCACTGTAAATCTAGCTCTGTGAACCTGGTGTTCCTCTCTAAGTAAATAAAGGTAATTAGTGTCACCTCCGCTCGCAGCAGCACTCGACCTCCATCTCTGCAGCAGCGGAGGAAGCAGTTAGATCCTGAGAAGTTCAGGACCACGGCCTTCTTTGTTAACCAATCGATGTACGATGACTTGTAGGTGTAGATTGTAATCTTCTCTGAATGAACACAAACACATATTGAAATGATGTGCAAAAAATGTTAAATAAGTGGATAGTTTTTAAATGTAGTTATCCCAAAATGACAGGATTTCTGACCATTCAGGGAGGGATATTATGAGTAGAGGTGACGCTGATGCATCAGACAAACCTGGGTTTGATGAAGCGTAAACGCTGTTCTGCAGGCAGAGACCTCGGAGGTACTGATGAGACGCTGCATGTCTGATTTCATAGTTAGCTTCTTTTATCTGTTTTAAACCTCCTCTGGGAACTGTGACGTAAAACAAACTTACATCAGAAATATTCATTCAAGGGCGTGTTTCCTCTGATGAGATAAATAAAGAAATAAACATTATGTAAGGCAATATGCGAGTGAATGGACACTTTATGAGGTACACCATTTCAACTGCACATTAACCCAAATTAGCCAATTATGTGGCAGCAACTCAGTGCATTAAGGTGTAAAGACGCGGTAAGGATGTCCTGAAGTTCAAATATTGCATCAGAATGAGGAGGATAAATGATTGTAAGGACTCTAAATGTGGCCAGATGCACTGATCTACAGGGCTTTTAATGCACAACTGGCTGTTGGGTTATTGAGAATGGTCTGAAATAGGGAAAATATCCAGTGAGCTGCACTTCTCATGTAGAATATTTCTGGTCAGTGACAAAGATCAGAAAAGAATGGCCATGGGGGGTTTCAGAAGCTAGTGACAACAGTAGTAGCTTCATCCCGCCTGCTGAATTTGTTCTGAAGATTTCCTTCCTCTGTAAACATCAGTTCATAAATAAAACCCTGCATCCACCATCAAACTGATGTCATTGTCACATCCAATCCACCGTGCTGCACAGTGGCTACAACCAGAAACCACATCAACCAAATAAAGCAAAGATTAAACCAAGCATTAGAAGACAGCAGTGAAAGGCTGATGAAAGTCATACTAACAAGCCAAAATTCAAAAAGATATAATAATTCTAATCATTGTCTATATTATTATTATACTTATTATATTAAAATGTATAATTATAATAACAACAAACTCATCCTGGATTAAAAGCCATCACATGAAACATCAGCTGTTAGATGAGATTTGAGGTGGAGGACATTCTGATTCTGGGTCTACCACAAAAGAGGTTCAGTCATCTCAAGTTCTAGTCTGGCCTTAGGAAAACAAGAATAAGCAGCTCTGCAGACCTCAAAAGTCTTGACAGGATGTATACTTTTAAAAGATCAGAGATGCAACAGTGCAAATCCATTCAAAGATTTAAAAACTAACACTAAAATGTCAAAATGAATTCTAAGATAAATGGAGAGCCAATAAAAAGAGGGCTGGATAAAAGTGCCAATTTAGAGATGAGTGGCAGCATTGCACAGTAGATGAGCGATAGAGGGCTTATTTACTCTGATATAAAGGTCATTACGGTAGTCCAATAAAGCCTCAGGTGATAAAACTGGATTCAACAGCGAAGTTTAAGTGCTGATCTAGTCTTAAAGCCACAGACAGTTCACTTGAGTCAGAAACAGTCATATTCAGTGTAAATTTATTTCCTTTTCAGAGGTTTAATGTAATTAGTAACGTGTCCTGTAAAGTGCACTTCTTAGTTTGAGAGTAGGGGGAGATTTCCATGGACACTCAGCGGCTGAAGCTTTTGTCTGCCCAGGAAATAGACTGAAGTTATAAATCTGCACAGTGTAGGCAAGTCCAACAAAACCATCTCAAGATGAACGTTGATATTGGTTTTTTATCATTTGGTCATCCCTCCCACTTCATATGAATGATGTTCTAAAGCCATTCTAATTTCTTTCTTCCAGTACAAAACACTGGTTATACATGAAGCAGCAATGGATCATATTGCTTACAGAGGTGACCAAAGCTAAATCTTAATACAGGTAACTCACAATGGGTTTATCTTTAGGTGTAACTACAGTGAATTTCAAGAGAATCTATGCTTTCCTTTTGCAGATTCTTAATAATACAAAATATTATTTATTGATAAATTAGATTTACCACTCAGCCCTAAATCTTTATGATGAAGACTAGATTCAAACTAATTGAATGTGAACCTGACTGTTAAAGTAAAAGTTGTTGGCTTGTTGTCAAAGGAAAAAAACATTAAAATGCACTTACCAAGCACCACCTTACTGGACTCAGACACCACCACCACTTCATTAAAGGTGCATCCTGTCCCATTACACCCTCCACAGGGACTGCTCACGTCACAGCCGCGGCCCCTCACCACAGAGATGGTGGTCCTCACCATGGAAATAACCAGCAGATCCCCTCCCTCCAAGCTCCCGCTGCTCCCCCCATTCTCAGTGGGGCAAGTCTCCACCTCCTCTGAACCCCCATCCTCCTCTCCATCTTCCTGCACTCCATCAGTCTCGCAACAGTCTCCCCCCCACTTCATCTCCATGCTGAAACTCAAGGTTATGGTTTCTTTGGAGACGGGATGTAGGACCCCCTCACCTGGGGAGGGCTGTGGTGGGTGCGCCTTCCCTGGGCTTGCCTTGTGCACTGTCTGAGGATCAGAGAGTGGGAGAAAAAAAAACATGTACAGATGCTGAAGACACTCAATGAATGACTGTGAAGAACAGGGATGGGCAACTGGTGGCTCGGGGGCAACATGTTGTCCTCTATCTGACTTGATGAGGCCCACCAAAACAATTTAGAATATTTTTTAAAAGAATAGATGTTGAGAAAACATATCAATGTCAACATAAAAATAATTTCTCTGGAATTTCGACAACTGCACCAAAGACCAATAAAGTCATGATGCTGTTGTCTCTGAGAGCAGACGTCTTTAAATACTTGTAGTTTTTTGCAGTTACTGAAGCAATATAGTTAACTATAACTCTTCCAATAGTACTTTGCCATGAAGAATCATCATTTTCATTAAAAAAGGAAAACACTTTTAGTGTTTTTAGTGTATTCAGTAGCTTGTAAATAACATTAGATTGCATTTAAAATGCTTAAACTTGCTTCACTTCTGTATTTGAATTAAATGTTACTTCATTTTGAGTTTAAGACCGCATAGAGATATTGATTTATGGCTTTAATTGATACTCATCTTTAAATGCTTTGGCCCTTTGACAATGAGAAAAGTGTCCCCCTGTGTAACCATACTTGGTCCTCCCTGGTGTAGAAGCTCCTAAACTCACCAGCATTGGATTTCCATCAGCTAACATCTGGGCCAGTTCCTCAGGAGTGAGATCATCCAGGTCCATGCCGTTGACCTGCAACAGTTTGTCTCCTCTCCTAAGAGAGAATAAAAACACCACAGATGGATTTGGTTCTAAAAGATTTTTGCCATTCACTTTTAATGCAGGAGATTTTTTTTCTATGATCTTATTTTTTTCTTTTTAAAACTTATGCCCCATAAAGTGGCTCCCCCAGGCCCAGCTCCCATCAGAATTTTTCTATTCAGGAATGTAAGTACATAACCACAATTTGACATCTTATTCAAGAAATAGTAATGAGCATAACTATTCTTTCAGTTTGTGTTTAAAACAGTTTATTTGAAATTTCATGGTATCATATCAGTCATGGTATTGTATATCAGTTAAACAGCTTTGACATACTGTTGTATTACAGAAACATATAACAAAATATTTTGGTAATTATCAATGCTGTCAATAAAGGGCAGTTTAGCGGTGATCCTCATTTATATGAATTCAAAGCCTTGTGTAAATGAGCTAAAAGGGCTTCGAGCACACAAACCTCCTAAGAGGCCTTTCTGACACTGTCAGCCGAGTTATTTTGGAAAATGTGGGAAAATGCCCTTTTGTACAATGTGAACAAATCCTTTAGAAAACTCCTGGGATCACCACCAAAATCTAATCACATCTCTCTCGTACTATGACCAACATTCCTTGAAAATTTCATCTAAATCTGCTGAGAACTTCAGAGTGATCTTGCTTATAGATGGACACAAACAAACAAGTGGACAAATGCTGGCAAAAAAAGAATCACCTCCTTGGTGGAATTGCTCACATATACAGATTATCGTTGAAAGCTCAGCTCTTCATCACACATCCCACAGAGGGTCCATCAGGACATGAGCGTTAAATGCAGTGAACGCTGCAGCACTGAAGCCTTACAACATGTGTTGTTTAATGATTTTTTTGTGGTCAAGCAGTGAAAATCATTTGACCATCTTGTGTCTGACACTTCATCTGCAGCATCTTTTTCTAAATGTTCCTCTTTTTAAGATGAACACAGTCAGACCTCGAGGACCTTCATCACCTTATTACCACTTAGGCTTCTGCATTTAAAAAACACTTTTGCTTAAGTAACTCCATTCATACATAACATCTCTTCTGACTCTTACAGGCAGTCATAAATGGATACTGATAACTTCTCAGTAATCAGAATCTAATGATTGATAACTTGCTTTTTTATTATCATCAAATAATCCTGTCTATTAAATGAACAATACGCTGACAACGAGGTCCTTTTATTATGATTAAAATACAATTTTATCATCTGAACTTTGATAGTGTTAATTACTCTCTATGTGAAATAGTTTTATGAACATTTACTTTAAATATATATAACTTCTTTTATCATGTAACAATGTAAAGGGTCAACTGATAAAAACTGTTTCATTTTAGTAATGTTTGCTAAGTACAAGGTGAAGAACAGGTGTAATTGACTTTTACCTGACAAACATTTTCTCTCCTTTTCTTCTCTTCATCACATTTTCCACCTGGTACTGATGCCTTCCCTCGTTGATCTGATGGACGATGAGCACGCCTCCCTTGACCAGAGAATCCTGTTATTTAGAAATAAAAAGCATTTGATTTATTTATTGACTCAGCATAAAAAAGAAAAGACTTTCTCCTCTCTATAATTTGAATGTTGTATTTCTCACCGTGTCCTCCATGTTTCTGTCTGCGCCTGCTGCTGGTGAAGGCGATGCTGGCGGGAGTGACTCTCTTTTAAGGATTCCAGCTTCTGCTTTGCTCGAGCAAAAGAGGAAGCAGGACCGAGGGATCGCACCGAACAGTCACTGCAGAGGAACTGATGTCAGGAGGGGAAGTGAATAATGATTAGTAATTCTGCAACAAGGGACACAATGTGTAGGTGAAAAAAACAACAGAGGGACGAGAAGGACAGGGTCATGATGAAAGTGTCTCATTTTACTCCTAATGCACTGTTTCATATTCCAAGGCCCAAATGATTTTAAAAAGAAGATCTCAAAAGCCTCTGTAAGATTTTCTTTTTACTTCAAGCAGATGTCCACTTTGATTCAGGGATGAGCTGATCAGATTTTGGGTCATGAGGCCTCAAGTCCATCCTGAGATGTTTATAAGATCTTTTGAACATGACGTTTTAACTGCTTTCATATTTTCCCTAAGTTTCACTCAAAAGTCCACTATGACTCAAGAATGAACTGATCAGGCTTTTTATATATAGAAGGTCAAAGGTTAATGTTATGGATCCCTTTGTTTATCCTTTACTCATGAACATGGACTTGTGAAAATAACTTCTTTGAATTAGGGATTTTTTTGGGAGAGCTTTTTGGGAATTTCTTCAAGTCTTGCACATACTATATGTCCACTCTAAGCAGGGATAATCTGATTAGATTTAAGGGTCACATGTCAGGAAGCCTTATGTTCTGTCCATGCTTTTTTAACATGTGAACATGACCTCTTAAATAAAATATGATAGAAGTCATTTTAAAACTCAAGAGTGAGCTGATTAAACTTTGCAGGTAACAGCTCAATAGTTAAGGTCTTGTTTTTCAGATCACTTTTGAGCTTTTTCGTCAGATGTTGCTTATAAGTCCACTCTGACCCAAGAGTGAACTGATCAGACTAGAAAAATTATAAGTCAAATGTTAAGACGCTTTTGAACCTTTTGAGTTTACTCTGGAAGTTCTTCTAAAATGTTTCACAAATTTCCACCTTGACTCAAGGATGAACTGAGATTTGAAAAGGTCATAGATCATGGGTCTTGTGTCCATCCTTTGCTTGTTAAAGCATCTTGTGAACATGACTTGTTACAAATGCTCCTCAGCATGTTCTTTAAAATTTAAGTTCATATTCATTCTTTTGTAAGAACAGATTTTCCTTAAAAACTTTACTTGATATTGCTTACAAATGTCCACTCTAGAGGTTGCATGACTTCAGAATTTTAACGTTGGCTTTTTTGTGATCAAAGTTAAATCTTCTTCAACTTCTACTTGAAATGCATATTCTTGCTTGCCCCTTGGTCATGAATAAGACCAAGGGACAAGCAAGAATATGTATTTCCAAACTATAGCTGGCAGCAGACAGCTTTTTTAATAGCAAGTACAAACAATGCAATGTAACTTAGCTACAAAAGAACCTGGAAAGTGTATGCCGCAGCATACTGATCTACTCGATGTTTTAATACTACTGAGTCTCAGTTTTTGACTGATGATACTGGCTAGCATGTCAGAGGATGGGTGTATCAGCATGAGCTGGATCAAGGCCTGCTCCAAGTAGCTACTTTCTATTACTGTGATCGGCAACTACTCGACCTTGAAAAACCGGAGTACTCACAAAGAACCAAATGTCTAGTCCACTAACCTATGCAGCCCCTAGCCCTCTCTGACTCGAGGGTGAACTTATTAGTCTTTTCAGGTAAAGGTCAATGGTTAAAGTCACGTTCATCAAATGCTTTTGAATGTTTTCTGGTGCTTTCCATATTTGATATCCGCTCAACTCACTTTGGATGGTACCCACTTTGTTTTCATTGCAGTATAAACTGTCAGTGCCTCTTTAAGGTGGACGGGATCGTTCTTGCACTACTGTGGCAACCACACAAAAGAGGAAAAGAGTGAGAGCTGCTGGCCTCTGTGTGAGTTTTGGTCACTATGAGATCAATTTTTCAGCAAAGGAGGCTGGAAGTAGATGAACAACAGACTTTCCAAATTAGAGGAAAGTTTCGAAAGTAAGGTAGCATCACAGATGAACGTCACAGCAAACAATAAGAGGAGTTTCATTTCCGTTTTATGTACCTCAGACAGAGCCAAGTAGAACTGATCCCACACAATTGAAACCCTTCCCAAGGGAGATTTCCCTGTATCTGCTGTAGGCTATTTGAGAATTCTGTTCGGTTTACCTTTTACATGTAACTGTCGGGTAGTTGATACTACTCAGATAGTTGATTTCTAAACATTTTAACATTTTTTTTCAAGTGTTTTGAGTATCTAAAGCACTGTTACATGTCTTAATTAGTTTTCTGTGTTGTTGTACTTGACATTTTGGTCAACCGTGCAGTACAATAAGAGATTTAACTTTTTTATTGTTATTTCATATAAAAACACACCACCCAAATTCAGTCTGACAAGTGGTAGCACAATCAGCTCAATCAGCTCAAGTTAGCTGATCACGTGACACACCTTGTTTCCTGTGTGGGTATTTACTTCCTAATTTTTACCCGTTTACTGTCAAATATTTTCATATGCACACATAGTTCTGAGCAGACTGAGGAGGAAATGATAACGGTCTGCTTCATTTCCCCTTAAATACAGGAACTACAGGAGGATAGGACTTCCTCTGTGTTGGAGGAAAAGATACAAACGATAAGGCAGACAACTTTGTTATGACCTCAGCCCGACACGTGCAGCAGAGTTTGTGTGTGTGTGTGTGTAGGAGCTGGGCTGGAGCTTCAGCTGTACTCCATCTACCCCCAACCCTGCTACAAATACTGGGCGTGAACTCTACCACACACCGCCAGATTGTGGACTCTGTCCTTCAGTCAGTCCAGTTCAAGCCTCTCGTTAAGATTCTCTTTTGGTTTAAACCCTTTTCTCTGCCCTTAGTTTCGCAGCTCAGCTCGTGCCTCCATCTGCTACAGTGCTCAAGTTTGGATCTAAGGATTCCTAAATCAGCCCATTCACCATTTAGTCAATTCTCTATTCTTTACTTTTGTAATAAACATTCTTTGCAACCATACCACATTTTTCTGAGTTTGTATCTTGCTCTTGGGTTTTGCACTGAGCAAACTTCAACACTAAACAAACCTTGTCATAGGTCAGCAATTTTGTCCTTTTTTTATGTAGATCATATTTTTAGAATGTTCTGACTTGCCCTTTGACAGCACCTGTAGATGTCCTAAAATGGTGTACTCTATACTCCAATAGTTGTCAACTGGTGGCCTGGGGGCCTACCGTTGCTTTTTATCTGGCACCCTTCTGAAAATGTAAGGGGGTGGTTTTAAGGGAATCTTTTTGCTGTTTGGTCACGACAGGTATTTACAACCCCCCCCAAAACAATTGAAAGTAAAAGTTTTACCATGTTCTGTTCAACAGAAATCCATCTGTCAGCAAATTCTAGCCAATATTTGACCAGATGTCTGAGTAGTTTAGCATCAAACCTACATCATCTTTTGAATCACCTCTATAAACTCCCTTTTACCTACGTAATTTAAGATTGTATTCAATTATTTTCTTTATAACTCATTCAGTATATATCTGTTTAACCTGAGGTGCTTGTGCCCTTTTTGTGATTTTTTTTTATTTCTATCACTCATTCATTTATTGTGTCATTTTATTCTGTCATACCCAATTGCACTTTTTCTTGTAATTACATTTTATTTGCATTTGTCCCGGATATCTGCCTAAAATGCCTCCATTTCCTTAAATGTATTCTTTGTTCTTGTTGATGCACTGTTTTCATTTTTTCCTGCCCATTTTCTGGCATTTTATTATTATTTTTTTTTACCAAATTATTAATTTTCATTTCACAATTCTGTATCTATTTTATTATTGTCTTTATTATAAATTTCGAGGTTGACAAAAAATCCCTGCTATTTGCTGTTTTTCACTTTTTATTTGGAGGAGTGTGGAAATGAATTCTCATCCTGCTGCACCAGGTCGCAGGTTCCATTTTTTGTTCAAGGTCCACCTGTCCTGAAAACATGGAATGTGATGGTCCAATCAGAGTCTGCACTCCTTATGACATCATCATAACATTACCTTAACAGATACCAGGGCTGCCGTCAAAAAGTCATATTTGCTCAGGAAGGTTCCTAACAGAGTGAAATGAACCGGAAGTAGTTCGTGATTAGAGCTGTTCGAATAGTTCAAATGCATAGGAAAGGTGGCTCAATGCTTCTTTTATTATCTCCTTTAGCATACGATACACCGCACCATCCTTTACGAAAGGAGAGGAGATTATTCTGTTCCACAATTCTTCGCGGCAACAGCATTTATATAGAGCGCGTTTTCCGACTGCTTTCAAAATCAACCGAATAATGACAAACAAATCACACAGACCATGTAGGTTCCCACTGCTGTTCATCCTTTCAGAAGTTTACCAAAACGTTCCTTAGCTTTCCAGTAGTCTGACTCTCTGAAGAGAGCAGGATATGAGACATTTGATGTTGATTGTATTTTAAACTTGATTCAATATTAATAATGTGTGCACCATTAGATTGTGGTCTTAACAATTTATGCCTTTGTTTCATTCAAGTACCTTTTATTTTCATGCACTGATTGGTGTTCATGTTGATAATGAGAGGACAGATTTATTTAAATCCTCACTTCCAACATCGGTTATGCAGATGTAATTTTTACCAGGTTATTATGTTCAATGTTGTCTGAAAGGAACAACATTGTCATGATACATGATGCATGATGCGTCTTTTGTAGTCCACCTTCGGAAAATTGTAGCTTCACCGCAGCAGTAATATTCGCCGTCGCATGATGACATAGCATAGTGAAAGTTTAGTCGGATTCTTTCTGCACTGCAGTTTTCCTCTCCTAAGTCCTTCTGAATTTTCCTTTCTCCTTTCCTTAACCTCATGACGTTTTCCATCAGGGTTAAGGAAAAGTAGATAGGAAAGGGCTTAGGAGGTGACTATTCGACCACAGCCCAGGTATCTCCATCCACAGATCTCCAATTGGAGCTGTACCTGTGTCAGGGCTTTACTGTTAAGAGAGAGGTGCGGTCGGGTGCTGGTTTGGTGGAGTGGTTAGCAACCAGGCACGTCCCATGTACATACTTCTGCCGGCCCGGGTTTGAATCCAGCCTGTGGCCAGTTTGCAGAGTGTCTTCCCCTGCTCTCTCACCCCTTTCACAAGCCTATCCACCGTCATTCTCACCTATCAATAAAGGCACAAAATGCCCAAAAATACATTTTAAAAAAGAGATAGAGGTGGGGTGGGAAGAAGCCTCATCGTATTTACGGAGCACAAACAAAAAGGATCATGAGGCAGCTGTTTAAAGCTGCCAAAAACTGTGGTAACTCTGCGTTCTAAACAAGGAACATTGATTGTAGACCACAGGAGGCTGGGAAAATGAAGGAGAGGTTTACTGGATTATCTCTCATCAGCTCTGTATTTACACTGATAGACACATTTTTCTTTAGACTGTTTGCGTGTCACTCAGGGGCCTGCACATACTGATAGAATTTTTGTTTCTGTGAACCTCTCCAATGCCTCCATCGGAGACGAGTGAGACATGCTTACCCTCTCTGTAGAGACTTCATAGCAATGTGTTGCCTTTGTCACAGCACAACTGAAGGAGAATCGAAGGATTTGAAACAGCAGAAAGATTGATCTCAGTCTATCAAAACATGCTTGTTGTTGCCAAATGTATGTTTATTGGTCCCTTGTAAGTGACTGTCTAGTCTTGTCTGTTTCTGTCAGTCACTCACAAACAGATGCGTCCTGTCAATAGGGAGGGCAGGCAGCTGCTTGGGGGCAAAAGCCAGTAGGGGCTCCACAATTCTGAATTGGATTGAACAAAATTAACAATGCCAAACCTTCCAGAGGGGGCTACGTCCTCCTTTTCAAACCTGTAAGTGTTGCATGCATTAATCCTATCAAAATCTAGAGGTCATATCATACTTTATTGAGTTTTATATGCTCTCTACGGTGTTCAACTTGTCTCTTCTGCATGATGGAGCACTTCTGTAAGAAAAAAAGGAGTCTTCAGCATCGCGGCTTCTCCCTCTTCCCTGCTGGATAGTGCCTTTAGCTGCTGAAAATATCCTGTTCTCCTGACACCCCAGATTCGACCTACCTGTGTGATGTTCTACCATTGTTAATCCTCATTGACTCATGGTCACAAGTCCATTGCGGAGCATCACTGAACTGACCAGTTGACACAAAGTTGACCTGTAAACCAGTTAAAGCGGGCTGAGCCCACATGGGGACAGGACCTGTAAAGAGACAAGATGGTCTCAGACAGACTAAAAACTCAGCACGATCAGGGGTTCTTAGTATGTGAAGACTAGAAAGTCTTTTGAATATTTGTGATTGTCAACAGGCAGCATGGTGCCTTGCAGGTATTACTCATGCCTCACAACAAAAAGGATTCAAGGTTCAAACCCCTTATTGGCCAGGGCCTTTCTTTGCGGAGTATGTTCTCCCAGTGCATGTGGGTTCTCTCTGGACAATCCAGCTTCCTCCCACAGACCAAAAACTTGCTTGTTAGGTTTAATGGTGACTCCAAATTGCCTTTAGGTGTGGGTGAGTGTGTGAATGGGTTTCTGTCTCTCTACAGATGATTGAGGATTGTGAACATACTCCAGCAGTAATTAAATCTGAATTAACCACATTTATGGCAAAATATCAATCATTCTCAATAAGTAAATCTTTATTTGTATAGCACCAGTTCATAGCAGGTGTTGCCTCAAAGTAATTTAAGACAAGTTATGACCTCTTTGAGGGAAAATTACAAGAAACTTCTGGAAATAAAATCAAAGACAGAAAATCAGGGGGAGAAATATAAAGAAAGATGATTACAAGCATGGCAGGTAACTATTACTAAATGTGAATATCAAATAAAATGGAAAGTAACTGAAAGTCTTGTCATCAGAACTATGAGGGAAAGACATTTAAATGATGTAATTTTTTGATCATTTTACATACTTTGAGCCTTCCCAAGAAAAGTTGAATTCTTTTAAAATGAAAAATCTGAAGTTAAAAATAAAAAAGTTCAACATGTATATCTGAAGTTTATCCCATGATGCAGATAATTTTCTGTGTACATGCTGAGGTGATTTGTGTTACTAAATTTATACCCACACACACAGACTGTCTATTCCCAGCTCTCCCTGTTTAGCCAGTGAAGTCGAGCTAAATCTGTCGAGCTTCCAGTGGATTGGGTTACATGAGAGGTTCCTGAACGCCACTGTCACAAAGTTGTAGGTCTAACAGCACACTACAGAACTGAGACTGAGACCACGTTTCCTCTGCCGCAGGAGCCAAGATATACAGAAAATACAGACTGAAGGTACTGAAACACTGCATGAAACCACTCTTTTTCTGATAGAGGAAGTTCACCATGTTATTGTCAAATTAATATCAATGCTGCAGTGTGATTTGTTTCACAAGAACAGAGAAAATATAGCTTAACTCTCCACAGACTCTTTAAAAACATCTGCACTGAGGTTCATCTTCCAAACAATCTGGTTGCAGATCAGTTAATAAAGAAACATTTTGACACGCTGTGTAATTTTTCAAGGCTCTAAAGGAAACAATATAAAATGATCTCCTGTTTTCTGTCATTCTGTTTCAGATGGTGATACTTGATGTGTTAATAATTGGAGCCGGCCCTCATGCTCTGACTCTGGCTAGTTTGCTGTCAAACCCAAACCCTGATCCAACCTCAGACACCACAGACTCCCAGCTCCCCTCATCCTGTATGGACCCCTTGGAGCCTCAAATAAACTGCAAACCATCCAACAACAGACGCAGCAGCAGCAAGAAGAAGAGAAGGAACACAACAGGTCCGGTACCTTTATGTTGTGGTCAAATTACAGGATTGTATGGTTCCTCTGCTGATAATGACTCCTAAAGTTTGCATGTGAGAATGTAGCAGTCCTGCTACATATACTACTTTCACCACTGTTGTTGTTTTTGGAGCTCTTGCCTCCCAACAGCATCTTCAGGCTCTTCCTTAACATGGTTGCTCATGTTGTCAGGTCAAACACTTTTAGCATTGTGATCCAGATTGTAGTCACTCCTCTAATGCAGACAAGAGTTGCAGGATGCAAATAATTCAAGGACAATTGTTTTGACATTATGTTACCTTGCAGTTTGGCTGGATCTGCCAGATTCATTGTCTGTAAAGATTGATCCATCTTGCTAAGCTCCAATGGACAACAACTGCGCTCGACCCATAGTGGCACAGCCTCGTCAACGTCCTTTAATGCAGGAAGAGGTGAGAGAAAGAAGTCGGGCAACAGCAGGAGGTGACTGTTCGAGCTTGCAGCTTTAGTAGCAGTTCTATCAGATCTGGACTGCATTTCTCCAACAAATGAAAAACGAACAGCAACTTTGAAAGCAATTCTTGATAGGAAGGGTATTTCGCTCCACTTCCAACATTTTTTAATGCTTGTCCTACCGAATGGATTATGTTTTGCTCTTTATGCTGCGACAATAGCACCTGCATATTATATTATTTGATTGGCGCATAATGAATGAATTGACAGACTGATCATCCATTCCCAAACTCTTTCCATGGACTGTTGCTCGGATGGACTGTATGTTGGACTGTTTACTTGGGGTGTTGCCTAAAGATTGTAATTGATCATTTTTTGTTTTTATATACCATCACTACATGCAGTACCTGTTAGAAAAGAAATCCAGGGAATACACATCATGCAGCTGCTGACAAAATACTCTGCAAAGTACCATCTTTTTCTTCATGTTTGACCATTAATCAGGTTCATCTATTCATTTCTGAGGCCTTCCAGAGTATGTTCACTACCCCTGATGACTTGCAAAGCTTCTGGTTTTCATAAACTGATATACATCACACCATAATTGTTCTGTATTCTCACTCAGTCTGAGACATTCTGTCAAAGCTCCTGCATCTTTAAGGCTATTCCAATTGGGCCAAGTCCGCTCTGACTGGTTTACAGGTCAGCTCTGTGGTAATTGGTCATTGTTGCTCAATGCCATATTGGCAACAACTCTGCATTCATTGTACAATCTCAGCTCTGCATTTGACTCGCTACCGAGAGCCAATGGGCTTTAACTGTTCATAAAACAAAATGGTGGGATGTTACTGGATGGTCTAGTCAGGTGGACTTTGGGAATGGGATGCAGGTGGTGCACATGTCTCACAGCAAGAAGGTCCTCGGTTCAGACAGGGCCTTTCTGTGTAAAGTTTGCATGTTCTTGCTGTGCATGCTAGGGTTCTCTCCGGGCACTCTGGCTTCCTTCCACAGACCAAAAACATGCTCATTAGGTTAATTGGTGACTATAAATTAGTCTGTCTCTCTATAGCCCCGTTTCCACCAGAGGGCTCTGTCCGGTTCGACAGGACCCCTTATAAGCGAACTGTACCCTTCTACTTTTTGGGACCCCTCTGTTGGGTTGCCAAGCATACCGAATCCGATCCCAGAAGGTGGAGCTAGAAACACTGCAGTCCATTGATTGGTAGAAGGAGACGTCACTTCCCGTTTGACAAAGGTAAAAAAGAACAACACATTACCCCACCATGTTTGAATCACCACTCGTCTTCATGAAGATAACTCTCACAGCACAGAGCCTTCTCTTAAACAAAACTTGGTTGCGCGTCATCACAAAAAGCCACGTGGTGATCACAAAAAAGAAGAATTGCTGGATGTCTTCCATCATTGCTCTTTGTTTGCTGTGTCGTGTTTTCTTCTTCATTGTATTTAATAGCCTGGTACATGGTGTCGTGCAGCTACGATGTCATGCTATTGACATCCGGCTTATACGCCACCTACCAATAGGATTCAGTTGTGCCGATCCATACCGGACCACTTGGTGGAAAAAGGGCTTATGTGGCCCTGCGATCGAAGGGTGACTGGTTCAGGGTGTACCCCGCCTCCCGCCTCTCGCCCAATGGCAGCTGGGATAGGCCCCTTATCATGTGATAAGGGGTATAGAAAATTAATGAATCAATGAATGATGATGTTTTCAGCAGCTGCTTGCACCAAAAAGGTGGGGAGAGGGTCATTAAATTGGAGATTCTTTTTCCTGTTAATAGAGGTGCTCTTATCAGGCAGAGGAGACGTGTCAAACAATCATGAGGGCTTATAGACCTAAAAAAAAAACAATACATTTAAAAAAATACTCCATAAAAGAATCTGTCCGTCAGACTTTAAAAAGTAAATTAACATACATAGTGAAAATCAGTATTTTGACTGAACAGTGAAGTGGGGAAAATGAATACTTTTTTTTCTTCAGTTTTGTCCGAAAGTCTATACATTTAGATGAATATTTCAACCTGAGATCATGGGATTCGGATTGCTTACAAACTAATGTTTAAAGTTTAAAAATGTAACAAGCAGATTGATTATTGGATATCACTTGAAAAGCAATAACATCTGATTATGAAAAGTTGTACTCATTTTTTAAATTCTTATTGTTACAATATAAAACATAAAATGCTTTAATAAACAAATGAGTTATTGGATATTATCAGGCTTTGAACCTCTAATATTTTCTTATCATTCTTACAAGTTTCCTAACATTTACTTTTGATCTTGTTTACATCATTAATGATGCTTAAATTTGTGGCTCAAGTTATGAATAATGCAGGTTTGTACGCAGTCTGTCAGTGTTATCACATGGTCTTTTTTTCCTCGTGGTATTTGACTCATAAATCAGCTCATTTTTCTCATTAATTATGATCATCTGTAAGAGTACAAGTCAAACACTACATCCTTGAAGGTAGAAAGACTGGATTGGCTAATCATACCGGCCCTTATATTTTTCATAAGAAAATTCCCCACATAAGATTTTGCAGAAGTTTGACCTGATCCTCAGTTTCACTTGCTTCCATGTGGATGGTGAATCAGAGGTCTTTGACCTAGGGAGTGCTCATTCAGCTCAAAAGTAAATCAGACAGTAGGTTGATAATCCTCTGATGTATTGAGTACATGTTTTGTTTTAAAAATATATGATTGAGACTTGTTTTCCTTCACAAAAATACATAACTTAACTTATATACATCATTAATCTACACTGCTTTATCCATTTCAGAGCTGGAGCCATAGCTTGAGATTTGAGATTTTTTTACTTTTTTAAAAATGAGACAGTGAGTATGCATGTAGAAACACTGAAATGTAAATGCATGGGATTCTAGCAGAGTAGCTAATTTCCATTTCCAGTTTCCCCAGTCCCAGTGAATGACATTTAGTGAGAGGCAGGTGAAGGCTTAATCTGGTTACCAGTCGACCGAGGGCTGAAATGAAGAGACTACAAACAATCACACTTCAAACACACTTTAGAGGAGACAGTTAACCTACTGAACACCAAAGTACCCACAGAAAAACCATGCATTCATGGGGAGACCATACAAAGTCCACACAGGAAGGCCTTGAACAACTGAAAGGTTGAGTCAACACCAAGATGATTACTAGCACATTACAACATAAAATGAGACTGCCATGTTTAGAGTGAGAGACTTGGCCATCAAAGTAAAAAGTACTGATACCGGTATTTAGACTCATTCTTGAAGGAGAATCAACTTGAGTACTGACAGGACTGATAGGATGAAAATGAAAGTGATAAAAAAAACTTCACAACAAGTAGATGTCCTTTATTCAAGGTATGATAGTATTGTAGTCACTTTGTTTATGGCAAAATGAGTTGTTTGAAGAGATAAAACATGTCCACATAAAGTAAATACAACAACTAAAGAACCTTTTGATGTAGTTTTTGTCCATTAATTCTTGAACAAAACTTTTGTTGACTAAAATTATGTAATAATTACTAAAACCTTACATTTGTATTTAACCCTTATAACTCCAAGCCATGTTTAATGTTCTTTAGTCTGCCTCAATAGATGTAGTACTTTTTTATGTAATTTCTTCCTTAGATATGCAGAACCACAACCCTTTAATTAAGCACTATCAAATATGGTGTCAATTGTTTGGCTGGTATGTGTGCGATCTGTGTTGCCTGACTTGCATCCCCCCAAAACACACAAAACTTCTTGAGGTCCATATGCCAATACATTTATTCATCTATAAAATTCCATCAACTACGTAACTTACAAGCTCAAACATATACATTGTGCCACGGTAAAAAAAAAAAAAAAGACCCCTGTGAACAACACCTGCAGCTGATAGGCACAAAAATGCAGAATTGGACCACTTGGTTTACAGCACCATCCACTGGTCAACCAAAAATGAACAAAATACAACATGGCTGCAACAAGTTATTTGGCAAAAACAACAAAAAAAAGTCAAACTTGAGTTTAAGTCTCACTCACAGATCAGTGATAAACAAGCCTCTGCAGACTGTGGACTAAGAGTGAAGAAGTCAAATGAACTAATTTACTAATTTATATTTACATTTGTATTGTTTTCATATGATTTTATATTTTAATGAGCACTGGTATCAAATACTTCCCTGAAGTCCCTATTCCAAATGTAGTGGCAACTTAAATCCAAACAAAAAGTCCTCTTGCCACTTCCTGCAGGACTGGAAGTGTCTGACACGTGAGTTTCTTGCTGAGCAGCTTTCAGTGATCCAATGACCAGAATAGACGGATTTAAATGAGAAAAAAAGCAATTTATTCCGTGAAGAAAAAGTGTAAATAAAAGGGTTGCATATCACAAAAATAAAACCGTTCAGCAAAATTAAGTCCTTACGGTCAGAAAACCGTTGCTCCAAGCCCTGCTTCAAAGCATCCTTCCTCCACGGAGCCACTCTCCTCAGCACCTGCACAAGTCCGTCTGTATCATCTACTCCTCCCTTCCGAAAGCCGAAGCCCCCGCCCCCAGGCTATGTAAACTTACCCCCAGAACTAGGATTCATAAAATAAAATGCAACTCCCAAAGAAATCAAAAATATATAAACATTTGACATTAATTAGCACTATATAATACCTAAACTCTAGGGCTTAAACACAGCTAAGGATGATTCTTTTTTAACAGAGCAATCATACTGCACCAACATCCACTAACACCAAATAATAATATTACAACAGTTATGCCTGTGCTACAGACAACGCTGTGTTCTGTTGTTTTTCTCACTTCATGTTAAGAAAGCACCACTTTCATGTCATGTGACTGTGAAGAGTAACCAGAGACATCAAACACACAGAGAACAGTTTTCTGTCACACACCAAAATAGGACTGATGGACAGAAAACACTATTTTAATTGTAATGTAACTATAATCAATTTAGTTTATTAGAAAAAGATTAATACATCAGCACCATAAAGGCTGAGGTGTTTTTTGTAGTTGTTTTAAATACTTTATATTTTTATGTGAGGAAAAAATATAATCAAGAAAACATAAGCCTCTGCAGTCTTAAATTAAACTTTCCTGTAAGATCTGATGGACGAGACTTCATGCTTCCTTCATGTGCTTCAGGTTTGAAAATACATAAACATTTTGTCTGGTTTTGATGATTGGTTGTCTGTATTTGTATCAGTTCTCAAAAAACTACAGCAAAGAGTATCAGCATCATATTATTTTGTAAAAGTTTGATACCAGCCGTTACTAGTGATGCGAGTTGATAAAGCAAGAGTTTGGACCAGCTTGGTGGGGGTTGAGAGTTGGTACTGCAGAGGAGTGGCTCTGGGGAGCCAGAGTTCACAGGTCAGCCTCTTAGAGGTGTTGTGGGGACTAAATGGAGAAAACAACAAAGACAGGTCCCCACCTGATGAGTGCTGTGATGTTCTGGCTCTTGCTGCTCATCAGTCTATGAAGCAGGCTTGGAGGGCCAGTAAGAGGCTATGTGGTCAAGTAACATCAGCTTTGCCACTAACTGGAGCTTGCATGTACGGAGCCTGGGTCAGTTGGAGGTGGAAATGTGGCAATGAATAGACATGTTGCAGATAATGTTACTCCTCAGAAAGGTGGATACTGGTGAGGTTAGAGGTCTCTTCACTATCCTTCCATGGTTATTGACAAACTCAGTTATCCACATGAAAATCTGTTTGTTCACAGATATTAAAATAACTGAAGTGTTACTGACTGAGGGTGCCGCTGATATGAGCCTGAGGGTTAACTTGTTTCTTATTACCTGATGTCTCTAGTAAACTAAAACTATAGCTTCCAAATTTAAACCTGTTCAATCTGTGACACTGCTTTACTTTGTGGCGTCATGTTTTAATTTTATTTATGTATCTTCCTCCATGCTTATGATCAGCATCTGCAGGGCTCACACTGGAGGAACAACGAACAAAGACAGCCCTGACAGAGGAGACTGTTTGTCCCCCGCTGAGTCTGCAAGTGGTTGATGCCTATGGGCAGTGGACTACTCTGTGGGAGAGTCAGTTCACTGCCCTGAACATCCCTCACCTGCGCTCACACACTCTGGTGCACACAGACCCTCTCAGCAAGGTAAAACATTGAAAAGTAATCTGAAGTACAAACAAATGACTTTCTTCATCGCTGCTGCTGTAACCACACGTTTGTCTCTCTGACAGAAAGCTCTGCAGGAGTTTGCTTTAAAGTCTGAAAGACTATCGGAGCTTCACAGTTTGCCTGATCAGCTTTATATTCTGGATGAAAATGCTTTTTTCAATGACATGAGGCTTGGAAAGAAGGAGAAGAAACGCCTAAATGTCACCTCATCACTGAAGAAGAGTCTGTCTTTCAGTCTGCCAGGGACCAGACTGAGTGTGGACTTCTTTAAGGATCAGGTCAAACACAGCATGAGTGTGATTTATGCACGGTATGTTTAATAAAACGCTAATGTTTATGTGCAAATAATTCTAACCACAATGCATTGGCCTGCATGTCTTTTGAAATTCAACTGGCATTTTGTGTTGACCTTGGTGCTCCTTGGACAGAGTGGTGCATTTAATGTATGCCTGGAAAATATATCGTTTGAACATCGCCATCACAATGTGCGCATGCGCAATAGTCACATCGCACATGCGATGTGACTATTGCAAACACGCAAACTTTTGTTTTGCTTCACAAGCTCCTGTATATCATCAACATTTATTGGGGAAATGAAAAAAAAGCAACTGAAATCGAAACCTATTCTATTTTGTACAGAGACATGGCCTCCTGGATCCCTTTTATTTACAGCAGTCTTCATCATTCGCAGATGAACCCCCTTAGCCTGGATTAAACTGTATTATATGATTACAATGGTGTCATTGTGAGTCAGCCAAATTCTTCCCAAACAGAGCTTTTAAAGTCATCTGGTGAAAATTCTTCTATTTTTAATATCTCAACATATATTGCAAACCCCCCAAAAATCGCAATGTCAGTTTTTTTCCAATATCGTGCAGCCCTAATTTAATGTCATCCATCCATATACTGCTCATCCCTTTTGGGGTCGTGGGGGCTGGAGCCTATCCTAGCTGACATTGGGTGAGGGGTGGAATACACCCTGAACTTCTCTCTAACCAATTGCAGGCAACATAGAGAGAGAGACATTCGTGCTCACACTGAAACCTATGGGCTAAAGAGTCACCAATCAACTTTAGAAGCATGTTTTTGCTCTGTAGGAGGAAGTTGGAGTGCCTGGAAAGAACCCACACAGCAAGAAGCAAGTCTTCACTGGAGTACTTGCTTCTTGCTGCACCACTGTATCGTCCAATTACTTTTATTACTGAGCTCATGCTGTAGATGTGTGGTGTTCTGTAACTAACAATCTTTCTGCTGTCAAATATAGAAGCCATTGACAAGTTTTTCAATTTCAGATTCACTAAAGGAAAATCTAGCTTGTGTTGTACAATGGTATTAGTGTCACACTGAGGCCCTGGCTCAGATACAGGACTCAACACTTAGACACCTGCTTGAGGAAATTTTCATTAAGTCTTATTGTTGATGGCCCTGTTTGCTTTTGATGGTGAAACTAAGGCATTAGTATAACAGTGTGATTAAGAACTCCTCTTAAGAGCCTTAGATTTAGTTTAGTCTAACATTCAAACCAAGGCTGGGTCAGAGATGGCCAAGGAGCCAGATGAGGCCCTCCCACTCACTAAATGCAGTCTGCCAGTCACTTTCAAAGCCAACAAAAACCAGTAAACATTTTTTGTTTTATTGTATTCACAAAGATGCTTAACTGGTTTTAATTCGATGTTAAGTTAATTTAACTATGCATCACTACTGTTGCATAGTTACAATACATAAATGTTGGCATAATATTTTTGAACAACAGTTATATCTTTGCTGTTTTTGTTTATTTATGATAAAAATGATAAAGAATTAAGCCTCTGAAGGCTATTACTAAAGTACAATGTTACAATATTGTTGCACTGATTACTCAAATCCTTCATAGAATCAAAACAGAAAAATGACAGAAAATGTCGATCCCTGGTCAGGCCATAACTTAAAGGTGTAGTCAGTGATGTGGGAGAAAACGAGTGGAGAGGTTGTTGATAAACAAAACATTTAGACCCACCCCTCCCTTCATACCTCACCCCTCGCTCCACCCCCGAAAGCTGGTGGACGTGCATCGTCATGGAAACGGCCGTAGAAACCCCGACTCGTCAGACAACTCGACTGACAATATTGATAACATCACAACAACAGTGCATTTTGGCAGATTAGACAATAAGATGAATGCCCGACAGCTGTTACTGTTATGAGAAGTACCACAAAGCTAATGTTACTTAACTGTCCAGCACGAAGACGGCGACATCTGCATCTGTTTTCAGGTATTTCAATTCGCGGAGTTCCCTCCACCGTCGGAAAGCAACACCAATGTTGACCCAAGGGTACACCCCCCCACATCCAGGGGGCGATCACACTCATGTGCAGATCAGACAGAGGGAGGAGGGGTAGTAGTAGGTTGCGTAGCGTTCGCAGTTAGCGTAAGAGAAAGATACAATAGGTGCAGTAGCAATGGCTGAAAAACAGCCCAAAAGAAAAAGGTCAGAGGAGCAGAAAGTGAATAAGAAGGGCTATGACCATGAAAGAGTGAAGACCTGGGTCAACATTGGTGTTGCTTTCCGACGGTGGAGGGAACTCCGCGAATTTAAAGACCCGAAAACGGACGCGGATGTCGCCGTCTTTCTGCTGGATAGGTAAGCAACATTAGCTTTGTGGTGCTTCACATAACGGTAACAGCCGTCAGGCATTCATCTTATTGTCTAATCTGCCAGAATGTACTGTGATGAGTCGGGGTTACCTTAGCTACATTGGTCAGCTACGCAGTTTCTACAGCCGTTTTCATGACGATGCACGTCCATCAGCTTTCAGGGGTGGAGCGAGGGGTGAGGAATGAAGGGAGAGGTGGGTCGTAAATTTGTTTATCAACAACCTCTCCACTCATTTTCTCCCGCATTGCTGACTACACCTTTAAACCAGGCTTAAATCATCTTTACTTCTTAGATGCTTTGCTTGCGGTTTTGATGTCTGATGCCTCTGCAGACAGCCTCATGTGGACACCCAGGGAACTGCAGATTTGTACATCAGCTTCATGTTTTCAACAGTGACCTTATTTGACTGCAGTAATAAGAACCCCTGATACAGAATAATTCAAAAGATGGATTAACACTTTCTTAACTTAGGTTTTAATGTTATCAATAATATTTAGAGTAAAATAGGGAATGATATAAGGACTACTCTTGCACAAGTGTCTCAAACTGAAATCCTTCCTGACTAGCTGAGTTGGTGAATCTGCAGGTGCAGAGATACAACATGAACAAAGTGTTGATAAGGGGAACAGTGGAGCACATCACGCCTGTGACTGATGACATGGCAGAGATGGAGGACGACAGTCACTTCACAATGGAGCAGGACACAGAGACAGCGAGGACAGCTGAGGAGACAAGGAAGAAGGTGAAATATTTTCAAGTCCGACTTCAGGATGGAACTGTGTTAAAAGCTCACAGAGTAGTCATGGCCACAGGACCAACCCGAGCCCAGATGGCAAACATCCCTTCATGGGTGATAAACATTGGAGAGAGTTACCCGGAGGAGAGGTTACAACACACAGTGCACCTCATGCACCACCTCGCAACTTCTCAACAGAAAAGTACAGACACAGACTCATGGATACACACGACTGAACTTTCAACAGCACCAGGTAAATCATATTCTTTCTGTTGTACTTGTATCTTTATGATATAGAATTTTTTCCTTAAGTACAACATGCCAGAGGTTGCCAAGAGTTGATGAAAAGTGATAGAAACACAAAGAGCAATGATTACATAAAAGAAGTGCACACAAACTTTTACATCATCCTGTTTTCCTTTAGACTGCATCTTGAGGGTTGTAGCCTGTTGTGTCTGTTGTGCTGTTCCCATCAGAGGGGTTCAGAGTCAGAAATGTTTTGTTAATGAGAGGGTGGATACACATTACACCTATATAAACTGTTAACACCAACACCCTTTGCATGTCCAGGCAGTAATCAGACATTGATTACAAAGAGCTTCTCATGAGCACTAACAATTGTATATGTAACAAGAGTTGTCACACAACATATCCTCTTACTTAGTGTGTGTAAGGTTGGCTCTGGATTGCATGGGACCTTTTAGAACAAGGAGGCAGTGGCTTCGAGTTCTACAAGTTAGTTCTGCCAAAAGTTTCTAACTTGCCCATGATGAATGTGACAGACAAAACACGTTCGGTTACTTCCAGGTTTCTTAGAAAGTAATGTGTGTCACTATCACTTTATGAGGCTCTTGCCCGGATGGACTTGATATATATCCTGTAGATATGTGAGAAAGTGTCTGGTGTCTCAGAGTCAGAGAGAATCTTTTTGTATTAAACATGAACGTGCCCAAAAATAAAATAAAAACAGTGTTAGTGGACACAAGCCCTGATAGTCACAAACTATCACCACTATGTTTTGATCATCTGTTTAATTTATTATCACAGTAACAGTAATTTACAGTATCAACACTTTACTGTGCTGAGTTAGGATTAAGGTCAAAGGGAAGTGTTCAGTGAGGAACTGAAAGTGTGAAGTAAGATCATTTTTGTGTATACTTCTTTGCAGTAGAGTCAGTTTTGTTGTGGCATTTCCCAACTCTGATGATAGCTAAAAATGCATGTTAACACTCTGTTGGCTACACCGTGGTAACCTGACACACCAGATGGACCTTTCAAAATATTTCACTAGCCCATAAAAAGTGACCTTTAAGAAACGTATCCGGCAGATTATTGGATGATCTTTCTGTCAATGTATATTTGTTATGGGTCAGTCAAATAATGTAGTTGTCCCTGCACTACTGTGTTACAGAAAATGAGCAACTTTGTAAAACAAACTCTCCTCAAAACATGAAGCAAAAAAATCCTTACTATAAAGAGGTTTGTTCTGTCGTTTGTTTTTCATTTAATAAAGAAATGCAGTCAAAATCTGATTTAGTCTATATAGCATCCATATTTATCTCTACAAGTGCTGTCACTTCCTGCTATCACCTCTGTCGTACCTTCCACCTCTTCCTGTTCCAATGGATGCTGATTGGGCCATGCCACTTTGGTCTGCTCACAGTTGTTGTAGATTGAAGCTTGGTATGATGGTTCTACATGATTACAGACACTGAATTGGGTTAGTCAAGGTTAACAGTGGGGTACATTAACAACAAAATTGTGTCTGCTTATCTGTATGTTTTCATCACATGGGTTCCATCAGCAAAAAGTCCTTTCTTTATTATTACCTCCGCCAAGGAGGTTATGTTTTCAGGAGAGTTTGTCCGTCCGTCCGTGAACAAAATAACTCAAAAAGTGATGGATGGATTTTGATGAAATTTTCATGAAATGTTCAGCATGGGAAAGGAAGAACTGATTCCATTGTTGTGTTGATCCGGATCAGCGTCTGGCCGCCATCGCGAAAAATGTGATTTCTGTGAATAACTACTGAACCAAAATAGATATTATGAATCCAGTTGCTAATGGTATGTTTTCATGGTCAAGGAATCTAAATATTTAAATGAAATAAAGGTAGGAGTAATATTTATGGTCAAAATGACAATATAGCTGAGGACTGTGGCGCTGGCGGAGGTCTGCGCTCTCCGAGTGCTTTCTAGTTGTTATTAGTAAGATGTCCCTTGACCTTCTGGTCACAACATACCTCGGTCAGATTTCAGAACCGGACAAGCTGCATTGTTAAGTCATTTCTGTTCATAAGGACTCATGGCTGCATGCCTCTATATGTGTTCACTTCTTTTAATACAACATAAATGATAGAAAACAGCGAGGTGCTCGATATTGACTAATTCTTTGATTTTTTTACAGAAATATCAGCACATTTGAAAACACTTAATTTTGGGATTTCTTTAGTCACTGTTTGATCCTTCTGGCACTCTAATATACTTATGACACTTTATTCCTACTTGTCTGAAACTGTCCCCAGTATGTGATGCAGGCCAGAGAGTGATGGTCGTTGGAGGAGGTCTGACCAGCGCTCATGTCGTCTCACTCGCCCTGCGGCAAGGTGCCAGCCATGTGACATGGGTCATGAGGAAACACCTGCAGGTCCAGTGACAGAGTGAAACTGCATGTCAACCACATATTAAGATTTACTCCATAAAATGGTATAACAATCTACATGTTTTCTCCACAGTTAAAGCAGTTTGATGTGGGTGATGTGGAGAGCCTGGTGGGCCGTTACTCCCATGTGGAGCACGGCATCAAGATGGATGGCCAAGCCTATCTACGACAGTTCTATAATGAGCGGAGTCTACACAAACGGCTAGCTATGATCCGCCAGGCAAGGAAAGGAGGAGCCGTCACACCAGAGGCCTACATCCAGCTACAGCCATTCATCCTGAGTGGACAGGTGGATGTGAAGACATACTGTCAGGTACTGGAACATGCAAAACCCTCTGAGGATGACTGATGTTAGGTTATAGCTTAATTTCATCAGTAAGAACTTTTCCTGTGACAAAGACTTTTAGGTTTCATTGTATTTCCACTGCAGGGAAAGGGTCTGAAACATAATAAAAACAGACTTGGAATTCCTCTGAAAGGAACCTGGTAATCAGCCGCTCAGGCTCAAAGGGAACAACTTTTGTAAGAACTCAAGACATTAAACAATAATAATTCTGATACCATTTGCTAATATTTGGTTTCCTACAGAAGCAGACAATGACTAAAGCAAAGCTTTATGTTAGGATATGACCATGTGTTTTAAGGTTGGACCCAGAGCAGAGGCAGATGATCAGAAAAGGTTGACTCAGGATTTATTGTTCTCCAAGAAAACAGTCCAAAACAAAAATGGTTTTAAGCAGGTGACTATGTACAACAGTGATGATGGCAGTGGCAGGAGCTTGTGGAGACCTAAAAGACAAAGGAAAGGCAGGTGAGTCTACAGGTGAAGCGAGCATGAGCAAAAAACCATCAAAAGGATAAATGAGCTGCGAGTAGCAGAGACAGGGCTTAAGGCCAGCACTGAGAAAAAGTTTAGGTTAAGACGAACCACAAAGAAGTGCAACCAGCCGGCAATCAGCAGACTGAAGCTAAAAAATAGGGAAGGTAATCAGGGTAGCAGGAAAACAGGTGAGGCTCCACCGCTGGTCTGCTCCATGGACACGCCCCTGCTACAGCACTCAGGAAGAGAGGAGAGCCCGAGAGGGGAGGGGGGAAGGAGCAGAGGGAAACTGGAGAGAAGGGTGAATCTTCACACTTTAATCTCTAAAGACATGGTCTCCATATGGAACTAAGAACATCCCAAAATCTGTTAGTGATCACATGTCTGCCCACTGAATTGCTGGGTCTCATGCTGATGATAGAAATGCAAGGGGAATGAATTTTAAAAATCAGGACCTGCACATTTGATCATTGTTTTATAAGCAGAATTGTAGCAATGTAAATGATTCCACTAAAAAGTTTTTCCTATTTCACACTTATTCTCATTTTTGCTTGTGTGAATGTTTCTCTCGATTTTTTTCATCTGTTTCCACCTACTGTCCAGTCTTCACATTTTCAGTAAGCTCTCCTAAAATGTTTAAAGTGTGACATTTATTGCCCCGTTTTCACCTCTGAACTTCCCCTGTGGTCTTAATGACGTGTGCTGCATCATAGAAAAGCCTTTAATGGCTCCACCACCTTTAGGGGGAACCTGTAAAAATTAGCTCTTAACAGCCTTCCTAAATACTGTTGATTTCAATGTTAGTCTCTCAGTTCCCCTGGAAACACAAATCAACAAAAAAAAAAATCCTCATAAGATATTTATGATCACATATACACAATTTTACTATAAAAAATCTTAGAGCTGATCTTTGCAAATGTCAGCTTTAAGTTTTTGATGGTGTTAAGAAATTGGATGTACGTACAGATAGACATGAGACGATCATTTATGATATAATAAATAACTTAGCCATTAAAAAAAAAACTCAAAGTCCCCCTCGCTAAAAGACAACAAACTACTTTACTTCATCCCAATGGCCTCTTCACGTCAAACCAAGAGTGTCCACAAAGTCCTGAGAAATAATTTTCACTGTTAAATAAGCTGTTATAGAACAAGCTTTTATATAAAGATGTTTTTCTCTCTCAAATTGTTGAGGATGCTTTAAACAACACTGAACTTTGATATTCTATAGAAATTTTCAAAGCTTCAAGTCATCCTCTCAGAGGCTTTGAAATGTAAATAGGCTCCTCCTCTCGCTCTTTAGTGTGCAGACATAGTACAGCTGCTTGCGTCCTTTGCTATGGGTGATATATGAGGGATGTACTGCCCTAGATCAGAGGCAGATTTTGTTTGATTACTTATCGTGATCATCATGGCTACACACAATCTGGAATTTCCCCCTGTGGGACTAATAAAGGTGTATCTTAATCTTAATCTTAATCTGGCATCAGCTTATAGTACAGAGCCTATCCATTTTGTTGCTTCACTGATGACAACGTCCACATCTTTGCTAACCTCTGAGGGCCCCTCAGTGCAGCAGGGCTACAGAAAGGTTTCTTGGATGTGATCACAGTTTATGTAAAATTAGGAATGAACATTCAGTAACTTCAGTGTCTTGTAACTGTACAGGTGAGTGAAGCTAGCTGGTGTTACAAGAGTCAGGCCTGGAGTCTGTCCCTCAGCACAGGGGGACACTGGACTGGAGACATGATCTGGCTTGCTACAGGCTGCAAACTTGATGTCAGACAAGACCCGCTGTTGTCTGAAGTGATGCAGAAGTTCCCTATTCAGGTGGGTGTATGAACTGTGCTGTTTATAGGGGACAGCTCTAAAAAGAGGAACAGGTTGGAAATGGTTCTTCTTTACTGAAGGATGTGAGACAAGAACATTTATTAATTTGTCCATGCTGATCAGGTGTTCTCTTTTTTGTTAGATTAACCCCAGTAAGCCAGCCCATAACAGCAAAAATGTAAAACTTGTCTTATTATAAAGGTGATTGATGGTTGGCCATGTATAACCGAGGGCCTGCGATGGGCTGAGGATTGTCCCCTTTACCTGATGGGACAGTACACTGCTCTTCTGGTAAGTCCTTCTCAGTGTTTTAGATCGCAAAACATTCAGAATAAGTTCACTGACTGTCAGATTATTACCTATTTTCACTCACACAGGTTGGGCCTCATGCAGTCAACCTGGCTGGAGGACAAGCTGCCAGTATGAGGATCGCAAAAGACATCATGCAGAGTCAACAGCAGGAGGATTCAGACTCCTCTGAACTGAGCAGAGAGAAATCAAAAACTGAAGAATACATTCAACAGATGCAAGGCTTACTGTGGCTTTAACTTTAAAGTAGACTCTGAAAATAAAAATGTAAAAGCTGTCCTTTGTTTTTTTTTTTGTAGTTTTTGACATTTTGTGCCTTTATTGATAGGAGAGAGACAGTGGATAGGCTTGTGAGGGGGGGTGAGAGAGTAGGGGAAGACACTCTGCAAACTGGTCACAGGTGGGATTCGAACCTGGACCGGCAGAGGCAAATACATGGGGTGCCTGGTTGCTAACCACTCCGCCAAACCAGCACCCCAAAGCTGTCCTTTGTTTTTAACACTGAAGAACTGAAGTAGTGATAATTACCGGAATGCATTGTTTATCTCACTGAAAACCACAACAAGAGTTTTTTTTTTTCTTTCAGCTCATAAAAAAATGATCTTGTAAAACCCATCCATTAACTTCACCAAAATAATGAGGTTGAATGTTTTCTTGGTTGTCCTAAGATGCTGGCTTCTTTATCTTGTCTTATTGAGATACCATCCCCATAATGTGCTAATTTCTAAATCTTCATCACCATGGGAAAAAGATCATTTAAATATGTACAGTATGGCCTCTTTGGACTTGAACAGTTATGTGCTTTTAAAACATATTTGTTTGTGTTGTATTTGTTCAGTCATACCATGTTTTTTTTCTGGCCAAGGTCCAAAAGACAACTTTTTTATGAAACAAAATTTGAGTTGTTAATTTGTTTTAGAAATCTAAGTCAAGAGTTCTTATTATGGAGCTGTAACTTGGTGCTGAGCCTCGACTGGTCAAATGCACCTTTCTACAATACTGAAGCCTGCTCCAGTGCCATGACATCAGAAGGCTTCCTTTCTTTGAGAAAAATCTTGTTTTATAATACTTTTTTTTAAAAGCAAACTACGACATACTGTCTCAAATCCACAAATGTACTAGCACGATGAAAATCCACCATGAAAAAAAAACCTAGAAGTATTCGCAGGATAAAAACTCTTAGTACTGCTGTTGATAATTTCATTGTATGAAATTATAAATATAATTTAATAAAAGTATTTTCTAATGAATAACTGCATGCATTCATACAATAGAAAGACAAGTAACAAATTTAAACTATCTAAACATCACACTGAAGAGACAGCTTTACTTGGCTTTCAATTGTGTCACCGAATTGAAAAAAACAAAACATTTTATTTTTGAAATATGGAAGTTGGTTGGGTGAAAGTTCTGTTTCCTCTGTTGAGTCATCAAGTTTCTGTTATTATTTCTGTTACTTCCTGATCCAAGTTGCTGTACTGTTTTGCCAAAGTTTGCACTTTGGCAGCAAGACTATGTGTCTGGCCTCTTTGGTTACTGAAGTCTCTCAACCCTATTTAGTTGTTTGCTGTGGCCTTTTTTGCCACAAATTGCGACTGAGATTTTTTTTTTTTTTTTTTGAGCTTTCATAACAGTAGATGAAAACATTCATTGACTTCTCAGGTCAGAAATGTGATCTTCCATCAGGATACAGCACTTTAATTCACAAAGTTTTCTTTGTGAATAAAGTTCTAATTAGATTAGATTAGATTAGATTAGATTAGATAGTACTTTATTAATCCCTTTGGGAAAACTCCCTCAGGGAAATTAAGAAATTAAGAATTCAGCACACTTCCATTTTTGACATACTTAAAAAAACATTTAAAATACGTTGTCATGTATTTTCAGTTCCTTGATGAGGACAGATTTATGATGTCGGCATCAATGACTTTGTCACTGTCATTAATTGTTACTTTTAGTCCCTTTGTCTCTGCTTGAATAAATAAATCAATCAACTCTGATGTATATGTATGTATGTATATCAGGGGTGGAAAGTTAATTACATTTACTCACGTTACTGTAATTGAGTACTTTTCATGAGTAATTTGTAATTTTCTAAGTAGTTTTTGAAATATGTAATTTTTACTTTTACTCGAGTACATTTTGACCGAGGTATTTTACTTCATTACATTTGAACCCCCTATCGTTACTGAGTACAATATTGATAGTGAAAAAAATTAAATGCGGGCGGAAAACCCCAGTGTCCCGGAAGTGAAAGTCAATTGCATTACCTTGCCTTGTGCGCGCCCGCGCCCTGTCTCATGATTGGATCTACACGGTGGAAGATGGCTGTTGCTGACCAAGATATGGAGATATGGATATGGAGAGATTTATTGTGAATAGCAGGATCCTCCGGCATTTTATTTTGAATTGTGGGATCCTGTGGGCACTTTATTTTGTGTGCATTTTGTGTTTTGAATACTTTGATTCTGGTTTAATTTTCTTTATTCTAATTGTAGTGTTGTCAGTTGGACAATATGACTGAAAATAGTTTGCACATTACAGTACAGGTTGTGACTGTCCTTGTTGTCCTTGTATTGTGAGGAAGTAAGAGGATCATGTTACTGAGCTCAGCTGAGCTTTTACAAGTGTGGATGTGTACTTTAATATGCCTCGAAGTTGATGAAAACAACTTGTGCTGGATTTGATTCAATAACTGAAAGTAACTAAGTAACTTTTACTCAAATTCCATTTTAAATGATGTACTTTTGTACTTTTACTCGAGTAAATTTATAGATGGGTACTTTTACTTTTACTTTGAGTAGGATTTAAGCAAAGTAAAGATACTTTTACTCAATTACAATTTTTCAGTACTTTTTCCACCTCTGATATATATATATATATATATATATATATATATATATATATATATATATATATATATATATATAGATATATATATATATATATATACATATGTGTGTTTTTTGTTGTTTTTTGGTAAATCAGTAAATCTGAAAAAATAGGTATAACAATAACAAATGTATATTTAGTATCAAAGATATTGTTTCAGAACTTCAACACACTGTTGTATTCACTAGTAAGGAAGAATTAAAAATGATTTTGTAATTGCTGTTAATTTAGGTCAGTTGTAGCAATAAACTTTACATTGGATGGTGGTCCGGTGAATTTAAGCGTTGTACATATGAAAAGAAGTTTCAAGTTAAGTCTAACAAAATTATAGCAGCTGTAAAGGGGATATAAATACGCTATAAATTGCTTATATTTTTTATACACTTCTCAAATTATGAAGGGAAAAAGAATATTATTTTACCTCCAACTAGTATGACAAACGTATGTAAAGCATGTAATAATGACAATAATAATAATAATAAGAAGAAGAAGAATATCAGTGGCATAAAAGCCACATTTCTTCTTGAATTATTCTTCCCGTGTAGCCACGCCCCCTGTGTTTACTTCCGCATTTGTCGTCGGGTCTTCCACGAGGGTGAGAAGAGGATTTCAGTCAACAACAAACTGGTGGCTCTCCAAATATAAAACCATAAGAACACCCAGGGTGTTGTCAGGAGTTGTAAATTGTGTTTTACTACCAGGTAAGTGTTTTTTTTCCCTGTCATGTTGCGCTGGTGGTGCTTTTTTACTTGAGTTAAAGCGCTGTTTGTAACAGGTGTAGCAGGCAGACGTCACTCCAGGTGAAATTACACCTTAGTTTTACACGGCCACCTGCCACAGCGATGATATTCGGGTTGAACGTTCAGCTCACTGTAAGAAATTGTAAAAAAGTGTTTAATTGCATAGACAAGAACACCGGTTGTCAACTGTTTACCGGTGTGATGATGAAATAAGTGACCATGCTAACCGGAGACGGCAGTGGTTGTCGTAGTGACAACAGACGCTGAAACGACAAGAGGAAGCTGCTGTGTGTGTGGTAATGTTTCCATTATCACACTATCTTTAAGACAAACTTGTAGTCAAGTGAACAGGCATGTATTTAAAGGTGCCTTTTGCAAGGAGTTTTATTGTTCAGCTGCCGTGAACAAGCGTCACCAATTTACAGGGTCACACATTAAAGCATAACACCGGGGGAGAAATGGGCTATCCTTCAGAACAGTGCTTTTTACAAATAATAAGATACATTTTTTTGATAAGTAGATGTGTGTTTCGTGTCAGAAATCATGTCATAACACTTTAAGATTTCATAAATCCGAGGCAGACTACACAAAACTCCACTGGGATCAGCTGATCATCATGAGTCAGCTGATTTCTCCTCTGTACCACTGGTGTGCAGGCTGCTGTGAACCTGCAGGTTGTTATGCAGACTATTGTGAAAAGCAGGAAAACCTGTGGTTGTTCAAGTCACTTCCTGATGTTTTCCATTTCATGCTACTTTTTTTTTAATTTGGTTTTTCCTTTTCACCTTTCTCTCATCTTTCTGACCTGAGTCATTTTTACCAGATTTCATAACCAAACAAAGAAAAACCAACAACACTAACTTTGTGATGTTTTTGTTGTTAAGTCGTGTAGAAAAATGGAAAGTAAGAGATGTAATAAAAGTAGTAAGAGTAGCAACAGTCAGCTGCAGCAAACCTTTCTTGTGGAAGTGGTTTTACTGGTTTTGATGCCTCATGCCTTATTATAAAACACCTCTCTACAGGTAAGAAAGCCACAGATCATCCCTCAATCTGAAATATGAATAACACCTGCTTGCTCTAGGGATGGGAGTCAAAAACTTTAAATTTGATCACAACTTGCTAAAGAATCAATGTTTTCTCTTGCTGCTTTACAGATTCCTCATCAGTTCATTCCACTGTGTCCTGCGCGCCTTGCAACTCATGGATGTCCCTCTTTCATCAGAGGCAGTCAGCAGAAATTATAACAAATAAGTCAACGTTGTGATCACTGCAGACAGGGGACAGAAGTAGTCAAAATTGTGTCTTCACATAATGATGCTGACTGTATCATTAATATTTAGTTTGACTGTGATTTCCACTATGAGTGGTAACACCAGCAGCTTGCAGAGGTGTGCCGCATGACTTCTATTTTTAATGATGATGAAAACCTGAGTAGGCATACATTTTTTCTCCACATGTAAAGGAATGGGAATCTATAAAAGAAATGAGAGAATTGGATCAGTAGATATATTATTTTCCATTCCTTACATGCTCATCACCACCTCATAGAGAAGCATCATGGCTGAAACACACCACCTATAAATATTTAACTAATCTTAAGGCTGGATGTAGCTTATTAAAAAAATGTAGTCACTGCAACCTAAAGCCTCTTACATTTTATTTGTAGCACATCATTTTGACACACAGTTGTTCATACAACCAATGTTTGACTACAATTTGTTGAATGTAAAGAAATATCAGGGCTCTTTTTTTTTGGGGGGGGGGGGGGGGAATATTGGGAAAATCAAAATCTATAATCCACAAATTTTAGTTGATATTTGACAGCATTGCTATAAGTTAATTTGACTGTGCTGTCTGCTTACACACCAGACCCTTCCCAATATATCAAATTATGACACAATCTCATTATTTATTTATATTACTTATTTTTTGCATGTGTTTTGGACTAATTTATCTCCCATAATATGCAGGGTTCAAATCCCTTTGTTTTGAAAATCCCTTTTTTCTTTTTAAAACCTTCGTCTAGACACCTTTAATGGGCATTTTGCAAATCTTTTAACCAACAGTAATGCAAAGCTTCCTTTTTTTACCTGTGACAGATGATGAGAGACTATCAATAAAGCATGTTATCATTAATAAATAGATCAATTTAAAAAAAACATTTCAGGGTGAAAAAGTAGCAAACTAATGTTTTTCACCTTTATTTACCAGTTGTTCACGACGTATCCAATTATAAAAACGTGATCATACAAGTTTTTTATGTTTTTTATGCCTTTCAAGGGAAATGGACCCACCAGGCTGCAAACTCACAGTCTGAGTGCACAAGTTAAAATCCAGCCCATCATTTTTTATCAAAAACAAACAGAATTTTCCTTAAATATTTTTTAAACAATAGTCCCCAATAAACCATTATAGCTTTTAAAAATTACCACACAAAGTGGTCATGGTCTGTCTTTTTTCTAAACATACATGTCAACCAATCAATCAGTCAAACTTTATCTATCAGGCACTTTTCATTTAAAAAAAAACTGTAGCACAAAGTGCTGTCCATTCAAGAATATAAGCAGATTTGTGTCAGGGGATGCAAAATAAAAGCAAAACAGAAACCCATCAAGCCAGAAACCCACATTCATAGCACATACACCAACACACACGCTGATGTACACACAGGGACACTAAGTGAAGACACTTCGAACAGTCACAGACGACTGAGGAAACACGATCTTGAATGAACCTTGAATTAAAAAATGAGAAAGCACAGAACCTAAGACTAAACCAATAAAACCCTGAAGAGATATAATAAAGGTAATAATGCATTAAAAATTAATTCGAATTAGAAGTTGAAAAACAAAACAAAAGGAAATAAATAATAAGAGGCAATAAAACACAATATAGTAACTCTGAATTTAAGTAAAACAAAATCAGCTAAAAGCCAGCCTGAAAAGGGACATCTTGAGTTTAAAAATATGAAGAGTAGATGCTGCTCTCAGGTCTTCAGGTAGACTTTTCCACAGACTGGGGCCGTGATTGGAAAAGAAGCTTCACTGTATGTTTTAGATCGAACTTTGGAAACAGTTAAAAACAACTACCTGAAGACCCAAGGGCTCTACTGGCCTCATGTGGTAAGAGCAAATTAGAGAAATAAGAGGGACCAAGACCATTAAGAGATGTAGAAATCAACTAGAAAGCACTCGGAGAGCGCAGACCTCCGCCAGTCCTCCTCAGTCCTCAGCCATATTGTCATTTTGACCATAAATATTACTCCTACATTGATTTCATCTAAATATTTAGATTCCTTAACCTGAATACATACCCTTAGCAATTGGATTCGTAGTGATATCTATGTTAGTTCAGTAGTTATTCACAGAAATCACATTTTTCGCCATGGCGGCCAGAAAGGAACCTTAAAATAAATTCTAAAAGATACAGGCAGCCCATGCAGATATTTTAAAATCAGGGTGATGTGGGCTCTCCTTCTGATCTTCGTCAGCATGCGAGCAGCTGAATTTTGTAGGAGCTGAAGCTGTGAAATATTTTAGGAAGACCAGAAAGAAAAGCGCAGAAGTAATCAATTCTGCAGGTAATAACAGCATGGATAAGAGTCTGCATTGGCTTGAGAGAGAAACTGGTCCACTCTCGAGATGTTCTTTAAATGATATAAAGCCTTTTAATTAGCCTGGTTAACTCATTAATTAATTTATAATTATGATGGTTTGAATCTTCTTTGTAATTGATGATGCAGAAAGCCATATGATCTGACTTCTTCATTCAAACCCCTCGTCTGTGTTTCTCCTGAAAAAAATGGAGCACCTGTTAGATTCACCTCACTCTAACAGTTTGCAAAATGTCGACTTACCTCAGGACACAAAACACATCGAAGGGCTGGAGAAAATATTGAGGTTAAAGGAGACATATCATGCTGATGCATGATTTAATACTTACATATAATATAATAAATTTGAAAACAAGACCTTACACCCCCTTAATTTCAAAAAGTTAGATATTGTATTTTTTCTGATGTCCTAGAACGAGATTTGATGCCTCTGAAAATAGGTCATTGCGAGATGTCAGCAAGATTTAAATCGTCGTGACGACACGAGGTACATTTCTTTTTATTGGAGTAATCTGATAAAACACTTCCTCCTCTGTGATGTCCGTTAGCCACAAAACCGTCACCGAGGAACACATTTGTCCAGCAGCAGTATATAGATCCCTAGCTCACACTCACTCGTTGCCAGCTCTGGCCTGTAGGGGGACTCAATACGCGGTCGCTGCTTTGAGCCTGCCGAAAAATACAGTAGAAGAAGAAGGACAGGCTGGCTCTACCCCCGATAGAACTGACCAATCAGAGCACAAAGGGCTGTGACGTTGGGAGGTAACTGTAGGTCAGCCTGGAAACCGAGTGTTTCAACAAGAGCTTGATAATGGCCTAAAATGAGGATTTTGAGAACGCTATTGTGGGGCAATGAAGGAACTAAATGACTTGTACTGAGGGCAGAAATGCTTTACAGGCATCCCAGTCTGGCATAGTGAAAAGGAGAAACAAGCATGATATGTCTCCTTTAACATCCAGAATAAGTCAAACATTTATATTCCTCATGACTGTTGAGGGGCAGGAGTTGATCAGATTAGTTATGTTGTGGATCACAAGCTTGTCATAAATGATAAATGATGCCAATCACCCTCTACACATGGCCATCAACAACCAGATGAGCCTGTTCAGTGCAAGACTGCTCCTCCCCAAGTGCAGGACCAACAGACTGAGAAACTCCTTTGTCCCTCAGGCCATCAGACTGTATAACTCCTCAATTGGGGGGATGAGGAGTAACAGGAAGACAGAGGATGTGAAGGAGCAGCAACAGTAGCCTACAAGAATTATCTTTTATTTATGATATAATGCATCTGGAATCATAATTTCCCTGAGGGAGTTTTCCCAAATGGATTAATAAAGTATAATCTAATCTCATCTAATCTAATCTAAAAAGCCAGGTGTTATGAAGCTTTGATATGATGCCTCATTGTTTAAGTTTGTAATTAATTATACATTTATCTTACTTTTTTTGTAGTTAGAGGTGGAACCTTTTCCAGCATGATGAATGTGAGGAGAGTTGAAAAAACAGTTCTGAGCGTGGAGCAGTCCGAGGGAGTCGGTGCTCGTGTCCGCAGGAGCATTGGGAGACAGGAGGTACATTTGCTGAGATGAGAATACAGTTCATCCATCATACCTTTAAAGAAAAACTGACCCACACATATTTTATGTACAGCTCAGAAACCTGGATCCTTTCCTCATGTTGGACGAATTCAGAGTGAGCAAGCCGGCGGGTTTTCCAGATCACCCACATAGAGGATTTGAGACGGTCAGTATTTTCATCATTTACCATGACGATGTACATTATTATCAGGAGGCTGATATCCTGTAAATAATAATGTACATCCCTACTGGCTGCACTACAATATAGCCATTGTTAGAAAAAGAGCATACAGACATTTTCAAGCAAGATAAAGTGTTATAAAAAATGTATTTTAACGTCAGCTGAGACAAGGAGGCGATACAACCAGCTTCTTTGAGTTAACTTTAGAAAATACAACCATTCACTGCCGGGTGGTCAATATCCAGGTCAAAGTTCAGACTGTCATATTTTGTTTGCTTTCAGATATCAGCCACAGGTCACAATGAGAAGTTTAACCACAGCAGCACAAGCTTTACATATCCATGAAATGAGAGAAAACTTATTAAAAGCTACTTTTATACCTCTGCTCATATGGCCCTTTACATTTAAGCTCCAAAAATACACAGAGAGACTCTGAACTCACTGCTGCCATGCCTGAGAAAGTACAATTTTGAAATACCTGAAAATAAATAGTATTAATGGTCATACTTCACACACAAGGAAGAAGCAGGGCAGAAACGCAGGGCTGACTTAGAAGATGAAATCCCCCTTTTGGACACTGGAGGGTGCTGACAGAACATTGTAAAGCCACATGTCTTTCACAAAAGGTGTTAAAGGGTCAGAAAAACACTCAGCAAAATATAGATATCAGAGACATATTGGTCCATGTTCATGTTAACTTTGCATGAGCTCAGGCTCAGTACTGAAAGATCTGTATTTAAGACTAAATGCTGACAATTCACAAAAAGTCCCCATTTTGAAAGAGAGGAACTGCTCTGTCTGCTGTGTTTTTGTAAGACAATCTTTGGTTTGTGGTTTATTGTTCTTCTAGGAATTCCTGACATTTGAACACGTTGGTTGTCTCAGTTTACTGGTGACTTGCGGTATAAAATGTATAACATGCCAGAAATTCTGTGATGCTCGTCATGAACAAGTGCAGATATAAAATCAGACGTCTTTTACTTTTTAATCCCTATTGGCACTTCAAAGGAAAATCCCATATTCAAGTTTTACCACTGACTCCCATTTATCATTCTTTCAGTGTACATGCACTTCTTCACTTTGTTTTTAATATAATTCTGCACTAATGAGTTTTGATCATCCTTTGCACTCCTCACTTCTTTGTATGAGGTGGTAGAATAGGCAGTATTGGCATTTTCATTGCCTGGAGCTTGCATGTATGGACCCTGGGTCAGTTTCAGGTGGTAATGCTGCAGCAACAAAGGGCCATGCAGTCCATAAAGTCACTCCTCAGAAATGTGTGTAGATACCAGTGTGGTTAGGAGTCTCTTCACTGAGTGCTTATCCTTTCTTAAAAATGCTATGAAGGCTACTTTATATTAGCTCTGACTTCCGTCTTATTGTTAGCTTGTACGTACTGTATTTTAATCTAAAACTTCATTCTTATTTTCTAATATTTGTGTACAATAGGTATCTTTTGGTTTGTACATATAGAGAGAGAAAAATTAACTGGAATCAACGCCCTCTCATGTCCAACATACCTGAACATTTAGGCTGAATCTGATGATCAAGTGATTATTTAATGAAGAAGGCGCAACAAGGATTCATAGCTAACCCATTTGTATTCTTACATAAATTATCTTTTTAACAAAGCACTGTGGCGCAGCAGGTAGAAACAAAACTTTCATTGAACTCACAGCGAGAAGGTCGCCGGATCGATCCCAGGGTCGGGCAGGGCCTTTCCGTGGGAAGTTTGCATATTCTTCCTGTGCATGTGTGGGTTCTCTTCTGGCACTCCAGCTTCCTTCCACAGAGCAAAAACGTGTTTGTTAGATACATTGGTGACTCTAAATTGCCCGTAGGTGTGAGAGTCAAAGGTTTTTTTGTCTCTCTATGTGGCCCTGTGATCGTTTGGCAACTGGTTCAGAGTGTACCCCGCTTCTCGTCCAATGACAGCTGGGATAGGCTCCAGCCCCACCCCCAACCCTTAAAGGTATAAGTGATATGGAAAATGAATGAATGAATTAACAATAATTGAAAAACGAATTAAAACCTTTTGCTGATTTAAAAAACAAATGGGTTCCTGGGAACAAAAAGTGGTCAAATTGACAGCCATATGTTTTGTCATTTTGTTTCCTCTGATAAGGGGTAAATTTAGTTTTTTTTTCCTTGTTTCTGTAAAGTTTCACTGTTGAACTTTTTTATATTCTTGTATTTTGCTCCATCTTAAGTCCAAATTGCAGTCTTTTGATTTTAAACAAAATAAGTGTCGGGAAAATTCCCCTGTGTTTCAGTTTGCCATTTCTGATTGGGGAGGAGGTGGCAAGTTCTGTGGCTAGAACAATCAGTTAATCAACCAGTCAGTCTTTGTGTAGCCACAAATCAAGACAAGTGCCATCTCAAGACACTTAACAGAGGTTAGGCCAATGCCTGACTCTGTTATTTATTAGTCTAGGCCCAACATGAATCCACCACTCAGCTAAAGTTACTGGACCAAAAAATAAACTTTTCTCTTTGCACCAGACTGATGTTGAATAGACATCAACCAAAGCTGTGTTGGGGGTGTGAGAAGACAGAGAGAAATGTAGGAAGATGGAAAGAGGCATGCAGAGACAAAAGGTCTAAAATGAGAATATCGACATATTGACCATAAATGTCTTTCCCCCTTTCTATATGGTCATAAAGACCGTTATTATGATGGTATTAATAATAACAGCCATGTTTAGAGAGCTCATTCTGATATCAACATTACCAGTAATGATTTTAAAATATAGAAGACTGGTGCCAGTTATGATAGTAGATTTATTTAAGCTGCTGTTAAATTAAGTTTTAAAGATATAAAATGATCATCAATGGAAAATTATTTTGTTTGAAGGCTGCAGCAGTTGAAAACCACTGATCTAAAGATGCTTAATTATGCACAATCTTTTAACCATCAGCAGTTACATGGGTTTTTACACTCTTGTGTAATCTTGTACTTTTATATTAGTGGCAACACAATGATGATGAATGAAGCTTATCTGGCAGTTTTGACCTTTTAAGTCGAACTTAAAAAACCTTAATAATGTCCTTACATTGCCAGGCGTTCTTCCGACCGTATTTGATTTGGCACATAAAGCTCAAACCTCCCGGTGTGGGTTGACGGCACTAGGCTGCACTCCCAGCATGCCTTTCAGCAGGTGTGTTTGCTCACACTCATATGACTTCAGAGATCCCACAGCTGTGGAGACAGATCACAGGCACCTCACCGCAGGGCCTCCAGCTCTCCTTCCTCAGACAGATGTTCACCTCTGAACACTTGACCCCGTGCTCAGCCTTGTCTTCCTGTCCAGTCTGACCACAGGGGCAGTGGAACCAGCCAACACATGCATGCAGCTCAGTCTCAAAGATGCTCTTTTTATGATTTAACATAGAAATGCAAATGAAGCAATCTGAGTGCATCAACGTAGGGGTAAATTGTTAAAAAAAAAGTTACATTTATAAAGTACCCATTTTCTTTTAATTGAACTAGGTGCAAATTTAAGTCAGATCTTGCCTGTTGATCCTCCATATGTGTCTGTCCTTCAACAGGTAACATATGTTTTGGAGGGTGTCACAGCTCATGAAGACTTCTGCGGCCACACAGGACACCTTAAACCTGGAGATCTACAGGTACTGTTTATTTTCATTTTAGTGCTTTTTCATTTGTCTAGGCATAAAAATGAAGCAGAGAAACAGCTGCCACATCCCTCAGCACTTATATCCTGAGCCAATTTGTATGAACTGGCCCCTATAGACGTGTAAAATAAACTTAAGAAACAGTCCAAAAGAACTGTTTCATTTGGCATCAGTCGTTGTGTCATCCAAGGAGCTGTTTGAACTTTGTTGAGGGCAGGCTATGGATGGGACATGCTGCATGTGTTGTCTCAACCAAATTTTAGATCAACCTATTTACAGACAGAGAGGCAGAGTTGAGGGAAGACCTTAAACCAACTGACCAATAGAAACACTATGTGGGATCATATCCATATCATTCACATCCCTTTCTGTCTAAAACAAGAAAACCTTCATAGGATAAAAAATGGACATGACATAAAAAGCTCAACCCCTGTACAGTGAGAGCCTAAGATCCATTTCATGTTTATGGTCAGATGCTCTGGCACAACTTCACCAACTTTAAAGGTTCTTATAGAAAAAAAACCTTTATGATATCAAAGGAGCTCCAGCAACACTTGTAGTTCAGGAAACAAATTTATTCGACTGATACAATTCGGCTTGTGGCCTTCAACAGGGTCATTATTATCATTATACATTACATGTGTAGCCAGAAACAGTTTGTTTACCAAGGCTGTAAATGTTTCTTTAGGCTGTAAAGGACATTTGTGCCTTGCACACAATCCATATCTCCTGTATTTCCTGCAGCCAGCCTCAAGTAGCCACACAAGGAGATGCACTTTTTGGCACTTTGATTTGCTTTATTTTTCAGCCTTGGAGTTTGCTGCTTGTAATCGAAACATTTAACAATGTACAATACCCAAAACCAGGGAAGTTGGCACGTTGTGTAAATTGTAAATAAAAACAGAATACAATGATTTGCAAATCCCTTTCAACCTATATTCAACTGAATACACAGCAAAGACAAGATACTTAACGTTCGAACTGGTAAACTTTGTTATTTTTTGCAAATATTAGCTCATTTGGAATTTGATGCCTGCAACATGTTTCAAAAAAGCTGGCACAAGTGGTAAAAAAGATTGAGAAAGTTGAGGAATGCTTATCAAACACTTATTTGGAACATCTCACAGGTGAACAGGCTAATTGGGAACAGGTGGATGCCATGATTGGGTATAAAAGCAGCTTCCCTGAAATGCTCAGTCATTCACAAACAAGGATGGGGCGAGGGTCACCACTTTGTGAACAAATGCGTGAGCAAATTGTCCAACAGTTTAATAACAACGTTTCTCAACCAGCTATTGCAAGGAATTTAGGGATTTCATCATCTACGGTCCGTAATATCATCAAAAGGTTCAGAGAATCGGGAGAAATTACTGTACGTAAGCGGCAAGGCCGAAAACCAGCACTGACTAGCAGTGACCTTCGATCCCTCAGGTGGTACTGCATCAAAAACCGGCATCACTGTGTAAAGGATATCATCACATGAGCGCAGGAACACTTCAGAAAACCACTGTCAGTAACTACAGTTCGTCTACATCTGTAAGTGCAAGTTAAAACTCTACTATGCAAAGCCAAAGCCATTTATCAACAACACCCAGAAACACCACCAGCTTCACTGGGCCCGAGCTCATCTAAGATGGACTGATGCAAAGTGGAAAAGTGTTCTGTGGTCTGACCAGTCCACATTTCAAATTGTTTTTGGAAACTGTGGTCGTCATGTCCTCCGGACCAAAGAGGAAAAGAACCATCCGGACTGTTATAGGCGCAAAGTTCAAATGCCAGCATCTGTGATGGTATGGGGTTGTGTTAGTGCCCAAGGCATGGGTAACTTACACATCTGTGAAGGCACCATTAATGCTGAAAGGTACATACAGGTTTTGGAGCAACATATGTTGCCATCCAAGCAACGTCTTTTTCATGGAGGCCCCTGCTTATTTCGGCAAGACAATGCCAAGCCACATTCTGCATGTGTTACAACAGCGCGGCTTCGTAGTAAAAGAGTGCAGGTACTAGACTGGCCTGCCTGTAGTCCAGACCTGTCCCCCATTGAAAATGTGTGGCACATTATGAAGCGTAAAGTACAACAATGGAGACCCCGGACTGTTGAACAACTTAAGCTGTACATCAGGCAAGAATGGGAAAGAATTCCACCCGAAAAGCTTCAAAAATTGGTCTCCTCAGTTCCCAAACGTTTACTGAGTGTTGTTAAAAGGAAAGGCGATGTAACACAGTGGTAAAAATGTCCCTGTGCCAACTTTTTTGCAACGTGTTGCTGCCATTAAATTCTAAGTTGATGATTATTTGCAAAAGAAAATAAAGTTTCTCAGTTCGAACATTAAATATCTTGTCCTTGCAGTGTATTCAATTGAATATAAGTTGAAAAGGATTTGCAAATCATTGTATTCTCTTTTTATTTACAATTTACACAACGTGCCAACTTCACTGGTTTTGGGTGTTGTACAATGTAACAATGTAAATTAGACAGGACTAAGACCTCTGAAAACTGTGTCAGTCTTAGTTGAAAAAAACAAACAAACTTTGAATCTAGTGGAAGCTTACATCGCTGTTTTTTAATGTTTACATTGTGGGAGTCAGCACCACATTCTCTATAGCTGCCTTCAGCTAGCTTTAACAGCTGGACCAGAAATGAACAGCTGGACCATAAAAAATCAGCACCTCCAAAGCTCACTAATCACGTCACTGTTTCTTTTTACATTTTAGTGTTCTGCAAGGGTTATGATTGTCCGAGAGATGAGCCTTAAAAGGGCTCTTAAAAACAGAAGGACAGTGGCAACAGGTTAAGTCAATTGCTTTAGTTCAGCACAGTTTAGCACAGTAAGCCACAGTAAGACTAGGATGCCTGTAAAGCATTTCTGCCCTCAGTACAAGTCATTTAGTTCCTTCATTGCCCCACAATAGCGTTCTCAAAATCCTCATTTTAGGCCATTATGAAGCGCTCGTTGAAACGCTTGGTCTCAAGGATGACCTAAAGGTACCTCGCAATGTCACAGCCCTTTGTGCTCTGATTGGTCAGTTCTAATGGGGGGTAGAGCCAGCCTGTCCTTCTTCTTCTACTGTATTTTCCGGCAGGCTCAATGCAGCGACCGCGTATTGAGTCCCCCTACAGGCCAGAGCTGGTAATGAGTGAGTGTGAGCTAGGGATCTATATACCCCTGCTGGTGGATGTGTTCCTCGGTGACGGTTTTGTGGCTAACGGACATCACAGAGGAGGAAGTGTTTTATCAGATTACTCCAATAAAAAGAAAGGTACCTCGTCACGACGTTTGAAATCTCGCGGACATCTCGCAATGACCAATTTTCAGAGGCATCAAATCTCGTTCTAGGATATCAGAAAAAATACAATATCTCATTTTTTGAAAATTAAGGGGGTGTAAGGTCTTGTTTTCAAATTTATTATATTATATGTAAGTATTAAATCATGCATCAGCATGATATGTCTCCTTTAATTGTTTTTCAGTTGCCAAACTTGTTTCATTTGGTGCATGAAAAGAAGCTTGGCAGAAAAATAGGACGAGATGGACCTGTTATTTTGGTATCTTTAAAGGTGCTATGAGGAGAATTTATCGCCGGCGTAATGCTGCGTTCCTGTAACCTCGGAAATGGGAGTGACATCACCTCCGACTTATCGGTGTTCTAGTTGAAGTCAGAAAAAAACATGCCTAACTACCAGGCTATTGTTAGCTGTTGTTAGCACGCCCTGCGCTGTTGTATGAAGAATGTGATTATCACAATGGCAGCATTATTGTAAATATAAATCTAACAATACTATGTATACAGCTGATCTAGAGCGACACACCCCAGTCAGAAGTGCAAATAAATGGATTATTACAGGAGCTAAATAACTGTTCACACTGGGGGCATCCATCTTCAATTGACACCTCGGGGTGGCGAGGTTTCACCGAGTTCCCAGTAGGAAATTCAGACTTCGGGGGACGTTCCAGTATTAGTTTCCCACTCGGAGCTGAAAAATTCCTACTTCTGACTACAACTTGAACGCACCGGAGACGTGAAGCCAAATGTGTTTGTTTGTTGTGGTAAATGCAGCATGGATCTTTGTCGGAACTCTGCATTGCTTTACAAGTTCTTTTTCAACAACTTACAGGGTGCAAAGCCACGAGGTAATGTATCTCTTTCTAGTTACGTAGCGGTAGTTTTTGATTTGTGACGACAAGCAATGCGGGGAAAAGTTATTATCGTAGTTATAGACGGCTATATATGGCTACTTACAGCCCGGCGCTCTCAGACGTGTAATATAAATAATAAAATAATATAAATTTGCTCTAGTTTTAATTGTCTTGTTCCTGAAGTCGAGTATCCAGGCCAGTCCAGCCCTGTACGACCCGACCAGGAGGCTAAAGAATAGCATTTATAGATAATCTATTTAGATGCTATAAAACTCATCGATAAGTGTGTATTTCCATCAGGCATACATCTAAAAGTGAGACTTTTTTGTAATTACTTAAAAACTCCTCACAGTCTCTTTAAGTACCTTTGAGTATGGAAAAGCAAATACTTCTAGCTGCACTAAACTGAACTGAATCAGATCACTTGGCATAAATACACCAGAATAACTTATAGTTTCAGTGTGAAACAGTCTGGGTTGTAGGACCAGAAAAAAAGGCTATGTTAGTTTCCTGTATTTATTGTACAAATTTGCAATATATCGTCTCAAATCTTTAACTGTAGAGGGACTGCTTAGAACTTTTTTTGTTTCTTTTAACAATATTTTATAATGTATGCTATGTTAAAGTAATCTGATTTAATACTAACTGTTAATGTGGTATCAATAATGTGGAAAATTAACAGAAAGTGATTGTCTGGCATGCGTAAGGCTCATGGGATTGTAAATGTTCGGGTTAAAATGAAGTTAGCAGGGTTACAATTGTGAGTTATTCATGTGTCAAAAAAATAATTCATGTTGAAATGTTTTTCTTTTTTAGTGACACCTTAAGTGTTAGATGAATGAGAGACCTCTTGCCTGTGTGTTTGCCTGTGTGTTTGCCTGCAGACGATACATTAATTTGTACATCTGCAAAGCACTAAAACTGCTTATTAATCTCAGTCTGTTCTTGTCTGTTTCCATACTTAAATTAGATTTCACAGAATATCATTTCCTTCATAGCCATAAAACAAATAAGCAAAATGTCAAACAGTTCCTTTAATTATTTCAGTCATAAAATGTGTGATTTAATTTAATATTTAAACTTTTATAGAATGTTGGATCTTTTTCACTCACACTTTTAATTCAAACCCTCTTGTAAACTAACTGGTAGATTTTTAACAAGTCATTAAGTTCAGTGAGAAACATTCAAACAACTTTATATAAAAACATAAAACAAAAGGAGGAAACAGAGATACTGGAGTCTACTGACATACAAATCCCCACAAACTCATTACATATGCATTACAGTGCTGTTCTCTTTCACTAATTGGATATAACGGCCTGCAGGGTTTTTTCCCCTCTTTTTAAAGTAGTAAACTTACTTTCACACACACAGACACGCAGTGTGTGCTGACTCAGCCTACATCTGCTGCTGAGGTTCAGGCTGTTTAGCTGAATCTGCTCTAAACCACCACATGCACCCTCTGCAGGCTCAGACGTCATGTCAGACCCCTGGGAAAAGCTCAAGCATGGGCTGAATTAAAGAAAGTGGTGAGGACGACACGTCAGCTGAGACCATTTTTGAGACTTTTTCAGCTAATGTTTGGGTTTATTTCACTGCTGTATCACCAGGCCTTTCATTTATTCATGGATTAATTGTTAGGGACATATACAGCATACATTAGTAATAAAAACACAAACACTAAGTGTGTGGAGGTAAAGTGGAGTGACAGAAATTGTGAAGTGACATGTTTTATTAACCATTGCTAATGATGCTAAAGTTTGTTTATTTACATGACAATAACTTGACATGAGTCGAAAGCTCAAAGTGTTGAGCTGCCTGTCACTCTCACACACCAGTGCACACTGAATATGTTTACTGGTGCCCATCAACACTCCCACCATGAGTATTTGATCTATGATCTGTGTCTTCGGTATAATTAATGTGGAACACGTCTCCTTGTCTTTCAGTGGATGACTGCAGGGCGGGGGGTGGTCCATGCTGAGATGCCGGTGTCAGAGGAGCCAGTGGTGGGATTACAGCTGTGGGTGAACCTGCCAAAGAGTGAAAAGATGGTGGAACCAGCGTACCAGGAGCTGAGAGGATCAGAGATCCCCAAACCCAGCCAGGGAGGAGTGACAGTCGCTGTGATATCAGGAGAGGCTCTGGGAGCAAAGGTGTGTGATGGTTTGTGAGTTTTTGCATTTTGCCTATACATGGTTGTAATGTCACTACACCATAAAAAACATCTAATTACAGCCTTCAACCATACTTAACAGAATTTTCTAAAGTGGTATGATACAGGACAATAAGACATAACACAGCATAACACTGTTCAATGCAGAACGATGGGATATGATTAGATTAGATTAGATTTAGATTTATTGGTCCCCAGGGGGAAATTCATTTCCACTGACTGTACATTACAAAGGAACAACAACAACATTGCACCTCATAGACAGCAACAACAATGGATATCATACAATCGACATAACAGTGAAAGACAGGGAAATACAATACAATACAATACAAGCCACGGACAAATCAGCGGGGCCTGCTGTTTAGGGCGGCTATAGCTGAAGGAATCAGGCTTTTCCCCAGGTGAGCCCTTCTGAACTTGATCGTTCTGTACCTGCCCCCTGAGGGTAGTGGGATGATGTATTGGTGTAGTGGATGGGTGATACTGTACTATAGTGTTTGCTAAGTGATGGACCTGTTGTTTAATTCTGTGAGGTTGGGAGTGGGTAGACCAATGATTTTTGCAGCTGTGTTTGTAATGCCTGTGAGTTTGGCCCAGTTGGTGACGGAGAGCGTGGTATAGAAACAGGTGGAACAGTACAGGAGGATGGGCTGGATGATACTTTGATAGAGGAACAGCAGGAGGTGAGGTGCAACATATAGTCCTTTGAGTTTACGGATGGCTTCGTTTTTGAATGTCCGTGATGTGCTGGTCAAAGGTGAGTTTATTGTCCAAAGTTATTCCCAAGTATTTGAAAGAGTCTACTGTCTCAACTGTTTGGATGTTTATGATGATGGGGTGCTGGGGAGTATTTGATCTATGATCTGTGTCTTCAGTGTACTTAATGTTGAACATGTCTCCTAGTCTAGTTGAAATTATAAGGATTGTAGGTAGGATGTCAGGAAGGAATTAAATACAAATGCACACCAAAATATCTAAAAAAATGAAAAAATAAGATCAAGGTGACTGATAAAAATAGAAAAGAAAAGAAACCAAGGAAAGCAATAATAATAATATTATTATTAATAATAATAATAATATAATAATAATAATAAACAGAGGTTTATTTAGTTATTTAGTTATTTATTTATTGTTTATTTCATTCTTTTATAAATAAAAGTTGATACAAAGAAAAAATTAAAGATCCTCAAAACTGAATGAAAAGGAGCAGAAAGAAGAAAAACTCTTTTTGTATCTGCCCCCTCTCTCACAGGATACAAATCAAACAATCACATAACAATAATATAAGAAAAATGACAAAATAAAACAGCTGCAGGCAAACATGCCTTTTAACATTTCATTTTTTTCAAAAACGAAAAATAAAAACAGCCAACAAAAGGACTAAAGAACACATCTTTTTTCCCCTTTATGTCACTCAACAAGACAGTATTTAATTTTACTGTATTTACTGAGAAATCTGGATTTGATAAAGGTTAAATAGATTTATATATATATGTATATATATATATATATATATATACATATATATATACATATACATATATAGATGTATCTATCTATCTATATGTGTGTATATATATATATATACATATATATATGTATTTATATTTATATATATATATATATATGTGTGTGTATATATATATATATATATATATATATATATATATATATATATATATATATATATATATATATATATATATATATATATATATATATATATATATATATATATATATATATATATATATATAGACAAGAACATACAGGCAGCAATTACAAGAGCTTCAGCACAAAAGGAATTAAAAACAAAAAGCTCAGTTTTAACAAGGCACTGTTACAGAATAGCATGTGTTGTCATAAGAGCCCAGAAAATACAAGACCCATGCAAAAAAATGAGACCATGAGAAACTGAAATAAAAGCTTAAAAAACATTAAACCACTAAGAAAAGTAAAAAGGGGGTGAAAAAGTAAAAAGAGTTTGAAACAGATGATATTAGTAAAGACTATAAAATAACAAACAAATAATAATAGCAATGATATAATAAAACAACAAGAGATGAGCAGGAGATTAAATAATAAAAAGTCTAAAAGGGTTATCTATAAAAGAATTAAAACTGTAACAAAAGTGAAGCATAATTAGAAAAAATCAGAATCAAAAGTTAACATGGAGCAAAAAGCGAAGATTAAGATAAAGAAGAAGGATGTAAAGGTAGTAGTAGGTAAAATGATATGAGCAATACTGATAGAGTAAAGCTAAAAGACGGTAAAGCAGAAAATAAGATAGAACTGAAAGAAATAAAATATAAAAGATGGCATCTCATAAAAGCAAGTCTGTAAAAGTGAACTTTTAAAAGTGACTTAAAGAAGCAAAAGGCTCAGGCCCAAGAGTGCTTTAAAGGTAATCAGTCAAATCATAATATCAGTTCAAAAACTGTCAGGGAGCCAGTGGAGGAAGGCTAAAATTGGGTTGATATGATGCTGTCTACTAAAACCAGTTAAAAACCGAGCTGCTGCATTTTGAACTAGAGGGAGGAGAAAGTTGCAGTAGTCCAGCCTTGAAAAAATGAAACCATGGCGTAATTTTTCTAGGTCTGGGGTGGTAAGCATTTGTTTAATTTTTGAAATTGAACACAGGTGAAAAAAGCAGAACTGGATGTCTTCATTGGTGTAGGTGGAGAAGGTGAGGTCGGAATCAATTAATAGAAGTGGTAACAGGCAGGAATGAAACATGTTAAAAAGATTTAAACTAGAAATGCACTCGGAGAGCGCAGACCTCCGCCGTCCTCGCCCATATTGTGATTTTCACCATAAATATTGGTCCTACCTTTATTTCATCTAAATATTTAGATGCCTTGAGCATGAAAACATACCAATTGGCAGTTGGATTCATCATGATATCTATTTTAGTTTCATGAGTTATTCACAAAAAAAGCATTTTTCTTCATGGGGGTTTTACGCTGATCACTCCCAAAATCGAATCATTTGTTCCTTGTCCCAATTCAGACATTTCCTGAAAATTTAATATAATTCTTCATACCTTTTTGAGTTATGTTGCTAACAGAGAGACAAACTTACAAAGAAAAACAAACAGACGCTGGCAATAACATAACCTCCTTGGCAGAGGTAATAAAACCTAAAATGGTCAAGTGTAAAAAGATAAAAACTTTCTGATCATGATTATAATGTAAAAGTAACACCCATAAATAAGAAATTTAAAAATAAATCAACTAAAGTAAATTACCAAAATTAGAATACTGTACTTAAGTGCACTTGGATTCAGTGAATTATACCAGTTTGGAAATTTATCATTGCTCTAGAGCACTCAAGACAAATTTCCAGCACATATTCGACTTCCTCCACAGGTCTGTCAGTTAACTAAAACAACAAAAAGAAATAACAATCCGCATGTGAAAAAGAAGATACTACTGAAGAAGCACAAATAGTGAGCTCTACATGCTGCATATCACTCATAAGACCGCCTGAAAACACCACCCAAATTAGAGAAAAGCATTAAACTACTATAATGCTATTGCACAATCCTTTGAAATGGGCTCTTAAGAGTAATTTATATAAATACCAGTCATGCTTACCTGATGTCTGCTGATCTCATGGTGACTTGCATTCGCTGGATGCATGAGTAAAACAGGACAGACGTCAATGACTAAATGTCCATGCATCTGTGTGTGTATGTTTGTTTGAAAGAGAGAAGCTGGAGCAGGGGAATGCCTGTTTAACCGCAATGTTTTATGAGTGTAAGTGAGGAGAGTCTGTTTGAAAGAGGAAACACTAAATGAGGAGCAGATTGTCCTGACCTGTGAGGTGACTCAGTGTGTTTGTGCTTTTTGTTTTAATCAAACTTCTTAACTTGAGAGGAAGTTGATGTTCAGAATGAAGTGAGGGCTGATGGCAAGCAGCAGCAATTGTGAGGCTGAGAGTGAAAAGAAGTCCTGTAAAATATCTTTGAACTGTGGAAGTGTGCGTGTGTGTTTACAGTATAAGGGGTTACTGCGGGCTAAGACACAGTCAGCTGTGGTTTGGCATTAAAACCTCTTCTGGGTTTAACAGTTCACTAACCTCTTTGTTTTTTATTGGTTATTTTTCCAAACATCTCAGAAGAAGCTACAATTTGCCCCAGATTTTGTGCCTGGAATCTGCATCCCATATTTAATGGGTCCTCCTTTTCCTGGGCTACACCCTTTCCCCAAGTTTTTCCAAAATAAGGCCAGTGTTTTTCCATAACTCTGCAGCTGAAACAGACCTAAAAAATAAACAAGTCAGAGGAAATGATTCAAGACACTGCGTAAGATAGACACGGCAGTAGGCATTTTGTTGCTGGGTTATTAGTCAGTCCGTCTATCTAAGACATCTATAAAAGTGATATCTACAGAAAACATCATTGGATTTTGATCAATTTTGCACAAATCTTCCCTCAAACTCTAAAAAGAACAGATGTGAAGGTTGAATTAAAGGTTGAGGTCATTAGCTCAATACTTTAAGGGATTTTCTTTAAACTTTTAGCCAATATCATATCCAATCTGACATTAAAATGAACTTATAAGATTGTAGAGGTCATGAGTCGAAAGCGAAGGTCATTGAGACTCAGCTTCTCAAGAACTTTAGAGGGATTTTTTAAAACAAAACTTTGCACAAATGTCCACTCTAACTTGGGGATTAACTAATATGTTTAGGAGGTGATAACCCACACGACAACATCAACTCATGTTTATCTGTAGTTTGTGATCTTGATATTTGAAGAATATTACAGGGGTTATCCAGAACTTTTCACAGTGTCCACTACAGGTGTAAAAAACATGGATTTATATCAATATATCGATTTGATGATTAATGATCCAATCTGATGGATTGACACAACTTTATTATGAAATTCCCACTACATGCCAGCAGGAAAGTTTCCACCGAGCCATTTGCGGTTACCAGTTCAAACAGTGTTGTGGCAGCTAGAAGCTAACACTATGGGCTCTAATTTCGTAGACCAGGCGCAAGCGCAAAGCCTGCCGCGCACCTGTCAGTGCCAAGACAGGCGACTCATGGCGCACAGGGCGCAGAGCTTGCCCGTCACGCCCACGCCTCTGCCTCTCGCGCAAATGTCACAGTAGGAGGAGAATAGGCGTGAGTGGGATTATCACAGCGATCGCCGTCTTCACCAATCAAATGAGCGCCTCTCCTCGCCTTTAAATGCGCTGCGGCGAGCGTCTGATTGGTCTGAATGATCCCGCTGCTGGAGATGGTCAGAGCTGCTGTCAATCAGCAGGCACGGACAGCGGGCGTCACGTGGGCCAGCTCCGGGACAGATGTAATCTGTTCCTTTGTCATTAATAGGAGTAAAAAAAAGAGACAGTTACACCACAGCTGGCTTATCCATTCATAATGCTTGTGATCCACCTGCACTCCTGGTTTGTCGCCAAATAGCAGAGCCTTTAGTGATACTGTATACTCTCCTGGTGTCTCCTCCTCATCCTCCTTGCAATGATGTAGCCTACTCTATCTTTTTAGATCACGTTAAAAATAAAGAAATAAACAAGTAGAGGAATATGGGAAATCACGGGTAAATCCTGAGTGACAGACATTTATTTTCTCTCCTTTTTCTTCGTCTTTTTCTCCCTCTTTTCTTTGAATTTAATTAAATGAGAGAAAGCCAGATTTATACTCAGTATCAGATGTTAAGGCTGTTTATTGTTGACTTGTAAAATGTGCATCAAACTTCCAGCTGCCAGGTGAAGTTTCTATTATGACAAAGCGGCTTTAATCCGACATCAGATGTGACAGGACAATTAATATAGATACAAATGTATATGCTGGTTCAGGCGGTTACATTAAATAGTGATTGCTGTGATTGTTTATTGCATTAAAATGTGCCTGACACTCTGGAAACCTGCCTCTGAGGCGTGCCCACATGTGCGCTTGTCACCAAATTACAGCTGCGGAGGTGATAGACCAGGTTGGAGCTGGCGTGCTTTCAGCGCACTTTCTGCACTGTTTTTGGCACGAAATTGTCACTCGCCACTCGAATCTGTCGGCACCTCCCCAGGTGCGCTATCGATTTGATGATTAATGATCCAATCTGATGGATTGACACAACTTTATTATGAAATTCCCACTACATGCCAGCAGGAAAGTTTCCACCGAGCCATTTGCGGTTACCAGTTCAAACAGTGTTGTGGCAGCTAGAAGCTAACACTTTAGCTTTAGGGAGGACAAATATGATATTAACTCCTTTCACTGCGGTATGACAACAGTTTGGACTTAAATAATGCCAGGGGGGACTGTTCAGTTCTAAAAGCCAACCATGTTTTCATTTTAACCGTTTATAGCTGACAGTGGTTAAAATGTATTTCTGTCCCTTGCTGGTAATCACAGTATCTTAAAAATCTGCTCAAACTCTGCACAGATGTCTATTCTAACTTAAGGGTGATCTTTCTACACTTTAGAGGTCAACGAACAAATGCATTTGTCTTTAAGGCATTTCAGTCCTCTGCCTGTAAACATGAAATCTAGCAAATGCTTTGTTCTTTTATAATATTTTGCACAAATGTCCCCTCTGACTAGATAATGAACTGTTTATGATTTGAGCTCTACAATAGAGGAATAAAGCAATATGTCTCCATTTTCATCCCTTGCTATTAAGAGTTACAGCTTAAGGACAATTAGATGGATGTTGGTATCCTTATATGACTGTCCACTCTGACTCAGTTTTGAGCTGATAAGGTTTTGGATGTCAAAAATTAAAGACCATTGGACATTAAGTTCACCCTTTGCCTGTAAAATTAACACATCAAGAGAACTTTTAATGACTGTGTCTAAACTTAGCGCAAGTTTCCTCTTTGACTAGAGAAAGACATTTTAAGGATGAAGGACACAGGTATGAAAAAACGTGAGCCTAATGTTAATCCCTTGATTGTGACAAAAGGACCCTGAACAATATCTCAAGAAAGCTTCTATGGAGTTTTTTAGAATATGCACGGATGTCCCCTCAGACTCAGGAGTAACTGATCAGAGCTTGTAGCAACATATATCGTATCCGTTGTTTATTCTCTCCTTGTGACACTAATATCTCCACAGCACCTTTGTGGATGTTCATTACCTGTGTTCAAACGTCCACTCTGACTCAGTGATGAGCTAATTAGATTTTAAAAGGCAAAGGTCAAAACTAATGTTCAAAGGGCCTGATAATGGTGTAGTGCTTGTGAGTGTAATACCGTAAGAACTCTTTTGTAGATTTTCATGTCAGGCTTTGCACATTTAGTATGTGTTACTGAACACAAGTGAGTTCAGTATCTTATTAATGTTTGGGGGATTTTTTTTTGATAGATTTGTCACAAACCTTCATTTCGACTTGAGTGTGAACTGATCACATTTTGGGGGTTAATAGGTCCCTGCAACCTCAGACTATTACATAACAATGTTGCCTCCTTTTGACTGACTGTTGTTCTTCTCAATGTCCCGGGGGAGACTGTTTTGTAAAGACTGTGGATTTTTATGTTTTGTCTGAAGTTTGATGCATTTTGCTAAACGTTTCAGTTCTTCATCTGAAGTTGACCAGACACAAGTGTAAGCCCTTAAACTACAAACAACATTTTCCAACTCTCTGAGAAATCACAAGACGAACAGTATTTTTAGACAATGTAACAGAGATATGTGTTGGCATCAGTGCAGCTTTGACATGTTTTTGACATCACACAACCAAGGACGACCAAGGCTGATGGTTCTGACATTATAAATACATAATGGTGACAGATACTGGTTTATTATCCTCTCTTTTGATACTTGCATGAATGTATTTCCTGTTATTGAAAAAATGTTAAAGGTCTATGCATGTCTCTGTTGAAGAAGACTTTATTTTCTATGAAAGACTTTGTCTCTTCTGTAGTCAAAGGTTTACACAAGGACACCGACCTTGTACTTGGATTTCAGACTGCAGCCGGGCTCCATGCATGTACAGCCTGTCTCAGAAGGTAGGGAAATAACATTTCTTTGTGCATCACTGTATGTAGAATTCGGTAGGATAGTATAGTTGATTGAAAAACATATAAAATGGTCTTCAAGGATGTTGATGGTTACTGTGGAGTCTGCATGATAATGATTTTTTTTATGTAACAATGCTACATCTATGTCCAGAGACTACCACTGTTTAGTGTTGTCCTCATATCTGGAACAGAACAATGAGAGTAACCTTGTAAAAAATGGAATTGCTAAGCTGCACGTTGCTTTTCTGGGGGCAAGGACCTCTCAGTAATTTGGTGGATTTTAGGTAAAAGAATAAATGTTGGGATGGTTGTGCATTTTACTTGCTACATTCAGAATTCTTTATTCTGTCCTCTTCAATGCCATTTTTATTTGATCCTCCAAAACATTCACTTTAAATGGAGGGTCAGGTAGGCCAGAGGTCCCCAACCTTTTATCTTTTTTTGGCCATGGCAAAGTTTTAGGTAAGACAATAAAGTTGTGGACTGGTCTTCGTGGGGGAGGTGTTATTGTGTTTTGACAAAAAAACACATGAAGCGCAGAATCAGAGGGAGCTCTGGTCTTGGGCTTTAATACAGAGACACGAGGACTCACTCTATTTTTATCAGCTTCTTGATGATGACAATAAGGCTTATAGTCACTTGATGACACGGTAACCTATTAGACTGCTACCGTTTTGTTCAGAGAGAAAAATGGCTTTCATACACTGACGGTGTGTGTTTTATACATTAGTTATTATCAGTTGGAGATAATCAGATGTTTTTCTTGATTTCTGATGGGTACTTTATTATTTACTACCTCGCATTCAACATCAATTAGTTGAACACTCTTGCGCGCCTTGACTGTCCTCCAGATGCACAGATGCGTCCAGACAAAACTATATTTACAAGCATAGGTGTAAGAGTGCATGGGCGCAGATGTAAGAGTGAGCTTATCTGAACTTGTACTGTTTTGTGCATCACAGCAGTGACAGAGATAGAGACACTGTAATGGAAGATCCAGTCATCTTTTGAAATAACACCCTTCAGCCACAGTTATTAAAATGATATGTGTTGTTAAAACTAAGGGCCTTATTAGCAAAAAGGAAAGCACTGTAAATGTGTCAGTTACTGAGTATTATTGTCATGGTGCTGTTTTTAATTTTAATATAGATACAGGATATTTTTCAAAATTGTCCATGACTTTCTTTCTTTCTTTTTTTTTGTTTGTTTTGTTTCTGGATTTTTCAGGATGGACTGCATTCATCTACACACTATCAGGATCCATCCATGTTGGTAAGTTGCACCAAATATTTATCCGTCTTCTTCTCCATGAATACATACAAACACCATTTCCAATTTAGTTGGGACAGTGTTTAAAATGTAAATACAAACAACACAATTATATTTACTTGTATACACTGCAAAAACTAGATATGCAATGCTGTTTTAAACTATAATGTTATTAAAAAATAATCTCAAATTTTGAATTTTAAGCCTGAAACTCAAAGCAAAGGAGCTTCTCCAAAGACTCATTTGCTCACATGCAAGGATGTGTATCTTATCATTTTTAGCAGTAAATATATTGTCTTTGTAGCGTATTCAATTGAGTAAGGATTTACAAAAATTTGCAAATCTTTGCATTCTATTTTAAAGAGACTGTGAGGAGTTTTTAAGTAATTACAAAAAAGTCTCACTTTTAGATGTATGCCTGATCAAAATACACACTTATCAATGAGTTTTATAGCATCTAAATAGGTTATCTATAAATGCTATTCTTTAGCCTCCTGGTCGGGTTGTACAGGGCTGGACTGGCCTGGATACTCAACTTCAGGAACAAGACAATTAAAACTAGAGCAAATTTATATTATTTTATTATTTATATTACGTCTGAGAGTACCGGGCTGTAAGTAGCCATATATAGCCGTCTACAACTACGATATAACTTTTCCCCGCATTGCTTGTCGTCACACATCAAAAACTACCGCTACGTAACTAGAAAGAGTTACATTACGTCGTGGCTTTGCATCCTGTAAGTTGTTGAAAAAGAAGTTGTAAAGCAATGCAGAGTTCCGACAAAGATCCATGCTGCATTTACCACAACAAACACATTTGGCTTCACGTCTCCGGTGCGTTCAAGTTGTAGTCAGAAGTAGGAATTTTGAGCTCCGAGTGGGAAACTAATACTGGAACGTCCCCCGAAGTCTGAATTTCCTACCGGGAACTCGGTGAAACCTCACCACCCCGAGGTGTCAATCGAAGATGGATGCCCCCAGTGTGAAAAGTAATTTAGCTCCTGTAATAATCCATTTATTTGCACTTCTGACTGGAGTGTGTCGCTCTAGATCAGCTATATACATAGTATTGTTAGATTTATATTTACAAAAATGCTGCCATAGTGATAATCACATTCTTCATACAACAGCGCAGGGCGTGCTAACAACAGCTAACAATAGCCTGGTAGATCGGCATGTTTTTTTCTGACTTCAACTGGAACGCCGATAAGTCAGAGACGATGTCACTCCCATTTCCGAGGTTACAGGAACGCAGCATTACGCCGGCGATAAATTCTCCTCATAGCACCTTTAAAGCTGGGGTTGGCGATCTGATTTAGATACACTTTTTGTAATACTGTTTAAAATGGTCTTTATGACCCGATGGTAATCAACTCATTATGTGTTCTTAAAACAGAGCGAAAAATATCCGCTATCTACAGCAGGAGTAAAACAGGGAAAACCCCAACCAATAATCTTGCCGGGATACCTTCTTTTACACCAATCAAATCCCGTCGCCATTCTGCGTGCCTGCTTTCTTGGCGTGCATTTTCCCGACGTGCACAGACAGTGTGTGTAGCATGTAGCATGTAGCGTGTAGGGAACAGACTCCGCTGGAGAATGCTTACCTTTCAAGTTTTGTCTTTGAAAACAAGGGAAGTCCGCTGTGAGCAGTCCCACAACACCAACCAAGCTCCAGTATCCCTCACATTTAAGACAGATGTACAAGAAATCTAAAATAAACTCTGTTTTTCTAACTTTGTTCCGCTGTTGGCTCTAATCTCGCGAGAACTGCCGTCCATGCTACTGCAGGTGGCAGTTCTCGCGAGACTTCTTCTTCTTCGGTGGTTGGCATCCATCATTTTGGAGCATTACCGCCCCCTTCAGGCTAGAGACAGACAACTAGTTCTCCACAATCGCCAACCCCAGCTTTAAGTTACTTTACACAATACCCCAACTTGATTGTACTTTTGTAATTGGGTTTGCACAAATGTTCTTATATTGTTCATATAATGCAGGTAAATGAAATAAACAGGGGCAATGCTTAGTTTCTTGTCTTGTATATGCGCACATTCTCAACCTGTGCTCTTGTTCCTGAGCCTCCCATCTCTCCCTGCAGTCATGTGTATGTTACAAAATTCTGTCTGATCTCAGTCCAGTACTAACTTCCCTCCAAAGATCAGCCAAAATGCCCATGTGTTTCACTTTAACACTTGATGGATTCATATACTGTTCATAAAATGAAATCTCCTTGGGTTCCCGATAGCCCCAGTTCATCTGAATTGTACCCAGCATTATGGGAAAAATTACGGTGCTACTGTTTTCTGAAATATGATAATTTTAGAGTCTGGCTTCGTATCAGTCACTTTACTGACATGTTGTAACCAAATCCTTCTATCAGAAATATGACTGAATAATAATGATGTATTTCCTACTTATTTCAAGGCCTTATAAATGCAGGGTATTCCCCTTGCATGAGAGTAAACAGAAGGTTAACTTTTTTTCAGAGGCTTTTGTTGTTTTTGTGGCTTGTTTCCAATTAAAGTTCCATATTTTATGAAATTTAGTTATGATTTGATTATTCTAATCATCATTGCTCAGCATGATCTGTCTTTGTGGCTGTAATATCTCACAGATGTTTTATAGACACGAGAGGAAGAAAGTGGCTAAGATTAAAGAAGTATTCAAATTTTGAGCTATAAACTTGCTATGAAGTCTTTACCAGAACAACCAGCTGTCTTTAATGGTGCGTTTCTCACTGTAAGGATTTAGATCTTAGGATTACATGCGTCACAGCAGGGAGACACGGTGTTATTTCAGGTCATAATGTCTCAAACATGCAGGCGCCTGCTTTTATTAAACTCATGACCGACTCACTTGTGGTGAGTGGAAATGACTATTCATACAAACAAAATCCTTCTCGTGATTCATTGCCAGCTTGATTGCAAAGAGAGATGGATTCCCCAGAGAAATGTAACTGAAGAAAGCTGTCTGAAAAGTATTTTTCCACGTAACAGTTCAAGTTTTGATTATGTAACCAGTAACAATGGATCAAGTGTTGATTTTATATTTATAGAGTAACAGCCTTTGTGAAGACAGCAGTGACAGAGACATGTATTAAGTGTGATCCAGAAAACCAAGGCTACTTTGTGTAAAATAATTTGTATATCCTAAGCAGAGCACACACTAAGAAGGCCTGATTTTTGGCCTGAATTCCCCCTTCTGAGAAAAGTTAGGTCCTGCAGTCTATCTTATTTGGTTATGCTCTGTTGGGGATTGTACTAAGGGGCTGATCACACAGAGACACATCACTCAATGTGCACACACTATAAAAATACAATAATAAATATTATCACATTTTGCATCTACTTTGGCAGAAAGTGGTCAATGCAGGCTGCGACTCCATCTTCCACTGAAAAGTTCTTCATTCATTCATTTTCTATACCCTTTTATCACTTTTTTGGGTGGGGGGGGGGTGGGGGGGGCAGAGGCAGGGTACACATAGAGAGACAGACAACCATTCACACTCACACTATTACCTAAGGGCAATTTAGAGTCACCAATTAACCTAATGAGCATGTTTTTGGTCTGTGGGAGGAAGCCAGAGTGCCCAGAAAGAACCCACGCATGCACGGGAAGGAAATGCAAACTTCACACAGACAGGCAACTGTCCGACCCAGGAATCAAACCGGGAACCTTCTAGCTGTGAGACACGTGCACTACCTGCTGCGCCACCGTGCCGCCAAACTGAAAAGCTGAAAAGGTTTAAACTTTTATGCAACCCTAAAAAATGCTTGAAAACTGTGTCACGTAAATTCAGACCAAACAGGTTTTATTCACCATAGACACAACTGATAATATCAGAAGAATATTACACATCCTAGGACAAATAGAAAAAGACAAAACTCAAGCAATAATAGGGAGTCTTGATGCTGAGAAAGCCTTTGACTCAGTCAGATGGGCATTTTTGTTTAAGAAGTTTGGATTCCAGGACAAGTTTATCAGAATAATTCATGCGTTATATGATAGACCCTCAGCCCGCATTAAGGTCAATGGAAATTTATCTGACCCCTTTATTCTGAAACATGGATGTAGACAGGGCTGTGCAAATCACCCCTCCTCTTTGACATTTTCATTGAAATTCTAGGTCAATTAATAAGGCAAAATCAAAATATTAAGGGTATTGTACTTTCAGGTATTGAACATAAGGTAGCAATGTTTGCCGACGATGTCTTGGTTTGCCTGGGGAAGCCAGAGAGTTCATTTAGGGAATTGATGTTTACTTTGAGTGATTTCGGTAAGCTATCTGGCTATAAAGTCAACATTTCAAAGACTCAGATGATGGCACTTAACTATATAGTCCCTGTGACCTTACAAAATCAATACAAGGTAAACTGGGAAGATAAAAATATGAAATACTTAGGGATACTTCTGACCAAGGATCTCTCAGAACTGTTCCGGGCAAACTATGAACCAATGTCTTTGGCTATAAAAGCTGATTTAAACAGATGGAACCTGATCCCCTTCCTCAGCCTAAGTTCTAGGATAGGGGCAATTAAGATAAGTGTGCTGCCCCGACTACTATATCTTTTTAGGAATTTACCTGTAGAAGTGAGTGAAAACCAGTTTAGAGACTGGGACAAGTGGATTTCCAGATTTATCTGGCAGGGCCGGAAACCAAGAATTAAATATGCCACCCTGCAACTTCCTAAGGAAAGTGGAGGGTGGGGTCTTCCTTACCTAAGAAACTACTACTATGCCCCCTTCTTTACTGGTATAATGAACCATATGTTGCTCAGTGGAAGGAGCTAGAGTCCAGCCTGTCGACCCAAGTACCAATCCAAGCTGTAATTGCAGATAAGGGTTTGTTTGATGAGCCATTTAGAGGAGCTGGAGAACCCTTTTTTGACCCACACACTTCAAGTTTGGATGAGGGTGACTAATATCTGTGGGATTGACAAGATGTTGAGAATATTCAGATGGTTTGCTTATGACTCAGATTTTATCCCCAATAGGTATGACTCCAGCTTTAAACTAAGGTCAACGTATGGTCTCACTTCATTCTTCTCACTCACTCAAAGAAACAATGTGTACAGTTTTGAGACACTACAGGAGAAACATGGTTTGGCACAGAGTGAATTTCATAGATACCTGCAACTACGCTCATATATTGATCATGAATGTAAGCTGACTGACTTTTCAGAGGTAGAATCAGTATTTTTCCTAACTCTAAAGAACGCCATAACTATGATTCCTTCTAAATCTATTTCAAAACTGTATACAGCCCTCTCCAACGCCAATAGAGGAAATACTTTATACATTAAAGGTAAATGGGAATCTGAAAAGGGGACTGAGATCTCCGAAGAAGCTTGGGGGAAAATTTGGTCCTTCAAGTGGACAACATCTAGCTCCATGGTTTGGGGAGAGCATTGCTGGAAGAATATTAAAAGGTATTTCAAAACACCATATCAGGAGAAGTACAAAGGAGCAGCTATGCCATGCTGGAGGCAATGCAGTTCGACGGTTGCCAACCACTACCATATCTTTTGGGACTGTCCCAAATTAAAAGTCTTTTGGAAGGGTATCCAGACCTCATTAAGCACAGTTTTCAAGATTCAAATACCTTTGAGTTTTGATATCTTGTACCTGGGTTACGCCCCTTTTCTAGAACGCAAGAGAGAAATAAAGTTGCTGCAAATACTCTTGGTGGCCTGTAAGAAAACAATTACAAGACGTTGGTTAAGTCCATTACAGCCTACCCTAGATGACTGGATTGGAGTTGTTTTGGAGATATACAGGATGGAAAAACTGACCTATCAAATAAGGATTCAAAAGGATACATTCTACCAAATTTGAAATAAATAGATCTCATTCATAGCCCCCCATGAGAGCAGACTTTATTTGATCTCAGTGGTATTTTTATTTTGTATACTCAAGTAATTAATCTACGGTTAATGAACTTTATTCCTAGACGGCAGTGACGGGTAACTCCTCCCCCCCATGAGTTCTGTTCAAAGTTAGGTGTGAACTGTTTTACTTTCAACTAATTTATGGTAATGTTTCTTAAAGGTGAAATGTTAAGCATCATTAGCTATGCTATGCCGGGCAACTTAACAGGTTGGTCCTTAAGATGAGAGTGGTGTACTCACGGACTCCACTCCTAGACAAATGTGTGTTGTTTAAAGTTTGTAATCAACAGTGGACTCTGAAAGGTCAAAGGAAGTTCAACCCAGGCATCGGCCTGCATGATCACTGGATTTATATACTGTTTGGCTTTGATGCTGCTCATACTCAGAACAAAAACCGGAATGTGAACTGCTTTTGGCTCTCATATTGTTGCAATCATGATGTGATATGTATATGCATTCCAAATAAAAATACAATTACAAAAAAAGAAAACTGTGTCACGCAGCGGTGAGAGAAAGATGCCTATTGTTTTAGTCGCAATCTATTTTTCTTTTAATGTGACTCTGTGATTGTTCCGTAAGAGTATTTTTAACATCCCTTAATGCCTCAGTGAAAGATCATAGCCACCCAATGTGAAACAACCCACTTAAAGGCAGGGTTGGTAATCAGGTTTAGATACACTTTTAGTTATACTGGTTAAGACAATTGTTATGTCCCAATAGCAATCAATAAATTGCATGTTCTTAAAAGAGAGCGAAACATAGCTGTTGTCTACAGCAGGAGTAAAGCAGGAAAAACACCAACCAATCACAGTGATTCGGACTGAATTTATTAAACCAATCCAATCCCTTACTGCTGTTCTGCCCACCTTCTGTACTGACATTTTGCAAGCGCACAGACCCTAATTCAATGCATGTAGCAGCCAAGCTAAGAGGGATCCAAGTATGCCGGAGAATGGCAGAGAAACTACCTATACCCTGATAACCGGTAACCGCTCCTCCTGCAAAACAGAACAAGAAAAGAAAAACAGAGTCTGAGAAAGCCGAAACATAAAAGAATTTGGACAAAGCCACGGCAAAGAAGAGAGTCAACATTGGGTTGTGAGTACTAACTAACTTGTCATGTTTTTTTTGTTTTTTAACTTTGCCATTAAAATGTTTTGGTGTTTTCTTACCGCTGAGTGAGACATAGTGAAATGCAAAGCAAAAATGATGTGCTAAGGACCAGTGGTGAGCTAAATCAGCCATGTGAACATTGTTCTGAAGGAGCTCTTGGGAGGGGGGGCTAGACGAAGCCCTGAGGATATGCCAAGTTCAAATTCATACTAGTTTTCTGTGATTATCAACCCTCCCTTTTTTTCAAGATTATTTTTTTGTTCATTTTGTGCCTTTATTGACAGGAGACACAGTGGATATGCTTGTGAAAGGAGGTAATAGAGAGTAGGGAAGACAGTCTGCAAACTAACCACAAGCTGAATTCAAATTTGGGCCGGCAGAAGTATGTATATGGGTTGTATCTGGTTGCTTGCCACTCTAACCAGCACCCACCAACCCTGCCTTTAAGTTAGGGTTGACCCTGTGGGATTATAAGCTGTGAGAGTAGAGACCCTCATTGATGGAGAATAGGTTGATGTGTGGTATGCTTTGCCAGTTATTCGTTGTACATCACACATGACACGAACAAAACTGTCAAATCTTGATAACTTGTTTTCACATTGGGGTCTCTCAGTTTTGCAATGATTTAAAGAAACCATTCAAATCATGTATCCTGGTTTATAGAAATGTTGCTACTTGGAGAACTCTGATAGAAGCCCAGATAAGTGTCATGGAGACGCTTCATCCTAGTTTCTGACAGAAACTGGCTAAAGCCTCACAGACACCTGCAATAACAAAATACATCGACCAGAAATGAGGATATTCATATCATGTATACAGGGAAACTAATGAATAGGTTTCTGTGTGCCTGTAACACCATAGCCCAAATCTTTTAAAAAGCAGGTTACTCAAGTCCACACAAACATACTCTTTACAAACACAGAGCTTCTTTGCTGACCCTGCCTTGCTTCAGCAACATCACTTATTTATTTATTTATTTATGTTATATTTATTTTGGGGGGGCATTTTTTGCCTTTTAGAGTGACAGTGGATAGACCTGTAAAGGTAGGTGAGAGAGAGTAGGGGAAGACACAGGATGTATATGGGATGTATATGGGTCATGCCTGGTTGCCTACCACTCTGCCAACCAGCACCTGTGATATCATCTTTTTACACTCAACTATAATGCATCTCAAGATATCTCATTGATACTCAATTATCTGCTATACCTACACTGGGGGCACAAACTGACAACCTCAGAGAGTTAAAGGCTGTCATAAAGAAGCTGACGCTCAAGTCTTTGGGAACACAAAAACAAGATTTTTTTTCTGTTTCCAGGTCCAGATGAGGCGCAACAAAAGGTGGAGCCCCATCACACTGTGGTGTTTGGAGATGGAGACAGTGTGAAATTTGACAACAAGGTGAGACAGTGAGCCATCAATATTTCATAGATACAAAGGATGAGCTTTACAATACGATAGCAACCATTTTTTCTTGCACACTCAGTAGCACTCACAGACAAGCTGGGCTTCTGAAAAGCCTCTGTCATGAGCCCAGTATTGGATCTAGAGTGTCTTTACATGTGGCTGTTTCTTACCCCAAAAATTAGTCCTATTTGGCTGTGTCATATCTGCCAGGTTTTTGTGTGTTTCCATCAGCTAAGGGGGCAACACAAGGGGTCAGTGCCAGAAAGCATCTCCATCAATGTACCAACTTTTTACTGTCTCTGACATACCATGGTCTGTTGTTTTAGGGGTTCCGAATTATATTTTTTTCTGTCTGGTCTGGGATGATAAAAGGATTGTACTTTCGGACAGAAATGTCTTCTGCTAATTCTGATTTCTTCTGATTGGATGATTATGAGAAGCTCAAGTTGTACTTTAGGAGAGGAACTTTTTGTACCAGAGTTTATCTGCAATGCCTGGGAGAAAAGGCAGAATACAATGCTTCAAATTGAGTGTTAAGGAAAAAAAAATGTGACTTTCTTTTAGTCTGTTAAGAATTATCAAACCACTGAAACTTTGTTCTTGGTGTCTTTAAGCCCGTAAGGGTGTGCATGACATGGAAATAAAGAATAATCAATTAATCAATGCATGAAAGGATGTAAGAACCATTAGGACATCCTAAGTTAAACAGATGCCTAAGTAATACAGACCTTATTCAATGACAACAGGCTGTGGTGGCCAGCGATGCTAAACACAAGCTGGAAAATAGCTACGAAGCTGTAGAACAAACTTTGAGCTTTTTAAACTTCTCGTCATTATGTACCACTTTTTTTGGAACTTAAAAGTACCTGTATTTTCCTGGTTTAGTGGGTAGGTATAGCTGTAAATAGCGAAAAAATGTGGCCATTTTATTGTGCCTCTTTATGCAGCCATCTAAGTACAGTTCATTGATCAGTTTGAACACAAATGTACAGGGCTTGAGTAAAGTGTAATGCCCAAGTTCTCTATAGAGGAGGTCTTGGGCACGTATGTGCTTGAGTATGCTTCAGGGAAATTATCAATACATTTTTTGCTGAGTCTGAGCCACTCAGCAGCAAACAGGGTTGTACCGGCATTTCTAAAAGTCTCCTGTCTCTTCAAAAACTGATGTCTGCTCCCTCTGAGCTTCACAGTGGATTTGAAAGTATGAGGATTGTTGTTTGCTCCCCGGAAATGATACAAATATTCACTGTGGCTACACAGTATGAACTCATCGACTCATAAACAAGACCATTATTCTAGCTTCTTCTGTCTGCTTTTAGTTAATTGGCTCATCAATTGTGTGTACACTAAGTGTGATTTGCCGAGAGGGATGACTCTGATTCCTCCCTCCAACAGCAGTACATTTTTATCTTCGGTGGGGGATATTTCATCTGGGCCTCTGCTCTAATAGAATTTTTTTTGGTCTGCAAGTAGATGGCAGCATTGACAAAAAAGGCCTTTTCAAACACCTGTTTTGGGAGTAGAAGAACTGATTTGCAGCCCACGTTACATGAGCAGGTTAATGACAGTGCCAAAGCTCCTGCTAATGTTAAAGATGTCATGATGTGCTTTTGTGGGTTTGGTTTTAAATGTTGTATTAGTGTGTTCTGAGAGTTTCTCCTCTTCACAATAGAATATTTCTGTGTGCAAAACATTAAAATCCACGGCATCTGAACTTCTTCTTCTCCTCCTGCCAATAGTGCTAGCAGGGCCCTAAAATGGCTAGTTTCCTCAGCCCTCTAAACAAACCTACCGTTGCGCCTTTCCACCACTGTTAAGTCAGTAATTCGAGTCAGCTGGCTCATATGTCAAGAGCATAGGCTGTGGAAAGAATGCAGAGCCAGTGACAATGGTGCTGAACTACTGAAATGACCAAGTACCACAGAGAAGATGTTAAACCATTTGAACTTACAGGGCCCATGCGCATCCCAGAAAGTAGGTGTTGGATCATGGGTACATTAGCAACTGTAAAAATACTGTGGCAGTTATAAAATGTGTATGTATGAACCAAAGTCAAGGCAAAGTATGAAAACGTTCAAATAAAATGGGCCAACTGAGGATGGCATCATACTTCAGAGCACAAAATGAACTTCAAGAGCCGTAAAAAAGAGGAATGTAAGTCTGCTAGATGATCAAAATAATCAGCCATCACCCATAAACACATCCCTTTCACAAATCAAGGTGAGCCTTTGGCAGAGCTCAAAAGGAGACTTCTCTACACAAGCAAGTGATCAAATGAATGGATCAATTTTGCTTTTATTTAATAATTTCATGCCCTTTATCACAAAGTCTCCTGTAATTGTTTTGCTTTTCTTGTTATGGTTGATGTTATTGTCCTCCTTAAGTGATATCTAAATGTCAGTAGTGTAACATCACTGCCCCTTACACAGGTATCTCATCAGAATGTTTTATTAATATGATGTGTAAGGTTTTCACTGTTGCTTTTGCCTCCAAGAGTAAAGATTTATAAAAATCTTTTCCACTTGCACCAGTGTGGATGAATGTACAATATGTCTGATTTTTTTTTCATTCATGGACTCAAGTTGTTTTCAGAAAAAATGCCCCCTCCCCTTTTGTTCATTAACAAATTGCACCTTTCCACCAACTACTTTATTAGAATTTGTACCTGTACAGGTGTACAGAACAATGTAAGTAATGCTAAAGCAGGGGAGAAGCAAGGTGGACACATCAAGATTGGATAGGGAGCAATCAAAACAATCTTGGTTAATAAGAAAACTCCTTTACACTCATAATACAAAGTCACACAGTATAAAAAGTGTTTAATTACCAAATAATAGCTTTTTGGCTGCCAAAGATTTCACACATTAAGATATTTTTTTTGTTTCTCCTCTCATCAGGGCTCTGAAGAGTCCCATTTTGTATTGATTGCTGGAAAACCAATCAAAGAGCCTGTGGTACAACAGGGTAAGTGTTTTTTGTTTTTTTCATGCCCCCTTTTTCAAGCTTGACTTTTGAACAGGGCTTCCTAAACAGAACTTTCCTTCATTTTTTTTGTTTTCATGGCTGCCTTTCAGGTCCATTTGTAATGACTACAGAGAAGGAGATCAGAGAGGCCATCAGCGACTTCAGGTCTGGCACAAATGGCTTTGAAAGAGCCGTTAACTGGAGGTCTAAGATCAGAGATTCTTTCTAAATGCTATATGTTACTTTGTTTTTTAATGAAATGTTTGCCTTTCTTGATTGAATAGTCAAACATTTCTTATAACTCTATATAAATTCTAAAAGTTTGAGATTTTATTTATGTGGGTATTTATTCTATGGGTATGGGCTAAATGTGTGTTTTCGGGACATCTAGTACTTTCCATCATGCATCATAACTTGTTCCATGTTTGTGTGCTGTGTGGGAACTCTCCCTATTGTTAACAGTGTAGTACACTAAATCCCTCTCCCTTGTTAGATATAGATATGAGGGAAAATGTTGCTCCTTCTGCTCTCCACACCCCTTGTTAAGTTTTAGCTTTATTACTTTTCCCTTTGCTGTTTGTTCACTGTAGCTAAGCTGTTTATAGCTCTGAAACTATGTGTAGATGCTTTCACATGATGCTAAAATGAAGATGAATTTGTTCTTTTGAAGAGAGTGTAATTTTACAGTTGAAATGTTTTTGATATAATGCACTGTGTCTTAACGTAAGCACACATCCATATACACGATAGACTCTGTTTTTCAGTAATGGTCATTTGTTTTCTTTGGTTTTTGGCTTATTTATGTCATAATCTATAGATAAACATAAATTTACGTCTTCTTGTGCAGGGCCAAGTCACAGTGGCAGCAGATTAATTAAGTCAGCCCAAATGCCCTTCTCCCCAAAAACCTCATCTAGTTTTGGATATGCCATTGTAGCCCTTTCCATCTATGCAGCAATTGGCATAGATGCTAACTGATTCAGTGGCAGTATTATCAGATTTTGACTGCATTTAAAATAACACTCCAAACTTCTCTACAGTAGGATATTTTCACGCCACTTCTAACATGTTGTGACAAGAATTTATCTTATGAAGTGACGCTTCCCCTTAAGGTGGGCTTTACATGAGTACGAAATTGTAAGACTCCGGTAAAATAAACTATCGATCTGGTGATATTGACACACACAGACACGTAATTGTCCATGACGCTGCATCTTTTTTGAAAACGGGTCTGCAGGTGGATATCTGGGTATTCGTCTTCATGCTGTAGTTGGTATAAACAGATAAGTCCGGAAAAACCGGTGACCTCATATCACCCCTCCTCCTCCCTGCCCCCCAACCCACGTTTGTCACACACAACAATAACAACAATGGCGGCAGCCCGGCTGCTGCCACAAATATTGTAGTAATTGTTTTGTATTGTAATATACAAATATCGCCATTGCTGCTGTTGTTTACATTCAGAACAGAAGCATGGACAGGAAGGAAGTCCTTGTATGCGCATTTTCTGTTTTTGGTGTTTTGTGGCAATTTCACAGTGTCACCTTTAGGCCGGGTGTATGTACTACAGGATTTTGCGTGGATTTTGCATCGTCATGTAAATGCACAAGCCTATGTAAAATCCGATGTGTAAACAGACATACATTTTTTGATGCCGACGCCATGACATTATGGGGCCGTTCTCGTGTGAGGAGGGCCTAAGACATTATCTGGCTGGCCTGTATTAAAGGTTAATTGATGGAACCATGAGATCCAATCTCCTGTCCGATATGCTTCTGAAAGGTTCTGCCCTCCCCAAACACTTTCTATGAGCACTTTGCCAGATGGACAAGTGAAATATATTGAATGGTCCATCTGATGTGCCAGGTTAACTTTCAAGAAGTTAAAAATACATTTTGAGGATTAAAGGACAGCTTTAGAAGTCATATGGCATAAAAGACAATGGGAAGCATTTTCATTTCTGTGTCTCAACATCCCATAACGGGTACAATTTTTAGTTAAACACCAAAAAAGCAAGTCAAATTGCAGCAAGTAGAGCCAGTACCACATGAAATGCACCTGTAAAAAATTATACCTATTCATGATCCAAATAATTCACTGCATCCTATGTGCTGATGAGACCAACATACCAGTCTAAGATGTTAGAACATGTACCATGACCCAGCTGCCAACAGCACCCACTGCACATTTTCTACTTGTGTTTATAGTTTTTCACATTTATTGTGCACTACAAACATCTAATCTGTGGCTTACCATGTCCAAGGATGCATACAGCTACGCACACCAGCCAGTGAGGGAGGCCCGTTTTCCTTTTTTTCCCTCTTTAGGTCATAATCAGACTGCAGAACATATTGAACAGAGCCAGAGTGGCATTAGCCATAGGTTGCTGAAGGTGGCTTTTGGGTCTAATCTGTAGAAGCCCCCATGTTGAAAACTGTCTGAACTGTCTAACGTCAGATCAGCCTATCAACACACAAAGAGGCAGGTTTGAGGTAGGACCTACAACCAGCTGACCCAAAATGACACTGTGCAGAACTTTTGACATGTTAATGCCCATTACTATGCTCAACCCTGAATATTGGGAAAATAAAGTTAAATCATTCAAATAAATATACTGCCTATTAAACCAAAGTCATTTTAAACCAAGCTTTGAATATGTTTATCCTGCTCTAAGATTGGCTTTTTGACATTAGGTACTTATTCACTCGACACTTGAAGAACTGGTGAATTTTGAACATCAGCATTGGCTTAACTGTTGTGTAGCACTTTCAGTTGTGGCTCGGACATATTTTTACATTTGAGAAAAACAGTTGTACCCAGTTTAATAATTAACATTGCAGAGTGCTAGTTTGATTGAGAATGTTCCTCAATAAAGGACAACAAGAGACTAGAGAAAATAAGCAGAGCTCAACTACCACACCATAGCCAACAGACTTTCTAACTCTTGACGGCACAGCACACGGTGCCAAAGAACTACAGAGGTGCACACACACAACATGCTGTAACTGTGAGCATCATTAAAATTGCTGCCCAGGACAATTTATACCAAGCAGTAACTTCCAGTGTTGAGAGGTGAAGCCAACAGAGCAGAGCCAAAAACTGCAATTCCTCAAGTATCCACATAGCACCAGAAGTCTCATAGACATGTTTTGATATATTAAAAATTCTAACTTTTCAATAGTTAATAGTCAACCATGGCTGACATAACTCGAAACCTGCATGTGGTTTGGCTGTTTTGTAAGTTGGTCATTGGTTCCACCTCATTTTGGCCTTTTTATGTCTGAATAGGTTGATCTAAAGTTAGTTTGAACTGTTGCTGATTGGACTCAAAAGCCAGCTCAAGTAACAAGAAGCTAATGTTGCTTTAAGTTTCTCAGTATTTTCTTCAGTTTATTGTTCAAACCATTTCTTATTCTTGTAGGGCACTCTAAACAGAACTCAAATTATATATTCAAGGGACTAATTCCCAGAGCTACCTCAGATATCAGGAAAAGTAAAATAAGTCAAGATGTAGGGAAATAAATGACTTGTACTAATTAAAAGAAGAAAGAAAATGTATGGATGTGTGTCCTTGCAGGGCTGTTACATATGCTCTATTTTCTTAATCTAATATTTAGCTGAGCACAGCTAGTATCACAGGACCCCTGAATCATAACAAATGTATCTCTTTGCAATGTTATCGTATAAAAATAAAACCAGTTGTCATCAATGTTGCCTGATCTGCTGAGTTTCAATTAAACAGAGTAATATAATAGTTATTTAAAGATTTTATCCATTACTTGCCATCATTTCTCAGATCCTTCATCAAACATGCGTGGATGGGTAAGTGGGTGGGGTGTCGGTGGGACAGGGGTGGTGCTGGCATCTTATTTCCCCTCACACTTAGCAGAGGTCTGGATCACATTTAAAACACATGTTATTGCTCTTTGGCCGTGTGTGTTTTGGCAGCTCCAGAGGCTGCAGACACTGATAGGGGATTTAAGTGGCAGCGGAGGGGGGACTCGATTGGTTGACAGACAGACATTTAAAGGGTAAGACGGGAGCACACAAGCAAATTAAAAAGGCAGCAGGAGGAGAAGGGCTGACACCAACACAGACAAATTGAGGCTCAGCTTCTTCAGAGTTTCTCAACATCTGAGAGGAAGAAATGTTGTGGCAAATTTTGAACCTCAGTCTTTTTTCTACAAGGATTTACTGCTGCAGGAGCTGGAGAACAGAGGACCCGCAGTGGAGAAGTCAAACCCGCAAATATTGTGATCACTGAAATTGGCTGTAAGAAGAAGCCACTGGTCAGCAGCTTCTCAGGAGTGGAGAGAAGAAGAGTGAACACAGAGATAAGGGGTCTGATTTTTTGAGCTAGAGGCCCTGAAATATCCCAAATATCTTACACCAACTGTGTTCCTGTCCTTCTTAAGCCTTGATATTTAACTGGACACAACCATCAAAGAGCCTGCAGTAAGAGGTGCATGTTTTAAAGCCCCCTCCATTTGGCTTGTCTGGCACTCAGTGACAGGTTACGTCTGACTTTGACACATACACACACACACACACTCACACACACACTCTACAGTGCAGCTGGAAGTTCAAGAGTTTGTGTTGAACATACCGGCACAGAGAGACTAAAAGTGTGTGTGGTCTGAGGGACTCAGCTGGTCTGGGAGCCTGAGAGAGAGAGAAGCAGTTCTTACTGCCGAGTCGTTGTCAGAAGATTAAAGCAGCCAGAGGGGATGAAGATGACCCAGAAGCTGTGCAGACTGTCCTGCCTGGTGACTCTCGTGGTGGAGCTGAGCTGGATAAATGTTGGATACAGCATGCACAGAGAGCCAGGAAGCAAGGTGAGTGTCGTGCAAAGCTTTAGATATATGGTATAAATTCACAGCATGTAAGAAGCAATGTCAAAAAGTTTGTTCTCTTTAGTCTAGCTGATGTGCAATGACATATATTTGTTTTGCTGACACAGGAGCAGAAGTTAAAATACTTTTCCTTTAATGTTGTTGATTCAGGGCTTGATTTGACCATGTTTTGCTGGTTAAGGATTTTTCCTCTTGTTTTTACTCTCGTATATTCAGTCTTATGTATACAACTTTGGATAAAATTTTCTATTTTACTTTTATTTTGCGATTTTGTTTTTAATTTAGATTTTTGGAAAGTTTTTTACATTGATTTGTTGCTTAATCTTTTTTCCTTTTGGTTTGATCCAAGTGTTTAAGTTACACACTTTGTTTTCAAAATTGTGGGCCACTTCTTTAAAAATGCCATCAGTTTTAACAGAGATAAATTTTCAAGATATTCTCTCAGCATGTCTATTCAAAACTAAATATGACTGTGAGAATAGACTACATATCAATAAGTATGCTTCTGTTAACAAAAATAATAGTAAAGACACTTGTCAATGTTCCTGTGTTTCGCCATTTTAGTTTTCATTACTTGGGCAGCTGTGAACTAGACTGAGTTTGGTTAATTACACAAACTCTAATAAATCATTTTACACTTGTATGAAGCTAAAGAACTTTGCAACATCATACCTGCCCTAGCTATGGTTTGCACTAGCTCGTTAGCTAGTTTGAACTTCCATTGCATTGGGATGTCATTAATTCATCTTGCAAAGATTCAAGCTAAAATAACTAAACTCAGTCTGCAGAGGCACAGCCCATTCAGCATCCTCTGAGGTGATAACAGGAGCTATGAGCATGCCACCAGTGAGAAGCAGCTGCAAGCCTGAAACAAAGCCTACTCATATGGACTAGCATGGATGTTACCTACTGTAGTGGCAGTTTGCCTGAGCTTAACATTATTTCTTCATTAAATGTGGAATAAAGAGAAAAACTAAAGTTTTCCAAAGGAAAATATTTTTTCACTCCTCCAAAGGAGAAGGTTTCCAGTCCACAAGAGTTTGTGTCAAGAACTGTTTGCATCATGTTTTTTTACTCTGCACCCTCCTACTACTAATCTGATTGGCCTGTAATGAATGTGATAGACAGAATGAATGTCCAGTCATCTGCCAGGTGTGGTTCTATAAGGTTGTTCCTTTCCCCAAACACTTCTTAAGGGCTGTTACCTCGATGGACTTGTGAAATAAATCCTGTAGCAGGGCTTGGCATTAACACTGGCCAACTAGTTAAATGCAGGTGATTTTAGAAGTGGCCAGAATAACATAAGTCACTAAGGCTGACTGGACTGAATAAGTCAACACTTTGTGATCAGTGGATCATCTTGATTATATGATATGTTGTTGTCATCTGCAAATGAGAAAATCTTTGACAGAAACACTTCTCTATCCACTATAGATCTGGGCATCAGCACTGTGATATATTTTAGTTTTTAATTTTGGCCCATTATATAGTTAAATTCATTTCTAAATGACAAAACTGCAGCCAGTTAAATTTCTAAGTGGGTAGTAACTTTGGAAAACCAGTAACCGCACTCGACTTGTTGATGTTACCAGTGAAGGCTCAAATTATAAGTTGAATTTTACATCTACCTTAAAGTAGGTGTAAAGTCCTCCTTTATTAGAGTTGTGTACAAATGATGTACATTTCAAAGGTGTTTTAAGATTAAATATATATTCATTGATTGGCCAAAAGAAATGGCATCGTGTCCGTGATGGTATTTTTGCAGAAGTTGGATGTAACATTCTTTTAGTTAAGATAAACCTTACAGCTCTTTGGTGTAACCAACAATGACACAACTGACGTCACAGCCTAACTGGTTCCACTGTATATTGTAGTGTTGACTAACCTCCATAACAAGATGCAATAGGCCACAAATAGACATTTAACTCCAGTCTTAACTGGTGTTACTTCATGTCTTTATCCAGTTGCCACTCATCACCATCATTTCCCTGTATTTGACCTCCCTCTGCCTCTACCTTCCCTCCCAATTCCTGTCATCACTTTCTGTGCAGCTCTCCCTCTCTGTTTCCCATTAGTGACTCTGTGCTCTGGTAGAAATTGCAAAGAGGAAGCCTCCCTATTTTTCTGTTGTTGTTTCTTTGATTTAAGTGGAAGCAGTTACTCAACCGGCCTGCCCAACCCTTCATTCTACTGCAACACATCAGAGGGCTCACATTTTAACTGTTGTCTAGAGGAAAGAAAGCTAACACTGTGCAGAAAAATGCAATGTTCCATGAATGTTCTTTCTGATTTGTCTGCCTGGACCACCTCAAAAATGAGCCTGGGAAGTCCAAAATTTAACTCCTTTCCTCTCAGCCCTCATGCTCAAGATAATCCCATTCAACGGTCTATTTCATGAGGTTTACAGCTGCCTTGCAGTGAAAGCGCAGTGGTGGGTCAAGACAAAGAGCCATGTAGTTTGTGTGATGATAATTAGTTGAAACGTTTCCATTCAATGATATAGGTGTTTGTTTTGAAGTAAATTTTGATAACCTAGCTTACATGGTTTCAAATTAAAGATGCTGTAATGGTTGGAATTAACACAATATATTACAATTAACTTTTTTTCAGTTTGGTTAAGCAAAGTATAGTGGTATAACAGCCTCCTTTCACTCCTTTTGATGAAGATAAAGCTGAATATGAACTACTTTTTATTTATTTGTGCTACCTTAGTGGAAAAAATTTGTTTCATCTTCAAGTGTTGGGCAAAACAAAGTGAGGAGCAAAGATCAGAACACTAACTTAACGCTTTTATGTGCTCTGTTTTTTTGATAAATGATTGTAACCCATAATCTTAGTATTGAACAATGTTATCTCACATCCCAGATTTTTCTCATATTGTGTAGGCCTATTTGATCAATGTTGAGGCTCAAGGAGATGCATAACCTTTCACCTACCAGCTCTGTCTGTTTACTCTTAAGTCCAAGTGAGTTTCTGCCAAATTGTGCAGTCCTGAAATATTTTACTCACAAGATTTAAAGCAACAATGTAGTTTTCTATCTTTCCTTCCTGAATTGTATTGTGTAGTTGATGTAACAGTACAAAAGTGTTAAACAGGGAGGATGGCATCAGTCTGATTTCTTTGTGTAGCTTCTTGCTCTTTGTATCAAACTGCTAAGAAACAGACCTCCTACCTTCTTTTCAAGTGAAGACTGATTTACTTACTAGTACAGTAGGGCTGAACACACTTATTGTAAATGTCTCAATGCCAGGGTAACAATGGGCTGAAGACAGGCAACCAGGGCACCCTGTGGAAAATGGAGCACCATTCTCCTGTTAAAATAAACAGTTAGACTGACTCTTGGACAATTTTGAGGTGGAAAAGTTACATATCGGTAATATTTTTAAATAAAACACCCTCCAAGGTCAATGATTAAAAAAAAAAGAGCAATAAAACTAATGATTGTTGTTTCCCAGTGACCTGGTTCCAAATTATATACAACCTGGGACTGAACCTCATCCTCATGGTTTGGACTTCTTCCTTAAAGGATTTTAAGGATGTGTGTGTTTTTTTTTTAGTTAAAGACAAATACAAGGCCCGAAGACCTCAACAAGAACGAGAAGATTGTCAAACTTTATTCAGATCATCCTTTAGTTAGAGTGTGCAGGTGTTGCCAAGTAAAAAATAATCCCTTTAAGGATTCTTTGGATATTATGTTTAAAAGTAAGGGATCGATATGAGGCCTATTGATCTTGCCTTTCGAGCTCGAAATGTAACTTTTTTGTTCTTGATTTATTGTGTACATTAATGCAATGTTTGAATTATACCCTTCATATTGTTCTTAAAGCTGGGGTTGGTAATCTGATTTAGATATACTTTTGTAATACTATTTAAAATGATCTTTATGACCTGATAGCAATCAGTTCATATTGTGTTCCTAAAAACAGAGCGAAAAATATCCTCTATACAGCAGGAATAAACCTGGGAAAACACCAACCAATCACATCTTTGTTGCACACATTTTAAACCAATCTAATCCCTTCGCCGTTGCGCCCGCCTCCTGCGTGTACATTTCATTGGCATGCACTGGCCCTGATTCAATGTAGTTGAGCTTAGAGGGATCCAAGTCTGCTGGAGAATGCTTGCCTTTCAAGTTTTGTCTTTGAAAATAAAGGAAGCCCGCTTCTGAGCCACCCAACCCCCCCAACAAGCTCAGTATCCCCTCAAATTTTTAGGGTGTACAAGAAAATCTAAAAAAAATACTTTGTTGTTTTTTTTTCTTGTTCGCTGTTGTTGGCTCTCTTGCTGCGCATAGCTGCCACTTGGCCTGCTGCAGGTGGCAGTTCTCATGAGGCTCTTTCGTCTTCTTTGGTTTTGCGGTGGTTGGCATCCATCATTTTGGAGCATTACCGCCCAATTCAGGCCACTGACTGAGTTTAGTTTGGAGAGGCAGAGGAATGTTTCTTATTATCATATCTTCACATGGGAGATTTATGGAAGAATAATAATAAGGGAGGACATTGGGAAAGAGGATAGAATACGTAAAATAGGATAGTTTCATGGCCAAAATGGGAGACTTGACAGCTATGTGGAGAATGTCAGAGGAACTACCCATATCCCGATCAACATCGATTTGTGAGTATTAACTTTCCATGTTTGTTTGTTTGTTTTTTAACTTTATTATGATAATGTTTTGGTGTTTTTTTCCCACTGACTGAGACATGACTTGGCATAGTGTGAAACAAAACGCTGTGCTGAGGGTTTGGAGTTGAATCAGTCCTCTGGTTGTGAATCAGTGGCACTTGTGCATGTGAGCGGGGAGTGTCATTTTGGAGGAGGGGTGGAAGGGGCTAGACAGAGCCCTGAGGAGATGAAACATTCAAATACATGCTAGTTTTCTAAAATTATCGACCCTAGCTCAAAGATATAGGGTTTACTATCAGGAGATGAACACGAGACACCATGATGCGGACCTGAAATGTAATTAACTAATCCTTTAGTCACAGCAGACATGTGTCAAAAGTTTGAAGAAAATCCCTCAAAGCATTCTTAACTTGCCAGAGTCAGATATAACCATGAGGCTTAATGATGCAGATTTTTAACATAACACCTCCAACCATTACTCAGCTCATCATTGACTTTGAAGAAGTCAAGAAGAAGTTTGAAGAATAGCAGGAATAGTGCCCTTGAGTCACCGTGTCCACTCACTTGAACATTAGGAAATGGACTGAAGAATATATTCAGCTGTCATTGAGGGAAAGGCGAGGTACACCCTGAAGCGGTCGGCAGCCTATCGCAAGGCCACATAAAGACATAGAGAGAGGGACAACCAGGTACCCTCACACTCATTGCTAAGGACATTTTGGAGTCACAAATCAACCTTATAAGCATTTTTTTGGTCTGTGAGAGGAAGCCAGAGTGCCCAGACAGAACCCACACATGCATGGGAAGGACAAGCAAACTTCACACAGAAGGGCCCTGCCCAACCCCGGGAACAAAATAGCAACCTTCTTGCTGTGAGGTATGTGCACTACCTGCAGTGCCACCATCCCACCCTTGTCTTTTAGATTATGACGGTCAATATAACACTTACTGTCAGATTAAATAGGCAATTTTTTTGCACTTTTGTGTTGCTAGGGCACGAATGCTTCTGGCTTATTCCGTATTTATTCCAAAAATAAAAACAAAGGGTGTGTTTGTTGCAGTAGCCCTTAAATCACAGCTCCTCTTCTCGTAATGGAGAGCTGCCAAACATCATCTGATACTTTAAACTGTTCCAGTGCATGTGAACATACAGTACGTGTCCTAGTGGATGGCACAGCTACCTTCTCTTAAATCCAGCTGTATGTCATCCTGCTCATGTATATAAACATGCAGTCTTTGGTGGCAGACCTTTGAGAAATCGGTGTAAGGGAATAGGCAGGATGGTGTAGGAGCAGACTGGAACCTAAATTTGCTTTAACAGCTGCTGATAATGACGCTCTGACTAATAAGTGTGACATTAGAATGAGTGATCACTATGCAGCTTTATATCAGACTCAGAGCAAGAAGTGTTGAGAGATATAGACATACATGATGTGGCTTCAATTGACCTTGTTCAAACTAGATCTCAGGTGAATGACTGGCGGCCTCCCTCTTTACTCTATGCAGCCAAAAAGTCAATTTCAGACATCACATAATCATGAACATGGAAAAGTACAAGACTAAATTTGCCATGAGAATTTTAACCAGAGACACTAATACAACACAATGTGCCAAAATTAAATGTACTAGATCAGTGGTTCCTGGCTTATTTTTCACTTGATGACTTGACTTGAAATGCTTCCAACTAAACTAGCACAGCAGCCATGCTAGCAACTCTAAACGACAAACAATGGATTTGGACTTCTCAGACTACAAAGACGCTTAGTAGATGTCCTTGTTTTGCTGAGTTGTCTCTCCTCGTTGCTGCCAAGTACAAATTTCAAGATTTTTTTCATTTTGGAGGGCATATTGGCAAAGACACCGTACTCATCTCTCTATCACTTTTACTCTTGGGAGTACATGTGATCTCATGCTGTATTGCTGTATTGCTGTATTAATGTAGGTACTTATCACTGGTGATAAGTCAAGTTGTGAAAAATATTTTTTTTTACCTCTGTGTTACATCGCCTTTCCTTTTAACAACACTCATTGAATGTTTGGGAACTAAGGAGACCAATTTTTGAAGCATTTCAGGTGGAATTCTTTCCCATTCTTGCCTGATGTACAGCTTAAGTTGTTCAACAGTCTGGGGTCTCCGTTGTTGTATTTAACGCTTCATAATGTGCCACACATTTTCAATGGGGGACAGGTCTGGACTACAGGCAGGCCAGTCTAGTACCCGCACTCTTTTACTACGAAACCACGCTGTTGTAACACGTGCAGAATATGGCTTGGCATTGTCTTGCTGAAATAAGCAGGGGCGTCCATGAAAAGACGTTGCTTGGATGGCAACATATGTTGCTCCAAAACCTGTATGTACCTTTCAGCATTAATGGTGCCTTCACAGATGTGTAAGTTACCCATGCCTTGGGCACTAATACACCCCCATACCATCACAGATGCTGGCTTTTGAACTTTGCGCCTATAACAGTCCGGATGGTTCTTTTCCTCTTTGGTCCGGAGGACACGACGACCACAGTTTCCAAAAACAGTTTGAAATGTGGACTGGTCAGACCACAGAACACTTTTCCACTTTGCATCAGTCCATCTTAGATGAGCTCGGGCCCAGTGAAGCCGGTGGCGTTTCTGGGTGTTGTTGATAAATGGCTTTGGCTTTGCATAGTAGAGTTTTAACTTGCACTTACAGATGTAGCGAACTGTAGTTACTGACAGTGGTTTTCTGAAGTGTTCCTGAGCCCATGTGGTGATATCCTTTACACAGTGATGCGGTTTTGATGCAGTACCACCTGAGGATCGAAGGTCACGGGCAGTCAATGTTGGTTTTCGGCCTTGCTGCTTACGTGCAGTAATTTCTCCAGATTCTCTGAACCTTTTGATGATATTACGGACCGTAGATGATGAAATCCCTAAATTCCTTACAATAGCTCGTCGAGAAATGTTGTTCTTAAACTGTTGGACAATTTGCTCACACATTTGTTCACAAAGTGGTGACCCTCGCCCCATCCTTGTTTGTGAATGACTGAGCATTTCAGGGAAGCTGCTTTTATACCCAATCATGGCACCTACCTGTTCCCAATTAGCCTGTTCACCTGTGGGATGTTCCAAATAAGTGTTTGATGAGCATTCCTCAACTTTCTCAGTCTTTTTTGCCACTTGTGCCAGCTTTTTTGAAACATGTTGCAGGCATCAAATTCCAAATGAGCTAATATTTGCAAAAAATAACAAAGTTTACCAGTTCGAATGTTAAGTATCTTGTCTTTGCTGTGTATTCAATTGAATATGAGCTGAAAGGGATTTGCAAATCATTGTATTCTGCTTTTATTTATGATTTACACAACGTACCAACTTCACTGGTTTGGGGTTTTGTAATATGGTCATGGTGGTGCAGCAAGAAGGTTGCTGGTTCCCATGAATCCTGAGTTGGTCAGGGTCTTTTTATGCATGGAGTCTTCATTTTTTCCCAGTGCATGTGTGGGTTCTCTCCAGGCACTCTGGCTTCCTCCTCCTGACCAAAAACATGCTCATGAGGTTAACTGGCAGCTCCAAAGATGTGGTTGAGTGTGTGAATGTTTATGTGTGGCCCTATTAATCAGCTGGCAACTAGCTCAGAGTTTAATCCACCCAGATGGGATAGGCTCCAGCCCTCCACAAAGGGATGAGCAGCATAACTAATTGATGGATGGTTTCAGTCGGCTAAACTTTTGTTGAATGCCAAAAGTGCTAAAAATTGTGTTAATTTTTCTTAGTCTTGGTCTGGATTTGTAGAAGTCCTGAAATTGATTTCTAAATAGTTCAAAAAGCAGAATTTTCTCTCACAATATTGATTGAATGACGTCTGAGTTCTTTTTCAGTGATGATGCAAAATGATTATCAATTGGATCAATGTTCAAAATTAAAATTCCCTCCCCAAATTGTATTTCAATATTTTCTGTGGGTAGTGGGAGATAAGAAAACAGGGACAAAGTGATTGCAAGTTCGACATTTCTGACCTTTTAGGCCTGTTAATATGCTGAGTATTGCCAATTAAGAATGTGAATCACTGATAGATGTACATTTCTTCGGGTTTCATCAAATATATGTTTTGTTAAACAATTTCAGATTTTCCTCTATGGGTAGTGTAAGGAACACAGGCTTGAGCAACCCAATAATGCAAGGAGACAGGTTCAAAAGTCCAAAAAGCAAGGTTTATTCCAATCCAGGGTTCAGTACACAAAGATGGTTCTCAGACTGGCTTGGTTCAGGCACGAGGGTGGTAGTTGGTGGCAGGTTGGTCACAAAAAGGCAGTCAGAAGAGATGCATAGGTTTCCAAAAGTGGAAAAGGCAGAAAAATGTGGTCAAGACAATAAGAGGTTCATGAACAGACTATGACAATGAGAGAGCTTCTAGAGAGTGACAATATGTACAACAATCTGGCACAAGACAAAGGGAGACAGGAGGTTAAATACAAGAGGTAATGAGGGGTAATGTGACACAGCTGGGGAGGAACAATCAGGGAACAGGTGTGACAAGCCGGAACAAGGAAGTAAAACCTGAAACACAAAGAAAGGAACGTGAGTGTCAAAAGAAAACGGGAAGTTAACACCAACACATGAAACACGAAGACAAACACGGTGACTTGACAGACAAACATGGCATGATCATGACAGGTAGTGGACAATAATTTGACAGAGTCAAGAAATTTCTTACTCCAGGGACCTCGTATTCAAAACCAAGAGTCCCATACCACTGTCCATACATTACACTCAAAGGTAGACTTGTCAGCTCATGGGTGGTGATATGATGGTGGTATTTGAGAATCAAATACAGGACTTAACTAAATAAATACAATACAGTGTATGAGAATCAAAACACAGGAACAATTCTGAAGATGTTTGCAACACTCAAGTCTAAGTAATCTGTCAGTTTGGAGAGAAAATTCTGGATAATATAATTGTCAAGATTGGGATTAGATATAACCTCACCAAATTTCAAACAATCATATTTTATACCCTGAGAAAAATGGTGACCAGAGCTGGACATGTCTTAATTTTTACTAAAGTTTGTATTGCTGCATGAGCACTTTTGATAACTGACAGGCTTGTGAATTCTCTATAATATGAACAATTGATGAGCAGACTAAGTTGTATTCTTAACCACTAATGCCAACAGAGACGCAGAGATCGTGCTGATGGCTTGACTCTATTCATTCCTTAAATTTTCTTCGCAGATAATGAAGGAGTGGGAAAAGAAGGTGCGCTCAGCATCCAGCCTTGATGAGCTGCTGATGCTCGCTGACTTTCCTGACTGGAAGTTGTGGAAATGTCGTCTGAGACTTCAGCATTCGGAGACCCTCTCCTCTCCACCTTCAGCAGGCTCACACCGCTCCACACGCTACGCTGCTGAGTCTTACAGTCTGGAGATACTCAAAGGTTTGATAGATATACAATATGAATTACATGGAAGTCTGTGTGTGTTCAGTTCAACATTGTATGTTCTCCATTCAGCCATAGATGAGGAGTGGCAGAGGACACAGTGTATGCCGAGGGAGACCTGTGTCGATGTGGCCAAAGAGCTGGGAACAGACCCATCTATGTTCTTTAAGCCCCCCTGTGTGTCCGTGCACAGGTTTGTTCAACAAGACACCACATCAAAAAGTTAAATATCATTAACCAAGCTATGTTCTTCAGCCCATGACAAAAAACACAAGACACCTATGTACTCAGATGCTGGTTGGTTGTGGGGAACAAGTCTTAGAAACAGAAAATAATCTGCCACACACTAAAAAGTGACTTTACTTAGTCCATAATTTGAGTAAACAGTGCTGGTGTAATGCATTGTTCCATCACAAGAAAGAGTAAGAAACATCATCTTTCAGTGTTCGGAGGAATCTTCAGTTTTGCTTTCTCCCAGCCCATTTTACTTTCCACTTAGCAATACTTCTCTGGAGTAATATAATATATTTAGTCATGTTAAAATGATGCTTGCAGCATATATGTGAATGTTGAATTGTCCATTTGACCTCCGATAGAGTCACAAATTGATGAGCATGTTTTTGTTTGTGAGAGGAAACTGGGGCAAAGTTGAACCAAGGCATGGATGCACAGGAAGAATATGGACGCTGATATGGGGCGTCAAACCAGCAACCTTCTTGCTGTGTGGCCAGCACATTGAATCTCTGTGCAGCCTGAAAGAATATGGAAGCTTTAATACCTGATGAACTGGAGCACATATTTTTTGGATTTTTATTTTTTATTTAACCAGGAAAAGAAACTCATTGAGATTAAAAATCTCTTTTACAAGAGTGTCCTGGCCAAGATAGGCAGCAGCACAATTTACAACGTTTCTTGCATTCACCAACAGCATTACTCACAAATACACAAGACCTGTAAAACACTGTAAAAGACATTTGATGGACTGGGTTATTAAAGGAAGTAAGATCATCTGTCAACACATCTTCAGCCAGATGTCTCATTGATTCCTTCATTGATATAATCTCTGACAAGCAAACTAATCAATTACAGCTTGGAATTGTGATCTGCAGCAGGGGTTGTCCAGTTGGATTTAAAGGGGGTTCTGGGCCCCCTCATTTTATTTTAAAAACTCAATGAGACAGTGAAGAGCTTTAATAAGAACCAGAAGGGTAGAAGTTATGTGATAGTTCGACAGATGCCATTACACTTCACAAGTACTGCTAAAGTGCCCGTGAGCAAGGTGCTAAACTTCCAACGTCTCAGGTAGCGCAACCAATAAGCAACATCAGACTCTGATAAGTCCATCCCAATGCAGAATGTTCATGTACGATATATGAATGTTTCAAACTGTGTGTCAAGTATGTTTAAAAATAATAGCAGGGTGCATATAATAAGAATTACTTATGAGGGACAGAAACGGAACAACACCCTCTTTATTTTTGATTCATGGGCTGTTCAGCAGAACTGCTTAAAGGTTACTTATCAAGCACAACATTTAACTGTAATGTGAATGTTTCCTACCACCAGATGCAGTGGCTGCTGTAATCAAGAGGGTGTCACTTGCAGAAACACAACAATCGAATATGTGAATAAAACTGTGAGTGTCACATGCAATTATAGTTTTTAAAAACCGCATTCAGTTTTGCTGTTTTTAAATCTTTTCTGTTTGTGTGCCTCAGGTCCTCAGTGTTATTCCTTTTAAGTTTGTACCTGAACCCGTATTGATAAAAGTAGCCAATCACACTGAGTGCAGGTGCATGGAGCCTGCCATAATTCGCCGGAATGCTCAACCTGGCAGCAGCAGCGGGTGAGGAGAAAATCTTATATAATCTTATTTTTCGCATGGTTGTGATGTGATGTTTGATTTCAGCTCTAATCCCTCTTCTCTGTTTGCAGCTGCTCTCCAATGAGCCAGCTGTCAGATGCAGGAGACTCCAGGAGACTTTGTGCCAGCGGGTTGATTTGGGATTGTTCAACGGACAGATGCATACCCTACCCTTCCAGCACACCAGGTGTGTTTATTTGTGTGAAGCAAACACGTAGAATGGCCCTCTGACGTGAGCACCATGTTTCAGCATAAAAACATTATGGTTTGAGTTTATTTATGCTGCAAAGCTTCCAAAGCTTTTAATGGAGGACCGCTGGCTCCAGGAAAAAGATCCGACTCTTTGACGGGCTTTTGAAGGAGGTGTTACAGTTGTTACATTGCAGGAGACAATTTTTTTTTTTAAAGTTTTCAGTTAACTGTCCAACATGGTGGCAAGAGACATCAAAATGCATTGTTGAAAAAGTGGATAACATCATGAAAGCACGTCTGTATTAGAAGCTGTACAGGTATGAGCATGACAGGTTTGAGTATGGCGAATCTGATTTTTTAATCCACTTAATACCCTTGGTGACCGCTTTCAGTTTGCAGTTAAAGAGTCCATATTTTTGCCTTATCTCAGATTCAATACTTGATTTCAGTGAATGCTAACTGTGTTCATAATGAACAAAGTTTCTCTGACTGAGTACCCCCAATCAAGCTGTAATCTATCTTTGCTGAGAGACTCTGCTGGAGCTCCTACAACTTTAAGGCCTCTGTAGCCATATTAGCGGTCTGCTCTGATCCACTCGGACTATTCATTTGGTCTGCTTGGTGGTGATTGGTCAGTTTAGCACTGCTCAGTTTTTCTTGATTCTGCATTCTGTCTATTGCAACCCCAAGTCGGTGGGCTAAAACTGCTGATGAAACAATAAGAGGTCACACTGGAAGTCCTGACTTTTTGTCTTGTACATAGAAGTACTCTTTCATGCTCTATAACACATCACCAGCGGTGCAATAAGAATAATTTAGGAAACTTTCAGTGGCAAGGTAAATCTTTTTTTCAACAGACTTAAACCCTGAGCTGAGACCATGAGATGGATGCCGGAAACTGTGTGGGGGGTTTGAGGGAATCGAAAGAGATTAGAAAGAACACACTAAAAAATGTCGAGTTATTTTAGTAACCCAATTTATGGGCTAGACTACAAGGTACTGACCCGTTTCTGTCCTGCACCTACCTGCCTGCCTGATCCCCGGTGGCCAACCTTGCCTTCTGTTCCTGACACTGAGTACCTGTTTGTGAATCTTCATCTGTGGTGTCCATCTGTTCTCCGGTATCAGTGGTGGCAGCCTGATCTCTAGCAATCAGAACCGTTTCCGGCTCTGAAAGACAAAGTGAGTCCTAACCTGCTTCACCTTAAAGACTCTGAGTTGCAATATGAGTGTGACTCCAGGTGTGTGGCTCCTGTGTGGCCAAGTGGACTACATCACTGCCTCGTGTTCCAAAGATCGTAGGATGATCCTCGCTCTCTACAAATGTTCCTGTGTCTGTTCAATAAAGCTGGTTATTGTGAACTGCAAAAGCTGTGTTGCTTCTGGGTCCTAACTGTCTCCATGTCAAACTACTGGAAGTGCTGAATTGCACAACCCGATAATTGAGTTAGGGACAACCCAACATTGTAGTTAACATAACCCAACTTTGTGTGAAATAATACAACCCAAAAATTGGGTGGAAAAAAAAAACTGTTGGGTTAAAATAACTCAAAAAGGGGTTTGTCCTTTTCTGAACCAGCAGTTGGGTTAAAATTGGGTTATTTTTTAACCCAACTGTTCTTAGTGTGAAAGAGACAGGTGACAATTAGCAACATCAATGATGAGTACATTAGATTTAAGTCATAGTAGCTGAAGTTGAGTGGCTATAATACTCTGACATTTCTTGTAAACGACATTGTAATGTAGTCTTGTAGAATCAGGCACAGTGGTATACACGTCAGCCTTGGTCTGTGTCTTAATCCTGAGTGTGAATGGCGGAAGTAGTTGAGAAGAGTGTGTAATAAGTCAAAGGATATTGTCCTTTGTACCCAGCCCTGCTGTGCGGCTCATAGCCCAAAGAAATAATGAGCAGTATAGTAAACTTTCTTGTACTTTAAATGTCAATGATCCAAATGATTTATCATTTCCTTCTTTTCAGAGTTTCCACTTAGTTCCTGGATGCCCGACTGTGAGATAGACGTGGACCGCTGTGACTGCGTTCCTAGAACTGTGCCCCCTCCCCAGATGAAACCGACTCTCCGCTGCCATCTGAACTCTTCCATCTGTGCCCAGAGAAGTCAGAGATTTGATCTGTCCTCCTGCAGGTACAGCTCTGAAACAAGACTACTTTATCATGACTGTTACTACTTACTGTTGTATTTTTCCTTTGATTAAAAACATTTTAAAAGTGTAGTTTGTAAAGTGAGTTGAAACATATAGCAATTAATTGCCCTTTGTCATTCCACCATTGCTTTTCCCATGGTTATCATAGTGCAACTTTATGTCTTGGTGCCCCTTATCAGCCCATTTAGGAAGCCGTGCCCCAAAGAGCTCTCCCCTGTTTCCTCTCCTAGTGCTGAGGACTCACAAGAAAGTTTTTTTTGCCAGATTTTGCTCAAGAGTCACTGTTGGAAATGGTCTGTACTAGTTTGGGACAGTCGCCATGGCTAATTGGCACAAAAATTTGTGAGTGTTAAGGGTGAGGACGCAGATCTGCCAATGTGTGAGGGGGATAGACCCAGCCCAACCTCTTGAAACAATCTGGTAGATAACTGCTAACACTTGTTGCCGACAACTAATAAATACAAGAGTGGGAAACAAGAAATGGTGGGACAGGATGACAGGGAGTTGCAAATATGTCTAAACAAACTGAATTTGCATACAATTTTGATGCGTTTAGTTGGATTTGGTTGGTTTGACAAATCATGTAGTTGGCTATCAGGCATAGATTTTAAGTGAGTGATCGCCGGTCTTTCGGTTGTCATACAAAAATCTGCTAAAACCAGTCTGTTAGAGGGAACTCCTACTCTTTTCAAAATCTGTTACAGCTGTGAAAGTTGTGTAGTATATCCCTAACTTTATAGGCAGCCTTTCAAGCACCAAAGTGTGTTAATTCAATTTTCATGACCACAAATTATCCTGTTTCTGACAAAATATTTAGCACTGCACATTTGACCTGATTTTACCTGAATTCAGTCACCTGATTACGACTTGAGTAATCAGCTGACTCCAGAAGTTAAAGGACTGTTTGATTGAAGTGCATGTTATCACACTCATTGTGTCAGAAACTCTGCATACTTTGTTCTGTAAAATGATCCACTTTTGTTTACAGATGCAGATATCCTAAGTAGAAGTCCACGGGGGGGACATGATTATGACAACCTGCTCACCAATGATGTTTGTATGTTTGGCGGCGGAGAGGAAAAGACTCATAATTTATTTACAGTCCTATTTATGCTGATCACTTTAACTGATTAAGATGATACTAACATGGCGATGTTAACTGGTTTTTGTAAACATGAATTTTATTTTCCAATCTGGTTGTGCAGTTTTAATGATTTGTACATTTGCTCTTTGTGCACTGAATATGTAGTTTTTATTAAAGATTATTTTTATACAATTTGAACTCACTTTGAATTAATTAATCAGTGAAAAATTAGGAAAACAAACTATGGTTTCATGCCTCCATCAATGTATTCAAGGTAAGTATCCTGTTGAGTGAGTGTTCAGTGATAAGTGGAGATGAAGAGCTGGGATGGTAGTGGGATTCATAGATATCTAATGGATAAGGAATAAACATGGCTACAAAGACCTTGACATCTGATATATGGCCAGTATGTATGGCTGATATATTAGATGTAATTATCATCAAAAATGTCAATATCAGCCAATATTGATATTTACATTTTTAGGCCAATATCTGCCAATACAAGCATGACACCAATATTAATGGCATCCCTAGTCTAAATATATACTTCTTCTATTGACTCTCACTGCATGGAAGGTAAATTATTATACACAGGGATAGTTCGGGGCATAACTGACAGTGCTACAAGCATGTATGGTGCTACTACTGGTCCGACAGCCTTAAGTCCCACCTAAACTAGGCTTCTGTGTCTGTGGGTGGGTTGGTCTGAAGTTCTTTTGAGAGGGTGCTCACTGTTTAGCTGTGCCCATGGTTAGGCTTCAAAAGCATTCAAAAGGCTTATTTGATAATCATTGCCACATGGCATTGTCCAACACTTTCAGCAGTCAATCAACTGTCCTTTGTCCTTGATCCTGTCTCCAGCTGGAAGTAGTTTCTCTTCTGCCATGTTAAGAATCCTTCCATGTCTCTTAAATTACTTGGAGGACAGAAGAGAGAGGACAAAACCCATCACCAGAGGACAGATTAGAGTAATACAACAACTGACTGAAAGAAACTGGAAGAAGCCGTGTGATCTAGAAAACAACCTGCACATGCTCTGCATAGTGTAACTCCCCATAACACAGGATCAGAAGAAGCATTGGCTCATTCTTAAAGGGACAGTTCAGTATTTTTGAAGTGGGGTTGTATGAGCTCCATGTAGTCACTGAGGACATTAGATACTGTAGAAAGTTCTCTCCTCTCCACCAGAGAGCCACAGTCTGTAAGAGTCAGTGACGAAGAAAAAGACGCTAATGGAAAAGTACGTGCATCGAGTTAAAGGCTATTTTCTCCGCCTACAAGAACTCAAATCAAAAAGTAATACCACAGTTTAAGAGTACGCTACATAGACAATTTTTTAAGTGCATAAACCTTTCGGAAATTTAAAGTTTATCCGGACCTAAGCCAACTCACGTCTGTATCCTTCTGCTAAATCCCTCCGCCGTAGTTAGCTAGCAGAGAGCTAGCAGTTTTGGAACACCTTTATAGACTAATTAAAAGCACATTATAAGACAAATATTTCTGAGATGGATTTTTGTGATGCTTCCCTTGATGCAGAAACAGATGTGCATCATCTAGAACTCAGCTGCACAGAAATCGTTGCGTGTGTGAGAGACACACACACTCACTAGTATGCACTCTTATGATCAACAAATAGCCTCCTCTACTCTGCTTATTTGTCTCTGACAGATCATTATTACTTACTTCGAGCAGAAAACTGTCATTAGGTCCTTCAGGTTTGGGAAGTTTTTCCAGTTTATCTTCGGGAAATTGAAATATGTCCACAAAACTCCAGGAAAGGAAATTCTGTTGACGAGTAATATCGCCGTCCATATCACCTATTCCCAGGTCAAACATTCGCCGGCCAGGGGCGGACTGAGACACTCCGCCCCTTCCCCTCTCAGCTGATCAAAACATTCATGCTAGCGGCTTCAGACGCTGGTTGTAGCTTCGGTTAACTTTAATCAAGTATCATAACTCTTCTGTTTTGACTGTCAGCGGCATGAGGAAGAGGCAATGCAGGAAATTAAAAAAGGGATTATTATGACAGCACTGATGAAGTCCCATTCACTTTGGAGTCAAGAGGACACCTGTATAACCGGAGTTTATACACAGGACGAGTGTCTACAAATGGAGATGGACAGACCAAGAGGAAAACAGAGGAAACATCCACGGACACTGAACATCAAGATAGAGTCGGAAATAAACAGTGGGGCGAAATAAACAGTTCTGAGCGTTGGTACTGAAAGTGTGTGTTTTATCCTTTGGTCAGTGTCTGAGCTGATCTGATGTTTCTGTTGATTACTGGTGATGGGTGTTTTAGTAGTTCTGACCTCTGGATTGTCTCCCTCCACATAAGAAAGTTGACCACCATGGTCTGTGTTGACTGTCCTCCAGAGCCAACTACGCTTATAACTATGTCCAGAAAACAGGAGCACAAGTGGAAGAGGGCATGAGCCCAAGGTTTAGCAGTGAGTTTATCTCAGGTTGTACTTTTTTTTTGTTCATTATAGCTGTGAAAGGGACGGAGGACCAGAGTGAAAAGTCTGGGCAGTAAAACTACACAGAAAAATATGCAAGGATATAGTCATAATTTCAAAATAAAACACCCTTTCATTTAAGTTTTCCAAAGAAGAGTAATAAAGTGAATTATTTTATAATTTCTCCACAGCCCAGAGCTCACTACCAGCCTGTGGCCGGGTAGTTGGGGACCTCTTCTCTTGTCAGAGTCAACAGTTGAGCAAATCCTTTAAAGCATATACTAAAAAGATGCATAAAAATCACTAACATGCCACTCATTTACACTTACACTTACTATTGAAAATCCAGGTCCTGTTTTCATCTTACTACAGGAAAAAATGAATTAAGATCTAAAAAAGGGACATGCACTGACCATTTAAACCATGAAAGGATCAGTTTCTAAATCAGAAATACCTACTCAGTAAACCTGAGTAACTCCAGGTGGGCTGAGTGTATTATGACCTAATAATCCTGTCCCTCATCTCTTTCAGATTCACGGTCTACAAAAACGATTGAATGCCTTTTGATGTTTTCCTGTATCAGCGTATTGAAATAAAGTGGATTTACAGTTGTGTGCTTTTTGTGTCTTATCCAACAGTAAATTTAATGTTTAACGGTCAAAGCCAAAAAAAAAAAAAAAAAAATTCTAGCAGTGTTTGAGTCTCTAAGAACAAAACACTTGCTTTTATAAGTATTCATCTCATTGTCTAACAAATCCATGCTTATGCAACCATAAGCTTGGAAGTTGTAACCTGAGTTATGATACTGTAAAGGTGAGTAGGTTTGGAGAGTTGTAGTTTAAATAGGACCGAATCTTTAGGCCTTGGAAAAGTCGAAGGCGGTTGTGTCTCGTGTATGCGCTCTGTGTTCATTTTTCAATGTTAATGGCCTGTGAAGAATACCCTCACAGGACAGTTTGTTCTATATTTAGTGTTTTGTGGGAATCGGAGTAGTAAACTTTTGTGTGTACATTCACATTTTATCCTGCCAGGGCTCCTGGTTGAGGTTGAAACAAAAGTACCAAAGTGCAGGAAAAAAAATCATGCAGAAAAACATACAGTCTACAAGGACATCTGTAGAAGATGAAAGTCTGTAGAAGACTTTTTAGGGCACAAAATTGACATTGAGGGCACAGTGACAAAGAAGAAAACTTATAGAATAACATAAGTGTCCCTCAAGTCTTTCTGAACAAATTGAAATTGCAACAGATTTCATCCGTTTTTCAGTTTGAGCTAGCGTGTTAATGTTAACAAGTGCAAAACACTCACATTAAAGAAGTCTTATATGCGCTTTAATGATTTTTACGTGTCTCTTACATTTGTTAGAGGGCATCTATGCACAAGACAGCAGTGTCCATGACATCAGTGTCCATGACATGACGTCTCCCTTGCGAAAACAGTGCCAGCAGCTAACTGTAAATGTTGGTCCATTTGCGATGATCATTCTAGCAGACACCTCCTTAACTTTGTAAGGTTATCATAATTCCACTTATAGAACATCAACATTACTTTGCATAAATTGGGGTGTATAACAAATAGCATTTAAAAAAAAAAAAACATCCTCACCATGGGGAGAGGTTCTGGGCCATAACTCCATTCTCCCTCAGACTGTCTGAAGACAGTGCAGTTGCAGCACTTTTTTTCCAGCTCAAAGTCAGTGGTGGATATTGCATGTCATAGAATGCGTTGGTAACTGAGGCTCCTTAAAGTCCTCTAAAAAGAAAGGGCATTCATATCCAATATTGTTTGCCCACATTTTCCCTGTGACTGTGCTTTAGATCAATGATATGAAAACATTTAAAGTTTGAGTATTTTTTACTCTATCTGTTTGTAGAAGAACTGATTTTTCTTTTCACAAAATGTCAAGTACCATGATGTAACAAAGTCTGTGTATGTGTGAAAAAGACAGCATAAATGTGTCATGTATTTCTAAAAAAAAGCTGCCTTTTGGATGTTTTAATTAAATAACATGAGGCACTATTGTTCTGCCTGCAGACAAAAGCAAACAGGTAAACAGGAGAGAACTTGACTACAAGCATTTAGTGTTGAATTTATAAGCTTTTAACTTTGGTATTCATTCTTCTATAAATACATAATAAACTTAATTTGTTCATCAGGATTCTATTACTCATCAGTACTAATGAACTGTATAATTAATTAACAATATTACTATCAAGGCAAGAGATAAAAAGGAGTTTGTCTCCCCCCAGTGGTCTTCTTTTTGTACTGCATTTATGTTTTGATTGTTTACCATATTTCTTGGATTAACAAAATCTAAAAAAGTATTCAAACATATCCATTGATTGTTCCAAGTTTTTGCAAATAAAAAATCCTTAATATTTTAAGACTAAATTGCTAACTGTACTTCTATTATGTGCAAACAAAAAAATATGAAACCTACCAAACCTACTTCTGATAATTTATAGGCTTAATCAATATTCCAGATAGTAAAAACATATTATAAAGGTACTATTGAACTAAAAAATGGGGGTTTGACTTAGAAGCAACATTTACAACATCTTGTTACTTCTTGTGTTGCTGTGGCAATAGTGTATGAAAAACAGATAAAAAAAAAAAAACAATAAAAAATGTGGGCATTTTGTAGGTTTTTTTGGGCAGTTAGTCAGCAAATGTTGTTTTTAAAGCACAACCAAAGTCTAAATTCAATAACAGGCACCATCAAGTGCATTTTGTTATTTCAGATTAAACATTAAGAATCTCATGTGTTTGCCACGAAACTTATTTCAGGCATTCATCTGAAAATGGTATTCTTAATCTCTTTTAGTCTGAAGGGTTTGGACCAGTGAGTGCTAAATGCTGACTCACTTTCATATTTTTAGACTCCTGCACCAATCTTTAAAGCAAGTGTAGAAAAATATATAATGGACATCAAAACAAACTTAATCTTACCAATTATTGCAGCTATTAACCTAACCTTACAATGGACTGTTCTATATATTTCAGTTGTCCATCCAGGTGACAATGGTCAGAATCATTACAAAAAAAATCGGCAGGTGATTGTAAAATCGATCTGTTAATCAGATTCATTGCAGGCCCGTCGGATGATGTACAGTAGTGGGCAGGCATGTGGACCACTTTGTGGCAGCTATCTAAACATGCTGGAAGTGGAGTGAAAATATAATTTCTACTGTCAGATGATTTCATAGTTGCTTGTTCTTCATTTAATAAAAAATGATATCTGGATCAGTGCTTACTTTGTTGACTAATATTTTTGTCATAGTTTTCGTCAACAACCATTTTTCCCCTGACGAAAATTAGACAGTAACTAATAAAAACAAGTGCACATGAACAAAAACTGCAGTAATGTTAACTGACATTTTCATCAACAAATAAAAACGACATTAAAATGTTTGACAGGGACTTCATCCAATCAGATCTAATTTTGTCATATAAAAAGTAGGAACAAGGAATATATACAATCACAGCGACTTTGGTTGGATGGAAAGGTTGGATGAGTTAAGATGGACATCCAATCACAGCTGCCTTGGACTCGTGGTGGTGGGTTAAGTTGGGGAGTGATCCAATCAGAGATACTCTCAGATTCACTGTTTGTTGTCAGTTCTGGTATTGTAACTGAGATGCTTTTTCAGTTAGCCTAAATAAAGGTTACTACTTTTCACACAAAGTTAATCATGTTTCCATTAATTTATATATTCCAACTTCACTAGCATTCAATAAACGTTTATTTAATGTTAGTTTATCCCAAGTGTAACACTTGACTTCAGAAATTCAAGGAAACATAAGAAAACCTTACTCTTTACACTTTATATTTTAGTCGACCACATTTACAGTAGATTTCATCAACTACAATGCTGAGATTTCATCAAACCAGACTTAAATAAAAAATGTACCTGACTAAATTAAGATTAAAACTAACAGAGATATATAGGCAAAGGCTACAAATAAAACTAAATTAAAAAGTGCTAATTAACAGTGGACTGATTAATGTTCATGCTCAGCTTTGTATGAGCAGTCACTTCCTGCTGACGTCACACTCGTAGCTCCCACCTCTTCCTGCTTTAAAGGACGCTGATTGGACCATTTGTGCTCACGCTCGTTTTCTCTGATTACAAACATTGAGGCAGGCAGGTCCAACTGCTGCCAAAGATTACTATTAAACAAATGGAATATAAAACGTCTTGTGAATCAGTTATTTCTGTCCAGCATTGCTTTTGTCAATGTTAAAAAAGAGGGCATGTAAGCTGAACAGTTGGTGAACAGACTGATATTTCTCCCAGAAGAGAGAACCACACATGGAGACGCTCAGGATGGACTCAGTTTCTCTGGAGCTGCAGTTATACAGTGAGTAAATAAGTTTGAGTTCTTCCTTTCATACTGTGACCCTCTCTGTCAGTCACACTTTAGCTTAAAGTTAGCAAAAAGCTGCTGTTTCCATTAAAACAATGAATTAGTCCTCTTAAGAGTTGTCAGGGTTCCAGTCTTTTTGCTCAGCACTTGCTCAGTACTGAGGTTTCTTTTTTACTCCGTTGATATTTTTGGTGTTTTTTGACTTAGATTAATTCATTTGCTGTTGATCATAATTTCTTTCAAAGTGTCTATCATCATACCTTTGTTCCTCTCAATTCATATGAGCTTTTTAGTTATTCATCTCCTTGTGGATGTACTTCTCTGCTTGTGTTTTATTTATTTTTGGCAGACATTGTTCATTTAAGTTTTTACCTCTGCCAAGGAGGCTGTGCTTTCGCTGGAGTCTGCTTGTTTGTTTGTCTGTTAGTAAAATTACACAAAAACTACTACGGTAGATGGATTTACATGAGTGATGTGTGGTTCAAGGAAGAAGTCCATTCATTTTGGTGCTGATCCGATGTAGACTGGCGTCACAAAAAACATAGAAGTTTCTAACGGCAAATCCCAGTCATTTACGTCATTATGGGAATTCTTAGTTTTTTTGCAAACTGACTTCTAGTTTTTCAAGACTTTATCACTACATTTCCAAGTTTCCCTTGTAATGCCAGGAGAGGATTTCTTGATGGCCCTCAGTCTGCTGTCTCACAGAATGCCAAACAGTAAATCAGCAGTGAAGGCTGTGCATGCAGAGTTCTGCTCACAGACAAGACAGAGAGGAGGAAGACATTACCCATGGAGCCTCATAATCACATGAAACAAGGCTGCTGATAATGTCAAGAGAGACATAGTCTGTCATAGCAGAAGTGTGTGTGTGTGCATGGATTTGTCTATATTAGCTGACATTATTCATTATATTATATTATATCATCATTATATTGTTTTCATTCATCTTTCAACCATAACACACTGCAGCTGATGCAGATGAGGAAGGACAGGGCCGCAGAGAATCACCACTTCTGTTGAATAAGGCAGAAAAAACATATTCACTACCTAATGTTCCCACATGGACATGGATTGTCACCCCAGGATCCTTTTTATTAAGAAAGAGCGAACAAAGCACAAATATTTCAGCTTTAGTGACTGAGTGACGTGACCTGGTCGTGTGTTCAAAGTGATCCCATCTGTAAGGATAAGGGCATACCACAAGTCTCCCAAGACATGACCAAGTCGCCCAGATTGCATCCGATCATGCCTGATCATGGCTGTACATGGACTTTTATGGGCTCATAGTGCCAGTTGTCTTCAGCAACCTCCACAGTTTATCTTTGGTTCTTTTAGGTAAGGGACTTTAACATGAGTTTCCTCAGTTTGGTGACGTGCCAAAAACTCAAATTATTATAACCCTGTTATGACTGTATCAACATCTTAATGATGTGAATTGTATGGCCTTACCTTGTATCATGTTAAAAATGTGTCATTTTCAAAAATAAAGATTGCAAAACACTTTAACCAAAGTAACCTATTAGCTGCTATAGTGGTCTGTAATTGCAGACATTAAAATTGAGCCATTTCTCAGCTTGAGCTTTTAAGGCTTTTTTGAAAGCGGCATACTAAGAAGACTGGTGAACATATTTGTTTAATGCAGTGCCCCACTGTTGGCTTAAAAAAATTAACATCTGCATTCAGCTGGCAGATCACAATAAAAACAGCCTCATAAAACAGATCTGACCTAACATGATGACAACACGAGGCACATAATACAGAGTGACAGAAAGGAGTCTGTCAAAAACACATACACACACTCACAAACACACAGACAAACACACACAGCTGCACACTCATGATGTCATGATGTACCTCTTTGTGTCACTCTGTATTAAGCATCTCATTGTCCATTTGATTCAGTGCTGTTTTATAACTGTGATGTTTGAAGTGTGATTTGCCAAGATTACAACTGTGTGACATGATGTAATGTGCTTTTTAACTCAGAAGTGTCAACACTCATCAAGGACACTTCTGTCAAAGCCTGAGGGAAACTTTGATGATAACATTGTGGATAATGTCACTGTTCATTTTGACACCTATTTCATATTAACTTTTATTTTTAGTCTATGTCAAAAATGCAAAAATTCAAATTTTGGGGAAAGTCTGGTGAGTGAGAGGTGAAACTGTTATTATTTCATGACAAAAAATAAGAGTAAGCCTGATAGATAAACATTTTAAAAATCAATACATGGTCCCTGTCATAAAGCTTACACAGCAGCCCTACAGAAAATATGAAGACAAGCACAATTGTCCTGGCCAAAGATTTGAGAATGTCACAAATGTAAATTTTCACATACTGCATCAGTGTTCTTAGATATTTTTGTCCAATGTTTTTGTGTATACTGAAGTTTAATTACAAGCATTTCATGAATGTCAAAGGCTTTATTAACTATTACAGAAAGTTTATGCAAAGACTCGATATTTGTAGTTTTGATTCTTCCTCATCAAGACCTCTGAAATTTGCCCCAGCATGTCGTCAGTCATCTTCTGAGCCACATCCTGACTAATGGCAGCTCATGCATGCTTGGAGTTTGTCAGAATTTGTGGGGTTTTGTTTGTTCTTAGTGACTGACCACACTTTCTCAGTGGAATTAGGCTTTGGGTATTTTCCTGTCCATGGACCCTAAAAAGCCACTAATTGATCACTTTGTTTTTTTTAACTTTTTATTTATTTCGATCACTTTTGCTTTATGACAAGATGCTCCATCATGAGGAGCATCTTGGCTGGGAGAAGTTGCTGTCTGAGGTTTTGTGTCATTCTTCATTTATGGCTGTGTTCTGTGAGTTAGCCCCCGCCCTGAGGGCAAACCTCACATATGAAAGGTCCAGGGATGGTTCACTGACATGTCACAGGACTGATGGTTGTGCTCACCTTTACCTCACTGTGTGTGCAGATGCACTCACACCCCCTTGCTGCCATCATACCTGAGCGAGCTCTGCACTGGTTTGGTCTCAATCACACAGGTGAATCACTTTTTAGGAGGTGGTCCTGGAGCTTTCTGAAGTTTGTTAGGCACCCTGAAGCTTAGTCGCAACAACTGAACCTCACTGATAAATGGCTGACTTAAAGGTGTACTCAGCGATCTTCTAATCTTCTAATCAAATGCAGTATTTGTGAAATTCACCGTATTTCTCCTCTCCATCCACAAGATGTCACCACTGACAGCATGTTGAAAAAAAAAATCTGGTCTCAATACTCAGCCTTGACTCAGAATTTCAGCTGGTAAATACTGGGGCTCGGGCCGAGTTACCAAAACAAAGTAAACCCCCCCACATCCAGGGGGCGATCATACTCATGTGCAGATCAGACAGAGGGGGGAGGGGGAGTTGTAGTTTGCGTAGCGTGCGCAGTAGCATAAGAGAGAGATACAATAGTTGTGGAAGCAATGGCTGAAAAATGCCCAAAAGAGAGAGGCCAGAGGTGTGAAAAGTGGAAAAGAAGGGCTATGACCATGAGAGAGCGAAGACCCGGGTCAGTATTGGTGTTGCTTTCTGACGGTGGAGGGAACACCGCCAATTGAAAGACCTGAAAACGGACGCGGATGTCGTCGTCCGTCTGCTGGATAGGTAAGCTAAGCAACATTAGCTTCGTGGTGCTTCACATAACAGTAACAGCCGTCGGGCATTCATCTTATTGTCTAATCTGCCAGAATGTAATGTTGTTGTGATGTTATCAATAGTGGCAGTCGAGTTGTCTGACGAGTCGGGGTTTCCTTAGCTACGTCAGCTACGCAGTTTCTACGGCCGTTTCCATGACGATGCACGTCAATCAGCTTCCGGGAGGTGGGTCTAAATTCGAATATAAACAAACCCTCCACTCGTTTTCTCCCACATCGCTGACGTACACCTTTAAAGGTGTAGTCAGCAATCTTCTGATCTTCTAATCTAATGCAGTATTTGTCAAATTCACCGTATTTCTCCTCTCCATCCACAAGATGTCCCCACTGACAGCATGTTGAAAAAAAAAATCTGGTCTCAATACTCAGCCTTGACTCAGAATTTCAGCCGGTAAATACTGGGGCTCGGGCCGAGTTACCTGTTACCTGCCGAAGCAATGGCTGAAAACAGCCCAAAAGAAAAAGTTCAGAGGAGCAGAAAGTGAAAAAGAAGGGCTATGACCATGAAAGAGCGAAGACCTGGGTCAACATTGGTGTTGCTTTCAGACAGTGGAGGGAACTCCACGAACTGAAAGACCTGAAAACGGACGCGGATGTCGCCGTCTTCGTACTGGACAGGTAAGCAACATTAGCTTTGTGGTGCTTCACATAACAGTAACAGCCGTCGGGCATTCATCTTATTGTCTAATCTGCCAGAATGTACTGTTGTTGTGATGTTATCAATATTGTCAGTCGAGTTGTCTGACGAGTCGGGGTTACCTTAGCTACGTTGGTCAGCTACACAGTTTCTACAGCCGTTTCCATGACGATGCACGTCCATCAGCTTTCGGGGGTGGAGCGCAGGGTGAGGTATGAAGGGAGAGGCGGGTCTAAATTTGTTTATAAACAACCTCTCCACTCGTTTTCTCCCACATCGCTGACTACACCTTTAATGTCAAGGATTTTAAACAAGTGTTTATTTAAAAATGTGCTGTCAGGAGACTATGTTACCTCTGCTAATTTTATTGACATTTTAAGTGATATTCCTTCAGTTTATTTACATGTGTCTTGTGACTTATTAGTTGATTGTTTTGACAGCAACCTCAGGTGGACACTGAACACTGTGGCTCCTCTGAAGCACAAAAAGATTGAAACAAACCCCAAACCTCCTTGGAGAAACTACAATTTAATCAAATTTAAAAAAGAGTAGAGGAGAGTGTTGGGAAATAAAGCATATTTATGGTATTTTTGTCAACAAAGATCACTTAAAACAGAGCTGTCAAACAAGCAAGACAGACATTTTTCAAATGAGGAAACACTGAAGTGGTTTGTCCTTGTTTGTCCTATGGTGCATGTGTCTTTGATTCTTTTCATTGCATTACTTTCTCAACACCATTTCTGTGCAAAGAAAATTGGTCAGAGGCCTTTTTACTCAACCTGGAGCACCCGATGGACCATTCAAAAAAATATTTCGGTTGTACATCTTGGAAACAGCTGATAGAATTTGAAAGGAACCTTTCAAAAGAATATCTGGCAGGTGAATGGATGACAATTTTAGGCCTGTGGCCTCTTTTATAAAACTGTGCGTAACTTGCTGTAGGTGGCGTACACCGGAAACATAGGAAATGTCCTTTCCTCCTACCTTGCAAACATGTCCCATGGCTCCTATGTAGCTCCCTTCTGGTCCTGTTTTAAAATATGTTGATTGGGGCACAATCAACATTGAGTACAATTGTTGCAGATTGAACCTTGGCATGATAAATTGGCCCAATTACAGACATTTATTCTGGTTAATCTATCTGCACAGCAAGGTTATTTTTTTCTTTCAGGACTGGCAGATGTTCCATGTGGCATCATGCAGGAACTTAGCCTCAGATCGCTGGGGGTGTTTTTAGATGCTCTGTTAATAGTAAAGTCGTAATCACCAGTGATTAATACTAAATTCCTTAAAATACATTTAATAATATTTACTGTCCTTTCTGTTTAGCCTCGCTGAAGACTGCAGGACAACTGTGCTTGCCTTCATATTTTCTGATGGAATTCAGTGTAAGTTTTGTGACAGTGCTCTCATTGATATATTAAATGTTTTTTAATTAGGCTTGCTTTATTTTTTGTCTTGAAATATTCTATAAAGATGATGTGAAGAAGATGCTTGACAGTAGGCAGGACAGACACATGGTAAAGGAAATGAAACCCAATTAAACAAACAGCATCCAGACCGAATTATACACCCACTCCTCTACATGATCCTCTCTCACTGTGAAACACCAAACTGGGACATTTTCAGCTGATATAGTAGCTGTAAATCCAACCTGTGCCAGTGTGGATAATCATGTCAAGCAGAACAGTGCAGAGATGATCTGGTGCACCAACAGTCAGTAAAACTTGGACGTCCAGCCTCAGTTCAGTGCAAACATGCGTACGGCTCCTGATTCACTAAGCAACATAAATAATGCTTTTTTTGTTTAGTTTTCTAGATTTTTCTATTTGAAATGGAACTTAATGATAGAGTGTTCAAAACAATTGCGGCATGTCTGCTGTGGTTGTAATTATCTTTAGGAACGGATAAAATAAAGCAGCATTCAACAGCACATTCTTTTATTGTTCAATAATTATATTTTTCAAATAAATGCATTTACATTCAGTGTTCATTTTCAGTAAATTCAACAGAACTTAATGGACATTCTGTTATCAGAGGGCAGCTTCATTTTAAGAAATGACAAACAACATTTACAGAAATCACAGCAATGACATTTAAAATATTAAACATCTAAAGAAAAAGCATACAAGTTTCATAATATACACTGAAATTCAGAGAATTCCCCACTAAGATGAGCAAAAATAATGGATCAGAGCACACAGATTACACTTTTAGCCTTGGAAACATCACAGCAAAAGCATGTCATGCTGTAAAGAGTCGGTTTCTTTTTAAGAAATATTTTATAACATGAAACTCACATCAATGACACTAGAACTGGCACGATCATTTCCTGGACTTTTCAAAAGACAGACTCTGGTCAACACTTGGAGAATGTATATCTTTACTTCTGTTAATCACAATAGCCCATAAATCATGCATTTAAATAGCTACAAGAAACTAGGGCTGGGTGTCGATTCAGATTTTCTGGATCGATTCGATTCGATATTACAAGGTTTCAAATCGATTCGATTTTATTCTATATTTATTCAGTCTGGGATATCTTAGTTAAAATAGTGCTGTAAATTTAAAAAGTGACCTTTTGACCTGGTTCATCATTAAAAATTGTTTTAACATGAAGAACTAAACCCAAAGCAGTTACATTAATCATATTTTAATGATATGCATTAATGCATATTCTGCATATTACATGTTTTTTGTCCAACTCGTATTTTCCTTTGTACTTGTTAAATCTAAAATACTTACATCCAAACATCAGTTTTTAAACTTGCCAGTGGTGCCCATATAAGTGCTTCCACCATGTTTGTTTGCAGTAACATCTCATGAGGTCTTGTTCAGTAGAAAGCAACGCTAAACGCTGATCACACGAGACTAGCAAGGTTGATACCACAGGCTGCTTCTCTGCACATCCAAAGAAGAAAAAACTACCCAAGTTAAAAGATCCATCTTTGGATTTTATGGATCGATTATGAACCAGTTAAAGGAAAATCGATTTAAATCGATTAAATTGATTTTTTTAACCCAGCCCTACAAGAAACACATTTCCTTATCTCTGAATTACACCAAATTCAACATTTCCATCAAATGCTTGGTTTAAACCCTTACAGATGATTTAAGATTGGAATAAAGCACAATTTCCATTAAGAATTGATAAAAATAGCTAAAGGAATCAATATAATTTGTCTTTTTTTTTCAACAATTCCCTTATCAGCTCTGTAATATTATCTAGTAAATTTTGGATGCTTTGCAACTCAAGAAAGTGACACTTAGTCAGTGGCAGGCAGAACTCATAACAGCAAAGAATTTATGGAAGTTATCATGGCAGACAGGATACAAAGGCAGTCTTCAGTGTGGCTTGATTTTACACAGTGTGCTGCTTACTGCATGGTGCACACTGTGTGTTTGTTTGATTTCAAGCAAGACGACATTACCAGAAACTTTGGTAAAATTTGTCTATACAGAACATCATCAGATATCAGGAATGCCATTTGTTCAATGCTGCTCATTTTCTTCAAATGTTTGACTTAAATGTAATGTACACAAATAAAAAAACGGTTCTATGTCAAATCCGTATGGGCAAAATGACTTTGCACAGGCACTTTGATGAGCGTATAGTGTCAAAATTTACATACAAAACCACATGAAAATAAAATGCCTAATTTTTGAAGAAGGCATATCAGGCTGAACTGTTGCTTGTAATAGAGAAAACAAATGGAAACATTTGACCATCTTACACATGACATTTGTCTTGTAAATAAGCATATTACTGAGTTTTAGGGCCAACAATTAATTTGGTTTTGATCAACAATAGGAAAAACTATACTGATTTAAACAATATGGTATTACTCAAAAACTTGCCTGAAAATGTATCAATAATGTCTTAAAAACAAGTATTGCCTTGGCTTGGATTCAACATGATTTTATGCAGAGATTATTATTATTATTTTTAACTTTAAGCACATTCAGACTTAGAAGTTGGCATGACCAGGGAAATTTTGAGTGACAGGTCTGTTTCACTCTGTGTGCCTGTTATGCCTGATTGAACACTGTTTCTATGAGTCACTAAACTTGACATTTTGGAGGATTTTTACGATGGTTAGTGCCTTTGGTGATCTTTTTTCATAATATTGAGGAAATATTGATATCTGTGTGGCTGCATGCAGGTAACAGACCTGCGTTCCAACTATTTCTACTCAGTGAAAGTCTAATTGGTGTCTGCACTTGCCATTCCTGTCTTTTCTGTTGTTTTTCATGGGCTATATATAGTTTATTTGTGGCAGCTCTGTCATGACATACATAGTTATTAGCCTCTTTTCGCAGAGACACCTGGTTTCAGTGATAAGACCATTTTTGAAGTACCCCGGTTGTTGTGTTCATCTGATGCTCACTCGCCTTCATCCTTCTCACTCTCCCTTTGCTTGACTTAACCAGTCATACTTCTTCAGTATTTTGCAAACTGTTATGTAATTTATTTTTAAATGGCAAATACTATAATCCTTCCAAATTATGTTAATACCCTTGACATTAACTTTATAACATTTATATTTAAGTTTGAATCCCCTCACTCTCCCCCACCCTAAAATGGTATCTCAATACGTACGAGAGAATGTCTTCAGATTGTTATTTTGCATCATGGGCTAGCTTCGCCCTCTGTCTTAGTAACTTGATTCACACAAAGTAGATTTTGGGGGAAATTGTTTGATCATGATTTAATCACCAACATGGAAGATGACTGACTTGACTCACACTTTGGCTGAGCAGCGATGCAAAGATGCCATATCATGGAAAAGCTTTACAATAAAAAAAAAAAAAACTATTATCAGGAGTAAAATTGTCAAGGCAAACTGTTAACCCATATTCACAGACTGTTTTGGCAATTTTATATTTATTTTGTAAATATAGGTATTTTCACTGATATTTTGATTAGGGATGGGTACCTTTCACATTTGAACCAATACAGTACTGATACCCCGTACCTGGGAATTGTATCGGTACTCAACGGTACCAATTTTTGGTACTTTTGTGTGTGTTTATGTGGTAATAAATATGAATTTGTTAATATTAAGATCTCACATTTTTCCAATGTAAATTCATTTCTCAATATATCAAATTTAACAGATATATGCCAAAATAACATTTAACTGTTTGTATTGTAACATTGTAGTTGTTCCAAAAATTTCTTCAACATGAAAACCAGTAACTAAAATGAGCCACAACTTAATAAATTAACTGCAGCCCTCACTTTAACTTTAGGGCAGTTTAACAGTGGGTCCGATAAAGCTGTAAATAAAAACAAGCATTTACATTAACGTTACAAAGAACGAGGAACCGACCTGATAATGATAACTGACGTTAAAATGCCAAGCTAATACCATCTTAAACACGAGGCTTATTTACCTGGACCAGGTATCCTCCTTGTTGCATTTGCTGCCATCATCAAATGTTAAAGACATTTCTTTTCCTGTGTTGCTGGCTGCAGACGACTAGTCCCCATTGGACACAGGCGTGCTAACAGTGCCGAATGAATCCTTTGTGGTCGTAGATCTGAGGGTATCAAAAATTGTGCACTCTCCAGCTTTAAGGAAAATTTTGTGTGTCACCAGGTGCTTCCTCAGATTTGAAGTATTTCCACCGCTGGCCTTACACTTGGCGTCACAAATATTGCAGCGATCATAATCTCCATCACATTTAATAAAGTAGAGCCATACTTTCGAGCGATTTCTCTCAGCCATGCTTGCTTTGTTGACTGAACCCGCGGCTGCTGACATCATTACGCTATTGCTGTGCTGCATTCCAGTCCAGTATAGAAATTCACCTACTCTACCCAATAGTATGCCTGCTTCTTCCACTACCTCACAGTCACAAGGATGCATTTAAGTACCTACACATGGCACCGTTTGATTTTATGTGAATCAGTATTTGATACTACCAACAGAATTCGGTCAAAACCTCTTAAAGTACTGAATTCGGTAACCAATCCTAATTTTGATATCGGATTATTACATATAATTGGAGTTTGAACTGCCTGTCTATGGTTATACCATGTTATTTTGGTCAAAAGGTAACATTCTACACCAAATGTAGTACATGTTTTACTCTACCTGTTGCTACATGAGGTTAAATGTTGGGCAAAATGTACTGAAAATGCTAATTTCTTAGAGATTATTTTCAATTATGTTAAGTCTGCCTTGATACCGTGAAAGAAACTGACCATGAAAGAAGCTTGACAAAGAGCAACAATCCAACCCTACAGTGCACTGCCTCACCAATGTTCTCAAAAGAAAATGGAATGTAACGTTAGATTTAGTGATGGGAATTGATAAAATTTTACTTCATTTATGATTCTGCTTATCAATCTAGTAAATTAACAATCAGTTATGGTTTCATGCTGATTCTCTTTGTGGAAAAAATAGGTCCTCATTTGGTTTTCAGTGGCAGCAATGTCAAACACATGGCATTCCTGATGTTTAATGCTGCTTAGATAAATGCTTCTGTAAGTTGCTGTCGTCTCCCCTGATTGAAAAATATGTTTTTTTTTTTGCCAAAAATTATCCACAATTTTAACCACTTTTGCCCCCTGTCTTCCATAAATGTTGAACCTGCTTGAAAAGCAGGTAGGACTGAGCGAAAGAAACTGAAAAGGAATTGTTTCACAAAAAGACTAATGATATTGATTATTTGGGGAAATTGTCATTGAATTTTAAGTGGAATTGGATTTTTGATTCCAATCCCTAGTTTATCATTTTACAAAAGTTATACAAACTTTTCCCAAATATAATTTGTGAGGTTTCAGGAAAAAAGACAGGAAAGCTCTGCCTCTAAGTTGTGTTTAGTTTTTGATAGGCCTTTTTTTCCTTGTAGAGGCTTTTTTCAATTGAAATGTAGAAACAACTTTAAAAGATCCATGATCATTATGTGGCTCATTTTGCTTCAACTTTTCTTGTCTATTATTATTTTCAATTAAGGATCATACCAGGAGCTTTTTTGGAACACCCCTATAGAGCGTTCAAGGGTGCTAAGCTGAAAACTAAAATGTGGCATGAAGACACTGTTGACCACTGAATGGTCAGAGAGCACTGCCACTGGGAGTGTCACGGGTGTCATAGCCAACACAGGAATGAAATGCCCCCTTTAAAGACTTGCAAATCACCAGTTACATCACAATACATCGCAGTATCGATTATCTTGGTAATTATGCAGTGTTTACCGATATGACAAAGCCTGCCACAACACAATATTAATATGATGCAGTTTAGAAGCGTGTATTGGATATTGGACAATACTATTTACAAATTTAACACTGGTACATTTAAATAGGAAAAAAAAACATTATAGCCTTTTTTTTTACCTTAATTGCCTCTGTTCTGATTAGAAAACAGCTCAACATTTGTTTCAGCATAATGAATAAATAGCATCTTTTCAGCACCTTGTAATTGCAGTTAAAATAAAGTGAATGATTTATCAGATTCATTTCGTAATAATGACAACGGTATAACATTTGTAGTTTGAACATGACTATGGGTATTTGTGTTCAAACATGGCATCAGACATTTGTTTTCTTTTCAGAATCTTTGCCTTTTTCTATACTCTGATCAGTTCATAGATGAATAGCATTTTGATACATTTACACGAATAAGGACCAGAATATTATCATTCATTATTCAACTGTTTTTCCTTTGTTTATGAAACATGTAGTTCACATGTAATTTTTGTGACATGAGATTGTGCAACAGGTTAAAGCTGTGACACATACTGTATTTGATGCAGTAAAGATTTTTAGTTTATTTTCTGATCTGTTTCTTTTGATTGACAGAGGAGTTCCTTCTATCAGGATTTAGGACAGTGTCTAAATAAACACAGAATGAGAGGGGGTGCAGAGAGCTTCTGCCCTTTGTGCAGCTCATATCCCAGATATCTCTGTCTCTCTTTCTCTCTCTCTCTGAGCCTTTTTTTTCTTTCCTTATTAGTCTCAGCTGTAATTATTGATATGAATATGAACCATTGGGTAATGATAGGTTTCATTAAAATCACTTAGCTGTTAATATCTGTGAATTTCTCCAACAAAAGTTTCCCCATCACTTTATATTGGCTTACAGATTGTTTTTGGCATGTCCAATGTTGTATCCACTTGATACCATGTCTGTTCAGGTCTAGGACTGCTCGTCCATTTGAAATCACAGGAACTTGGGTGCAAACTGTCACATCAGCATGCAGTTGGATTTTCAAAATCAACCATGACATATAGATGGCGGTTTAAATTGATATTTTGACTTTAATTGATCTGATTGGATCATTGAAAAATAGGCTGATATACATTGATGTCTTATTATTTTGTCTCACCGCTTGTAACCTTCCCTGGAGTAAAACTCTTCTCCTTGTTTAAAAAAAAGCCACTGACCAAGAGCCAGCTACATCATCACCTCTTTGTCCACCACTGTTGTTGTTTAGGGTGTAACAGCAGTTTTTCCCAAGTGTGCTGTAACGCCTGCACATATGTTGGAGAAGTACGTTCAAAATATGATGTACTGTTATGGAGAACAATATGTTTGTCTTGCTGCTATGGCTGCTACTCACTTGCCTGCAGAAACTATAACTGGCCAGGTCAGTGGTTGTTTTGGCAAGAACAAAGCCTCCACAAATTTGTAAGAGGTCTTATTTGGACTACACATCATGCTGAAGTTGAGTGTTGAGCTCAGACTACACTCCTACATGCTTTTTTCTCACTCTCTCTCTAATTATCTCATACACACAATAAAGCTTTCCCTACACGCAGTCCTCTTGATCTTCATCTCTCTTTCCATTCATCACGCTCAGACTCACCATGGAGTGATTTGTGCTGCGCACAGAGGTTATGCGAGCGCTGTAATGAGCTGGACTTTGAGAGTTTCTTCTAAGTATCACTTGGCAGCAACAACACAGCTGCTTGTTAAACTGCTTCTGGAAACTTTTGCTCAGAAGGTAAAGGGCGAATGGGTTGATGCAGGAGTTAGTGAAGGCCAGGATACGTGCTGCCACGCTGCACACAAAGTGAGCCAGGGAGGTGTCCACCTGAAAAACAGCATCAAATGGACAGAAGAGGCATGAAGTGATTGAAGTTTTTGATCTAATATTCACCCTGATGCTTTGTCTTATCCTGAATGCAGTCCATGGCATGCACAAGCCCAAATTATGCAATGGGCTCCAGGGTGCAAATGACAGACTATTTTTGCCTGAAGCTGTCTCATTTATTTAATCAAATCCTGCAGAACAACCTTTAATTGTCATCAACATAACCTCTAGTGTTAAACACACAATAATAATGTTTAAACTAGTATTCCCAAGGTTAAAATCCCAGTTTGCCTAACAGCATTTTACAAGTTTAGCTAGAAGTGATCAGTTTGCACAGTAACTAGTTAATCTGTAACACAAAACTTATTTTCATTGATTTATCAGACTCAAACATCAACTTCTATATGAAAACGTGTCTACCAATTTCTTAGACATTTGTACGGCTTTTGAGTGTCAATAGCACAAAGTTTAGATGTAGATAACTGTGGACTGGTTTGTCAGTTTATCTTTTAAACTTCATGTTGTTGTTCCTGCAGATGTTGTTATAGACTGTATGTCTCCTCTGCCTTGACGCGACCCTCCTGGTCTTATGTGTTCTGCCTCTCCTGTTTTGGTTTATGTGCACATACGCACATACACGTACATGCCAAACAGATGCAGAGAAGACATTATAAATCTGTTTCCATGTCAAAGCTGAAAGCAAGTGTATCTTCAGCCTTACAGTAGTATGGAGAATATATTTAGTTACCTGGGAGTAGTGATAGGAGCGGTATAAGTAGATGACGTGACTGGGAAGCCAGCAGATTGCAAAAAGACCGACAAACACCAGAACTGTTTTAGCCAAGCGCTTCCTTGATTCGACCTGTTGGTTGTAGAAAGGGAAAAGGGAGAGAGAAAGATGGAAAATGATTGGATTGATTCAGTGAAAAATTGATGGATGATGGCATGATGGATGAAAAGAAAAGGAGGAAGATTGATGGATGTTTGAATAGACCAAAAGGATTAATGGAAAAACCCCTCTCAAACTTAATGGTATTTTATAGTCTAGGATTTTAAATTACCTAAAGTACACAATATTGTGTTTCTTATGACATTTTAACAAACTTAAAAATAATCATTTAATCTGTGTTTTTATGTAACACACTTTGTGCTACAAGATGTTGTATGAAAAGTGCTCTTCAAATGGAGCTTGATTGATTGATTTTCTCAATAATTGACTTTGTTGGTTACATGTTTGTATTCACTGACCTGTTGCCTTGTGTGCATGTTCCCCTCCACAGGCAGGTCTATTGCGCTCCTCATCAGGCTGTTGGCGATGAAGGTGTAGTACACCGATATGACCAGCAGGGGAATTACATAGAAAATGAGGAAGGAGGCCATGGAGTGGATCTTCGGATGCAGATCTCCAGCATGAGGGTAAGGGGCGCAGGTGACAAAGCTCTCATTGGTGGAGGTGAGGTTGAAGGAATGGAGGTCAGAGAAGATGGCCTCGGGGATTGCCAGGACCAGAGAAAAGAGCCAAATGAGCGCTGCCCGCAGGACAATGCTGGTCGTGGTTCTTGATGTTTGGATGTCCAAGGGCTTCACAATAGCTCTGTACCTAGAGATGGATGGATGGTTGGTTGAAAAAAATGATGGATGGATGGATAAAGGATAGATTTATGTCAAGAAATATTAACAAGGAAATAGAGGGAAAACAAGATGGATGAAAATTAGGTGGATTAACAGAAGACAATATGGATGTATGGAAGGGAAGATGAGTGGAGGGGTGGTTAGATAGATGGATGTATTAATGGAGAGCAGGGAAAAGATGCATTGGTGGATTCATAGATATGAATGGATGAAAAGGTGAATGAATGGATAGATTGGTGGAAAGGTGGATGTAGATTTTTCAGTAAAGATATTTAATCAGACCCTTTTTAAATCCAGATTTTATTGAATAGACTTCATACTCCAGATATATTGGAATAGATATGTTTTTGTGTAATCATGTCAATTAAAGGAAGTCCTGCCAATTAAACAAAAATGGTTAAGAACAGGCACTTTTCATGATAACTCTTAACCAAAAATCCACTCTAATTGATCTATTTTTTTCTCCCCCTGCAGTTATTTTCAAATTCTCTTTCAGACACGCAATATGACCATTAATGTGACAATTCTGACACATTTTAATTTAACCTTAAAGGTGTAGTCAGTGATCTTCTAATCTTCTAATCTAATGCACTATTTGTCAAAATCATCGTATTTCTCCTCTCCATCCACAAGATGTCCCCACTGACAGCATGTTGAAAGAAAAGTCCGGTTTCAATACACAGCCTTGGCTCTGAATTTCAGCAGGTAAATACTGTGGCTCGGGCCAAGTCACCAAAACAGGGTACACCCCCCCACATCCAGGGGGGCGATCATACCCATGCGCAGATCAGACAGAAGGGGGAGAGGGAGTCGAAGGTTGCGTAGCGTGTGCAGTTAGCGTAAGAGAGAGATACAATATGTGCAGTAGCAATGGCTGAAAAACAGCCCAAAAGAAAAAGGTCAGAGGTGTGAAAAGTGAAAAAAAAGGGCTATGACTATGAAAGAGCGAAGACCCGGGTCAACATTGGTGTTGCTTTCCAACAGCGGAGGGAACTCCGCGAACTGAAAGACCTGAAAACGGACGTGGATGTCGCCGTCTTCGTGCTGGACAGGTAAGCAACATTAGCTTTGTGGTGCTTCACATAACAGTAACAGCCGTCAGGCTTTCATCTTATTGTCTAATCTGCCAGGATGTACTATTGTTGTGATGTTATCAATAATGAAAGTCGAGTTGTCTGACGAGTCGGGGTTACCTTAGCTACATTGGTCAGCTACACAGTTTCTACGGCCGTTTCCATGACGATGCATGTCCATCAGCTTTCGGAGGTGGAGCCAGGGGTGAGGTATGAAGGGAAAGGCGGGTCTAAATTTGTTTATAAACAACCTCTCCACTCGTTTTCTCCCACATCGCTGACTACACCTTTAATACATACCATTAATTAGTTGTTAGTTTTGCGTTACTGCTAATTTCTGTGAACATTTTGCCATTTAATGTTCTAGTTGGACTCACAATATAAAACTAATGAAAGGATAAATTGTGTAGAGTAAATCAGAAATGCCTTCATTCCTCTGTTTAATGACTGTTTAGTTAAAGTTCATCAAGTGTGTAATCAGGAATGATTAGAATCTTTCTTTAAACAATTTCCATTAAAATGCAACAACAAAATAAACACTCGCTGGTCACTATTGGGACCACCAGTACAGGGTTGGACCCCCCTGCACAGTAAGAACTGCTGAATTCTTTGTGGCATAGATTCAGCATTGTGCTGGAAATATTCCTTAATTTTTTGGTCACTTCCATCACCCTCTTTCCAATTCTGGTGCTTGCTTAGAAGGTCATTAAATCACCATGACTTGAATTGCTACCATGTGATTGTCTGATTATCTTTTTTAACAGATGTACCTCATGAATGTATACAAAATCAACTAGTCACAACAAAAGTCCTCAGTAATGACACATATCTGAAGGACAGTTCAACAGTTCAGGGACAGTGATCTTAATAATCATCAGCTATTATAAAAAATATAGTGTCACTTGGTGTCACAAGCTGTATTGGCCATTTCATTCACTTTTTGAACACCCAGCAGGATGATAAATGCAGGCAAATCAGCAACAACAGCTTTAATCATCAATAAGAGACATGGAGTAAAATATTAACCTTAATGAGCTTGAAGTAGTAATGTAGGAAATGAGGAAAAATATGTTGGTATATGATTACATCAACATGATAAGGTTTAAATGTTTAAAGGCTGCCATGATGATTAATTTATTTGAACTGATTTAACCCTACTGAAAGGAATAGTGAGCTTACACAGGAAAATCTAAACTCCTCTTGTATGTGTTTAAGGAATTATCTCTTCATGGAAAATATCTGAATTACATGCACTGGTCAGTCTACTTATTTGAAATTATTACCTTGAAAACATATAAATCATATTTTAGAGAGTATTGCAGCTCAGCAGCCAGGAACAGGCAAGAATCCTGAAACTAAGCTGCACGTTGAAAAAGGTTTCCGTGCTGTCTAGTGATCTGTGTAGGGATCAGGGACTGAGAAGTTTGGGAAATGATGAGATGATCATACTGAACATCTGTTTCTCTGTAGCTCTGCTAAGTGTGGCGCCAACATGAGAAAAAGTGAAATACTTTGCGAGAAAATAAGTTCATCAGCTTGTATGTTACAGACAAATAAAAGGGCTTAAAAGATATGGTAAGTAGAATTTCAGAAAATTGGAAACTAAAATCCTGTAGTCAGTTTTTGAACAAAGACATGGATTGCCTCAAATGTTTGATTGCCACACTGCTTGTTTATTTTGCACAGAATCATGTGAGTGTTGAGTAAAAGCCTGTCGCACAAGCAGGCAGGATCTGCAACTTCATTACTTCAGGTCTGTTTCTGTTTTATCCCATTTAATTATGTGCTGCTTTTTTTTTAATGTACCATGATCATTCTTTGGCTGCTGTCCACCCTGTATCTCCCCTGTACCATGAGAGTCCATCCCCTGACCCCTGCACCAAGCCACACCAGACATCTCCAAGTCAAGCAAACACCCCTGATGTCACCCCAACTACCTTATTTATGAACTTCTCTTTTAAAATTGAGGAATCTGTTTCATAAAACTGCACTCTGTAAGGTGCATTCACAAAACTGCAAACCAACATTTCAATTTTGAGAAAAAAATAACATAATAGGAGAAAAAAAATCCAAAAGGTGGACTTCCTGGTTCACAAAATTAGCAATTCCATAATGCTTTTTGAAGTTTGATATACAAATAAGGAAATCCTTTTTACAATGTTTTTCTCCCTGTTAATGTGGATTTTTTGTTTGACAAAATAGAAACACTGCTTTGCCGTTCAGTAAACACAGCTCAGAGAGCTGGGGAGCAATTTTTATTGAATAGAGTCATCAATTGTAAAACAACAGGAAACAGAAAAGGCTTCAGTCCCCATCTTTGACCCTCTCTTGTTTTGGTTGAGAGCCCCCTGGTGGCTGATTTTCACATTCTTTGCATTGTGGGTGTTAATTGATACATCAGCGCTTGCTTTTCCTGCAGCTGTCACCTCAGATACATAAACTCTAGCCCCCATGCTTAACACCTTGAAGCCTGTAATCAAAATCATTGATGCCCTACATCCACAGAGATTTTCAGACAGATTGATTTTCAAGTCCTGGTCCTATATCCGTTACTGATTCATAATGTCAAGCAGGTTGCGGGTAGGCAGGTTGTTTGGACATATCAGGACTTTTTCTTTGAATGACTCAAGGAGCAGCCAAATATCTCATATACGGCTTTTAAGCAGTTAGTGCAGATTTTGCAGTTAGGCCTTGGGATGCATTATTCTTTTTTATTCTTTCTCTTAATTTCAGCCCTCTGAACATTATACAGCAATGGTGTCTTCTTGGTTTTAGAAAGTGTAGATATGTTGATTTTTGCAAAATATGAAAATCTGCATCCTAAATGTATCATAAATACATTTTAAAAGCTATTCAGCATGAATTAAAAGCTGATAAAGACAGGTTAACTTGGGTGGTATTCAGAGTAAGAGTGCAGCCAAGCAGTTTGTTCATGAGGGCAAGAAACAGGTAAATGTTTCCAACAAGACAAGAGTTAGGATGACTTGACTGACAGCAGGGAGATTCGGATGAAAAACTTGCTGTTCCACAGAAATTGTGTTCTAGCTTTGAGGCTTGTCATAGTGTTATGATAATATTTCATTAACTCTGCCAAGGAGGTTATGTTTTCGCCAGTATGTCTGTCATTGTTTGTTTGTCTGTTTGTTTGTCTGTCTGTTAGCAATGTAACACAAATCTTTAGGATGGATTTACATGAAAATTTTACCAGAAGTGTGGTTTGGTCCAAGGAAGAAGCCATTACATTTTGGTGGGTATCTGCATATTTATCTGGATGCAAAACATCCCCCAAATTTGTGAAAAATCCCATACCTTAACTTTGGCAGTGTTTTAATTAATCATACCTCTGATTTTATTTGATAGATTGATTGATTGATTTTATTTGACAGTCCTCTAGGAAGACTTAGTTCATGAAGCTTATGAAAGAGAAAAGCTTAGATATGCAGAATAAGGTACTGAAGCTGTACAATAAGGATGGAAGGTTAGGGTTTGTCTAGTTATAATGGGATATACGGGGTAATAGGGATACAGTCAGACAACAACAAAACAGCAGTTGCATTTTAAACTATTACTTTATATTTTAAAGAAATAAAATATTTAGCAATAATGATTATATTTTTATCAGTACAGGCCAAAAATCTTGGTCAAATGCTCTGTCTTAACTCAGAATAAACATAGACATGGGGATGTTAAACTGAAAGGACTGAAGGCTAATGGTGTTATCGTGCTGTTGGTAGCATCAGCTGTGTCACACTACTGAAAATTGTTTACCCTCTAGCACTGTGATAGTAAAGAGCACTTCATCTTTACAACTTTCTTTCTGAGTGCTGTATTAACTTTGGACTTGCTGGAAAGATTTGATTTTACATTGTGATCAGTCAGATTTAATATATACAGTATGTCTAAATAAATTATAAGACAGTACATAGCAGGATAGCAAGATCTGCAGTCACCTTGATTGCCATTGGGGTGTCAGCTTGCATTCTCTTTTGGTTTCTAGATCAGTGGGTTGGAGCCCATGAGTTTTCAGACTGTGTTGGGCGCCTGGGTCTTTGCTCTTACTGTGTTGGGTTTATTATGCCTTTTCTGTATGTTTTCAAGGGCTCTTTGATTCAAGTTGTGCTTTTGTTACTTCCTTTTGTGCTTAAGCTCTTGTGCTTTGTCGTAGTGTATGTTCCTGACTGCTTATCAACACCCTTTGTAAATCTTTGTCTTTAAAAGTGCTATACAAATAACGTTATTGTCATTATTGCTTAATGGGATGGGCGTGCAAGAACAGAACTTGCAGTATATAGTAAGAGAGACGTCAAATGAAGCACTTAAAAGCAGCCTGGCTCTCAGAGTTCTCAAGTACCTTGTATCTGGAGAAAATTAGATATCAGGGAAATAGAATTCCATCAGATATGGCAGCCATTTCTTGATCACATCACACAGCGAAGGAGACCCTCATGACACACTGATAGCTTGATTGTTTTTGAATACTTAGTTTTCTGTAATTTCCTCAGTATAATGTGATTACAGATGACCACATAAATCTGTTGTGGAGTACTTTTTTTTTTTCATAAGCCTGCTTTGGGCGAGAGGAGTGGGAAGAAAGGGGTAACTGTTTAGGCTGTTATTTGCCTTTTTTTTCTTTAGTTGCCCAATGTTCTGTTAAAGTATTAAAAAAGAACAGTCAGTTGATTTAGATTGGGAGGAATAATGCCAGTTGGGGAATAATGGCCCTTTTCTACTAGCTCGCCTTCGCCCTACTCTACTCGGCTCTACTCAATTTGCAGCGTATTTCCACTAGCCCGGTACCTCCTAAAACAAGCTAGTTTTAGTACCTACTCCGCTCTGGTTCCAAGCAAGCTGAGTCGATACTGAAAGATGACGTCACCAACTGCCGGCTACTGCCGGCTACCGATGACAATGTCGTCATCGATGATTCATGAGCACGACGACCTAGCATGCTAGCAGTAGCTACCATTAGCTTACCCTCATATGTCTCTTCTTTGCAGCTCGATTGCTCTCGTCCTCGGCTTCATTCTGTTGTATAGCTTCCAAAACTCTCCCCTGCTTCTCAAGGGGTATTTCTTCTTACCACCTGCAGCCTTGTTCTGCTTTTCTTTTTTACTCGGTTTGTGACAAAAAGCCACAGATTGTTGTGTCGCGCTCAAAATGACGTCACCGCAGTGCCGCTCAGCTTTTTACAGCCACACTGCACGCTGTTGGGCAGGTGACTGGGGCTAATGGAAAAGCAGCACAAGGCGAGTAGACTAGAGCCAGGTAGAGTAGAGTAGGGCTAGTGGAAAAGGGCCATAATTGAGGTAGTAAAAGTGAGGAAGTAAATGGTAGAGCAAAGCAGTGTTGCAGGGGTGAGCCACCTCACTCAGGTTCTGCCTTCCCTGTCCTCTTCCTAAATTCTCTATCTTCAGACCTTTCTGCGCTTTTCTGTTTTGACTTTTCCAATCTTTGCAGCTTTCGTTCATGGAATGTAAGGCACCACAGATAGCAGTTTTGTTTGTGCTGGAAATAGGCGCATTAGACTGTTTATCATTAGCATTACAAGTACCTGGTGCTTGCATGTATGGAGCCTCGGTCGTCTGTTTTGTCTGTGATGGCATACAGGAGGTATGATAAAATACACACACACACACACACACATATATATATATATATATATATATATATATATATATATGTATCTATCTATATATATATATATATATATATATATATATATATATATATATATATATTATATATACATATATATATATATATATATATATATATATTATATAAATTATTTAAAAAAAAAAAAATTCCATGTAGGGTGGCAAAATTTACCAGAGGATTGGCTCTTGGACACAGACACAGAGCTCAGGATCTGACCTCTTTGGAATGTCAGGTGAAACCTGCAGTCTGAAGGTCCCACCTGATTACTCCACCATTGTCCTTGCAATGCTGTGGCTGCACAGGGCTCCTGCAACTTTTCAGTCACATAATTGAGGTTAAGGGCCCCTTCACTAAGCACCTACAGCATCCTGTCATTAAGGCATACATTTTAAACTAATAGAAGAATTCAATTGAAGCTCAAATCCTGAGTTTTTTCTTGACTCTACAAAGATTATCTGTCACCCCATGTATACCCACAGTTGTCAGTTAAATGAAAAAAAGTCACAGTGACTAAAGCAGTATAACAAATAATGTTTTCTTTTTTTATCTGTAACCTTCAGGCCGTGGAAAAAGACATCAACAGACTGCAATTGCTGCATCCAGATATCTGAATCCTTGACAGTGGATTGAGTTTTTTTTCATCCAGGAACAACTGACGACAACAGACACTCTGATTTTTTTAATATATGCTGGGTTAGACTTTTCATGACAAGTGAATAGCTATGAGCTATTATAAATATACATAAACCAAAGCTAACAGCTGGCTAGCAAAGAATGAAAATAGCTTCTTTCCAGAGTAGTATAAACATTAAAAAAGAGTGTAGCGCTGTGACCAGCTCAGAGATTAAGCAGATATATAGTCACCCCTTGCATTAGAGTAAAGGAAAAAATATGTTTGAGCTGAGCAGTGTTTCCTCTCTCCTTCTCTCTCATGAGACATGCTGCTTGAGATAGGAAGCTTCTTTAATAAAGACTTAATCCCCCTAGGTGATGGACCAAACATCACAGGAATCACTTCTTCCAAAGGCCATCAAACCGTCTGGCTCTCTGATTTGACATTAGTGGGCTATGGTGGTGGTTAATTGAGGTCTTATTGGAGTACTCCATACAATGATGATCAAGGATGATCCATACAAAATATATATATATATAAAATGTATATTTTTGGGCATTTTGTGCCTTTATTGATAGTAGAGAGACAGTGGATAGGCTTGTGAAAGGGGGAGAGAGAGCAGGGGAAGACACTCTGCAAACTGGTCACAGGCAGGATTCGAACCTGGACCGGCAGAAGCATGTACATGGGGTGCTAACCACTACGCCAAACCAGCACCCCCATACAATATATTTTAACACAAACATATGGTGAGACAAAACTGTTTTATCCATTTATAGTTTATAGGTTGTATTTTTAATAGAATTTTTTGGTTTTTTGTTTTTTTGTTGTTGTTTACACTATAATTTTTATGAAACTGTCATCAGACTTTAGTATGAACCATCTAAAGCCCTGAAGTGGCCATATTCGCAGAGGAAGATGTGACGTCACACGTAACACATTGGGCGTCATGCAAGAACATTTTCATATTCTCATCCTAAATTTTTCTTACCTTTTTTTTTTATGTTGCATTCGTACAAACATGCTCCGTCAGATTCAACAAACACTTCTATCTTTAGAAAAGTGCCGAAATGAGCCGCGGAAACATGATGAATGCCCCCTGTGCGTACTCAAGCGCGCATGCACAAGGATAGTATATTTGCATAAGTAACACCCCAAGAATACCATATAAGGATACGTTTCCCACACCATAAAGCAGGAGTGTTCATTCATTAAGATGGTGCCAAACACACGCTTTTTTCCAAGTGCTTGACGTCCCAGGGCATCCAAAAGAAGAAGCTCAGCCATGACGCAGCTGGTTACTCTCTCATTTAACGTTTTATATTGGCCAGTCTAATAAACCTTCAATTAATAGATTTTAATGTATTCTCTGGTTTGAGATCCTCAGATTTATTTCGTCTTATGCTATATTTTATTAAAAAACGCTTGAAATTAGTTAAATGTATAATCAGTATGTAAGGAACTTGATTGGACCACTCGTGATTTGTGTTCGTACTTGAAAGAAAATTCTAAATACGAAAAAAATGCTGAATGCGACAGATTCTCCTAAATCATTCGTACCCAACACTTACGAACATATTTGTTCGTATATGAACGGTTCTTGCATGAGGCCCATTTTATTTACAGAAGTACTGTGGATGCTACACGTTAAATGTGTTTATCAGATTTGGTGTTGTTTGGCAGTCAGAGCTCACAACGTTATGACAGTGATAAAGAGAGAAAAAGATTGGGCAAAAAAGAGAGCATATATTTTACTAGTGCATTTTGTGGAGCAGTGACTTCTGCCTCTGTACAGAGAAGTGCAGAGTCTGAGCCAGGAATGGGACTGTGACATGAGGGGCTTCAGTTCATCCATAATTGTTTTGTCAGTTTGCATTGCAGTGTGCATTGGATTTTGCCATGTCTTGCTTTCTCCAGCCCAGATTTTTGATGTCAGTCTCACTTCAATAACGTTAATGTCAGATGACATGCAACATGACTGTTTAGAGGTAAGTAGCTCTGTGAAACATCAGATTTAGAACCACATATGAAAGTAACCTGGATCTGATTTGGAAAATCGGATCTGTGTTGTTCAGACTATCATATAAAATCAGATATGGGTCAAATGGCGTGGGCAAATAATTTAGATTTAGGCCACTTTTGCCTGCTGTGTGAATGTAGCCTTCATGGACTGCTTGCTTTATTTACTTTACTTATTTGCTTTATCACAACTGACTTAGACTTAGACTTACTTTATTTGCTTTATCACAATATTAGACTTAGACTTAGGCTTGCTTTCTTTACTTTATTTATTTACATTTACACAACATTAGGCTTAGACTTAAGCTTGCTTTATTTACTTTATTTATTTGCTTTATAAAAATATTGGACTTCAACCTAGGCTTTTTGTTTTCTTTCTTTATTTACTTTAACACATCATTACACTTAGACTTAAGCTTGCTTTATTTACTTTATTTGCTTAATCACAATATTAGACTTAGACTTAGGCTTGCTTTCTTTACTTTATTTATTTGCTCAATCACATTAGACACAGACTTGCTTTATTGTCATACAGTATGCATAAAGTATAGAAAAGGACCCCCCTGAAGAATTCTTGGTAAGAAAAAAAAACTCAAGGACAAATTTAAAGGATCTTAAGACACTTAAATTTCTGATCTTCAGAGATCTTGGTTGTTATTAAACATTTGAGATGTGCTGCATCAAGAAGTTTGGCTGTTGCTACCTACTTTTGAACTGCACTATGCATATTTCCAAAGGTGTGTTTAACAAAAAGCTCACCGAATTTGGGACAGTATTGATCCTGTAAAATCCATATCAACCCACGAATCTCTATGGATTATGTAATGATGAATTGCGGTGTTGATATTTTCGCACAGCCCAGTCCCCTGCTGTCTAAATGAAATGACAGTGTCCTTTGATCAAAATATGATTCACATTAATCACCAGAGGATGGCTTTGTCTCTTTATAAATCTGCATGTTACAATGTTTTGATGTGTGTGTCTCCTGAAATATAATGCAAATAGAGTTCTTCTGGCCCTCAGTTCAGCGGTGTGCTTCCATGACTGTGGATGGAGATCGATGGCATAACAAACCCAGATTGGGGTAAGATTTAATGTTTAAAATGCAGGGGTACCACAAAGAGAGGACTAAGGCTGTTTTTATACATTTTCACAGACTCGTTTTTTGGGGGGCTCAAGTTGCAGCACTGTTGAAACACACAACTGGGCACTAGGGAATAGCATTCGGTAGCTTGACATATTTTAGCAGTGTTTCGAGTGATTAAAGGTATTGTTGTATTTAGGCTGGGTTGGTTGACACTGGGGCAATGTGCAACCATTCTCTGCAAAGCCTTGTACACACCAATCCATTAGAAAGACTGGAAGCAGCCATGCTAACCTTTTCTATGACAATGCGGTGTAGCATTGTTATAGACAGTGACTTTTGTGTTGTCCTGATTGAAAGTAATTTGTTGTACCTTGGTTTGATTAAAATTTTGCAAAACCCTCTCACAAATGTGAACTGTGATCCAAACTGCCTTGAAACCTTAATTTAATGAAAAATACAGAAGCCATAATTGGTCAAAGGGGAGTCATCTTTATATATCTCTTTCCTAATTTTCCTTTTAATCTACGGATCTTACTATGTTAAACTGTTAGTTTTCAAACAAGCCATTGTAATTGACCTCTGAGTTCTACAAAGGCATGAAACAATATCTTTTCCTCAGTGCATTGTCAGTTTACATATTGACAACTTTGAAAGTTTCTTAAAAAAATAAAGACAGCAAGAGGAGTTTGGAGTTCAGAAACATCTTTATCTGAATGTGTGTATACTCTTTGATATAGTAGCTGCTTTTACAACATATATAGCTTTGTGTTTTGTTATAAACCTGATTTTATTACTCAATTATTTAACCAGCTGAGGATCTACTGCCTACAGTGAACATCCTAAAATAATTATAATCAAAGACTTTATTCTTTTGTGCTGAATTTAAGTATTTGCTCTTTCCCTCAGATTACCGTGGTCAGTCTGTGCTCCTTGACACTCAGAATACTGATTCACAGAATAGTGTCTCTTTGAGTTAACAAGCAGCTGAAAGGCTGTAAAGAAGCTGGTGAGTTTGCATAAAATGGTACATATCACACATTTTTGGATAAAAGTGCGAATAAACTACAAAAATGTTAAGATAATAAAGATTAAAACTGCTTATTAATCTTTTAGCCCAAAGATGTCAAACAGATTACCCTGAGGTTGTCAAGCAAACAGTATTTACATGTGGTTCACAGAACAGTCTACTGAGCATAAGGTCTAACATAAAATGACTTTTTTAGAAATAAATAAATATTAAAAATGAATGGTGTAAGATGTAAATTAATGTGAATAGTATTGTACCATCTTGTTCAAAAATCTATATAAATTAGATGTATTTCCCAGCCCTACTTTAAACAGTTTCTTAAGCATTGAAATCGAATTTTGCAGGTATCTATCATCACTTATACAGACAAAAGACACAATGTTGTGATTTAACAGGTAAATTTTTGGTTACCTTATGTTACAGGAATGTAGTCAACAGTGTATTGGTGGTCATCACAGTGTTAACCGCTCAGAAGCGCACTAATCAGCCGTGCGTAATTCAGCTCTGATCGTTACACGGCTAAATATTTGTTCTCTATGAATATAAAACAGAACATTTGAAAAACCTTTTGTCTGAAACCTTTTTTAACTGAAAAAAAGATGAGATGTTGGTAATCTGTTCGCGCCTCTGATGTCATTTTTAGATTGTTGGTTTTCTTTGTCAAAGAACACGAATAAACCAATGAAACTGGTGCCCTACCTGTCGGCTGACAGGGCGGTCAGTGTGAACACAGAGACCCCCACAGAAGTCAGCTGGATGAAGGGGATGACTTTACAGCCCACTCTCCCGAACAGCCACTCCTCTGACAGGTAGCGGCTGGCGTCCACGGGGGCGCAGGTAACCAGCAGCAAAACGTCCCCCAGAGCCAGGCTCGACATGAAGAGGTTTGGCACATTACGGATAGATTTGGCGGAACAAAACGTCTTGATGAGCGTGATGTTGCCGATAAGTCCAAAGACGCTGATCACACCGTAAACCGAAGCGATGGCCACGCCGGGGAGCCACATCGTGCCGAGCTTTCAGAGCGCAGCCACGCAGCGCGTTGCGTTTGGACGGAGTGGATCCATCTGTCCGCGCAGTCCAACAACCGGACTCTCCACAGAGCTGGGGCTTTAAATATGATCTGTTTTCCGAGAAACCAATAGCTTTGGGTGTTTATACCCAAGGCTTGTGTGCTTGTGTGCGTTCATCCTCCAAGGGGGTGGGGGTGGGGGTCAGTAAGAGGGGCCGAGTGACACAGGTCATTAAAGTTCATCTGTGTTTGAGGATGTCATACAGAAGAAAATGAGTTAAATATTGGTAAATTAAAATGAGTTTCCCCACGTCTTTTCAGATATTAAAAAACTGGAGGTAAATGTATTAGGCCTAATATCCGTCTTTTATTAACTGCAAAGGTTATGCTCGGCACTTTAGCATATTTTGCTCTCAATCATATTTACTGCCTTTCATAATTATGAAAACGGAGCGATCAAGATTAAATGATTAATTTGCCATATAGACACGTCTTTTGCCATTATTATTCTAAGCATTATCCTGAGTTATTTGTATTTTTACAAGTAGCCTATATTTCTATGTTTTGCCCATTCTTAATTGTTGAAAATATAAGAGTAAAAAGCATAATATGCTCAATAAAAGCATATGGTGCATGTTTTTAAGTCAGTGTGTAATCCTGCTTAATAAAAGTGATCTTAAGATTTATAATATAATTGCTGTTAGGACTAATGCCCATTGTTGTTTTATATTTGAAGGCAGTGGTGCACTTTGAAACACACAATGTCTCACTGATATGGAGTGATGTGAAAGAGAGTAAATTACTGTGGCATTTAAAGATGGTTGCTGTCTTTTTTTCTTGAATGTAATTACAGTTGAGTATTTTTAGCCAATTTGATTCAGGACCTTTTGACAGTTTTATGTCTCCAAGTTAATCTATTTATCTTTATGACAGTTGAGCTCAAGAAGTGATAAGACCAAAAGTTGAATGTTTAATATATGTCTGTTTTATTTTTTCTTCAACAAATACCTATGTTGTTAGTTAGTTCAAGTGACAAGTTGATCACAGTGAAGATAAACACTTTTGATATTATTCAGCAGTTTTTGTTTATAGTGTAAATGTAGGTGCTGTGCTTGTCTGCTTTACTGATGAATGAATTTATGCTATGCTGATATTTGGAGAACCTGAGCCAAATTTCAACCTTTTGTAGACAGTAAGGCTTAAAATCTTTTTCCAAATTCTATGAGGTGAACAGATCCTTGTTATTCACTATCTGCATCTCTTTTATATGTTTTCTTTTATAGCCTATATTTTATACAACTTAAATGTCATAAAATGCACCAACTGTAAATGTTATGGTCTGATTTTAAGCTCCCATTAGAAATGACTCTGATAAAAATAGTTATGTTTTCATTTGAGAGGAATAGAAATGCTATTGACTGCCTTTTACAAAATTATTGTTGGAAAAGATTAAGTCTATCCATGTTTAACTGTGGTCTGTAAGACTGCACTGAATTACTGGCATGCTTTTAGATAAATTGTCATATCAGTGTGCCTTGGCACACACACAATGATGATTTTAATAGTTGGTACTGTTCATGTATACCGTAAACACTACATTAATTTCATATTCAATATGTTTAAGCACTTCTTAGCTAGAATTACAGAAATACTTTGCAGAAGGCAGCATGTGTAAACACAAACAGCAGTGTTTTCTCTCAGACTTCAGACTAACATTACCCTGGTTTGTGGTAATAACTCAAATCTTTAAAATTCTGTTCAAATAATTTGTAATATCACTGATGTATGCTCTTAGTGATGTCATTCAACATTAGCTACATCAGGGGTGCTGGTTTGGCGTAGTGGTTAGCACCCCATGTACATGCTTCTGCCGGTCCAGGTTCGAATTCCGCCTGTGACCAGTTTGCAGAGTGTCTTCCCCTACTCTTGCTCCCCCTTTCACAAGCCTATCCACTGTCTCTCTTCTCTTCTGTCAATAAAGGCACAAAATGCCCAAAAATATACATTTGAAAAAAAAAAAAAAAACATTAGCTATATCAACATCAAGATATTTTCAAAATTAACACTTAAAGTGTTACAAGAACATCAAATGTTGCTGGGACTCAAATGTTTTCTTCAACCCTTGAGTAAGTGTTGTGGGGAAAAACTAGACAGATTTTGAACATTAGTGATTTGAACATCCCAGAGCAGCCATCAAAATGAAGCATTTGAAGTAAGGTAAAATATGGGCTCTTGAAGTTGAGGAAGCCAGCACAAACATCCGAGTTGGCCTACAAAATATGCCATCCTAGCTCAGGACTCAGGTCCGATAAACTATAGTTTGTCGGACCTGAGTCTCCTGGCAACAATGGCTATAATAGGGGACTCTCTGATTGGTTGGTCAGTTGACCAAGCAGAGAGCTGACAAAGGGCTAATTATGCACAACTCCCCTGAAACTGTACCTCTGTGGTTTATTGAGTGATACATTCTGATCTAATGTCGATGCATTTTAGAATATATGAAATCCCACAATGATACACCCCCTGATGTTAATACAGTTTTTGATTTCTTCAGTAAAATCTGTACCATTGACATTAATCTTTCAGATCTAAACCCCAAATAACAGACACTCAGCATTATGCCCTTTCCTCCCGAGATCCTGCGCCCTCTTATGAGGACATTACATTTCTGCCTCTCAGATCCATAATATTTCATGTTTTTTAAATTTTGACCTATTAATCACATTTAGGAACATTGCCCCTGCCACCCTGTGGTAATACCACATTACACCCATTTCACTGAAATCAAAATGGCGAGAATATCAGCAAAAATCCTACAGCAGCTCTTGAAGGAAAATAGAGAAAAGTAAAAAATATTTCCAAATTTTCTGACTGAAACCAGTGTATTTTTGTACAGTAACATCTGTAGCTTGATATGTCATTGAAATTTCACACATTTTAGTACTAACAGCAATGTGAAACATCAATAAATCGTATGCACTCTTGAGGACATTAGAACTAATGCATATTCCCTGTGCCATGTGGTTAGCTAAACTTGGGATGTTTGAATTGAATATATAATTGTAAAAACTTCTTTTAAGTGGCTCATTTGCTTATTTTGGTTTAATTTTCTATGTGCTGTATACCTTAAAAAGATTTAGAAAAGTTTACAAGTATAAATAGTTTGTGTTCAACCTTTTCATATAGCTAGCTATCAAGCTAGCTAGTTATCAAGCTAGCTAGCTTGATCCTCTTGATCCTCTTCACAAAAAGATCCTCTTTTTGTGAAGGCTCCCCTATGAGCAGGGCTGAAACAGAGCTTTTTTTTGTCATAATCACATATTTTTGATAGAGTTTTAGTCTAAAACTTTTAAATAATATCATCAAATCATAACAAATGACTAAGACTTCACTTTTTCTGCCCCCTTTGTCTATCACAAACTCATGTTTGATCCGTTGTAAGACTCTGTTTGTGAGAAAGTTAATTTCGCTACTTACCAAAGCTTTCTGTCATTGTCAATGAGCAGAAATCTTTTATTGCCTGGCCCCCCTTCAACTTCTTCCCATGAGTTTTTTTTATTTAACATTTGAGCCAGTTTAAAGAATCTAAAAAAGCTCTTTTCCTGAACTCTGCATTGAATTCTTTAGTATTCACAATACTTCTGGGATCCATCAACCATACAAATAAACATTAGTAATAACTAGATATAGTCTCTGATTTTCATAAATAACTGAGAAAATATATCAATAAAAGTCAACTCACAGTGTCCAAAGAGTGGTTCTTTACTCTTTTCCAATGCAAAGGGGGTTATATCTTTGCTGGCATTTTCTGTTTGTGCACTTGACCATTTGTCTGTTAGCAAGATTACTCGAAAAGTTATGATTAATTTTAATGACATTTCAGTGAATGTTAGTTATGGAGTAAGGTGGAAGTGATTCAATTTTGATGGTGATCCAAATCCAGATGTTGATCTGGCAACAGTGTGAGATAAGGTTGTTGTCCACATTTTTGACAATAACTCTCCCCACAATGTTTGAAATCCCATGACTGAAGTTCTTTATCTCAGAGCACTAGCTAAAAGCGATTTTCCGGGTTGGAACAAGTTGGGTCCTATCACAAGGTTTAGGGCAGAAATTACCCCTACAGCGGTGTTTCTGTGCAGCAGAAGCCCAGGGCGCCCGGACCAAACCCCCCTCCCTGCTCGTCTGCCGGTTTCCTCTTCACTCAGACGGGGCCATATTTTACTTGACCAAAAACACACATAAACGGACTCCCACCGAAAAAATCTGATATCGGTCTGCATTCACGCTTTATTTAGAGAATTTTCAGCGCGTTACTTTCACACAAAAACATCGCTAAATAAGGCTCTAGTTCTCATAGCAGCGTAAAACGGCCTCCGCTGCAGGCTCTGCCTCCGCTGCAGCGCTATGAGAACTAGAGCCTTGTTACGATTTTTAAGCTGGGACTCCGTTTGTGTGTGTGGTCAAGTTGATGACCATCCAGCCTTCAGAGTCTCCAAGATCCTGAATGTCAGACCCTTGGTAGGGGGTTTTAATTCCTGGTGGATTGGGAGGGTTATGGCCCAGAGGAGCGCTCCTGGATTCCTCGGGGACTCATTCTGGATGAGTCCCTCCTTCGAGACTTCTATGCCCTGCATCCTGGGAAGCCTGGCAGGACGTCAGGAGACGTCCGTTGGGGGGGGGGGGTTTACTGTGAGGAGCGCTCCTGTTCTGAACAGTCTCCCCCCTCCCCTCTCTGTTTGCACTCATCTCAGCCGCACACCTGCAGCTCATCACCTCATCAAGCTCCTTTAAAGCCCGCTGGAGGACAACGTGTGAGCGTCGGTCGGTGGATTTCCGCTTCCAGTGTGGTTTGTAACCAAGCTCTATCGACTCTATCTCTTGTTCACATTTTTGCATGCTGGCTTTTGGCCTTTTTTGTCGGTTCTCTGCTCCTGAGGAGTTTGTTGTGTGTGTTTTTTGCTGGACGCTTACCTGGGGTCAATACTCACCTTATCCTCTGCACTTTTCTCCGCAGTGCCTCCAGCAAGCTCCCACCAGCCATTCCCCTTTTATTCACTCACCTTCCAAACTGGATTTTCACTCCCACCACCTTCCCTGTGTTCAGTAAAAATCCTCAAAACTTTTTATCTGCCTCTGCCTTCAGCTTTTGGGTCCAACGATTATTACTCCGGAGCTATCCATGGACATTCAGTCTGATATGTTTACACAATTGCACAGTTTTGAAAGCCATGGTTCTTTTTTTTTTTTTTTTTTGAACAAACAAAAAAAAGTGTGTTTCCAGTTCTTATTTTTTTTTTACCGTGGTTACGTATGGGTGAACCTGAGCACCAGGAGAAAACCCAGTAAAAGAAAAGAAATTAAGTCGAAGTAGTTAGAATTCTGAAATCAAGGCCAGAATTCTGTAAAATATCTCATAATTCTAACTTTTCTTAGACTTAAAATTTAGTTTTAACACTCCAGCTCCCAGTCAGCAATCCAATAATCCAACATATGTTGGTCTGTGGTTATTTGTGTTTTCTTGAGAGCATGAGCCTTTGTTCGGCATTTACGGCTAACATTGTGTTCAAGTCTGCGGCAGTAGTCTCAAACTTGCACAGTAGATAGCCTACTCCTCTCTTTGGAATACTTCAAGGCCTCTTGTTTGCTCAGAACTTTGTTCTCTTATGATCATGCAAATTAGTTCGAGATTTACCATGCACGCTGTGTTCAAGTTTGCTTCAGAAGCCTCCAACTTCCTCTGTAGATACTTCTCTCTTTGGCTTGGTTCAAGGCCTCTTATTTGCTCAGAACTTTGTTTGTTTCTTGTGATCATGCGCATTAGTCCGTCATTTACCTTTTCAGTCTCCAGCTGCTCTACTAAATCCTTCCTGAACTGCTCAAATTCACAGAGCCTTTCTTTTTGAGCATCATTCCTGTTGTTTAACTCCTCAATTTCATCTATTTGATCGTCAATTATGCTGTGTAGATAGTTGACTTTATCCTTTTGAGACTCATTCCTGTCATTCAAATCCTGAATTTCATCGATTTGATCCTGAACTATGACAGCAAAGCAGTCGACTTCAGTCTTTTTAGCCTCACTCCTGCTGTTCAACTCCTCAATTACCTTCTTTTGAGCCTCAATTATCTTCTTTTGGGACTCAATTTCCTCCTTTTGAGCCTCGTACATTCTGTTTAATACTTCAACTCTTGAGGGAACAATTCGCTGGTCAGACGTTTTATTGCTCATTGTTTTCAACGAAGTGATGTCAGTCTTACTGCCATGGGTTTTATACTGTTAGTGGGGTCATTTTGGAGCGAAACGTGACCGCGGTGAGCGAAGGTCCATTTCTCAATGGATTTGTTATCTAGGAGGGCTAAAAAACAAATTTAGCCGGGGTGTATTTTTTCAAATGGCGGGGAAAATTTTTTAGAGTCCAAAATCCAAAATGGCTGTCGTGGAAATGATCTTTTTTAAAGATCCCATATTATGCTCTTTTTCTGCAGTGTAATATTGATCTTTGATGTCTTCATGAAGCCTTAGTAGCATGCTTTGGTCAAAAAACTCAATAAAACAGGCACAGCCGTATCATCCCTATGCCCTCTTTGAGCCTCTCTGTAGAACACTCCATTTTTGTGGGCGTAACTATATGTTAATGAGCCCCCGCTGAAACCGCCCCGCACTTCCGTGTCGGCGCAGTCGGCGCATGCGCGTGACTATGTCAACAGAGCTCCGGTTAGCATCTGTGTTGCTACATGAGGACCACAGCACTGAACGCAGAACCCGAAAATAAGAGGAACCAGGAGAGAGTCGAGGACCAAGGATAAACCGGGATGTTTCTCAGTGGTCTGTATATAAAGTTTGTTTCTTCAATGCTATAATGTTGACGAATCAAAGTTGTTCTGCCGTTCCTCTCCCCCTCCCCCTGTTGTTGTCGATGTTAGCATGTCTGTTAGCAGACGTGCAGTGCTTAGACTGGCGTTAGATAGAGCCTAGTAAGAGCTAAAGTAGAGTGAGCTGGTTACTGCAGAGACGTGAATTAACTAAAACCCCGATGTGAATTAACTTTCACTTCTAAGTAACACTGAAGGGGCTGTTGCTACTGATAGTGAAATAAGACAGAGAGAGGGGGTCTTCTCTGTTGTTGTGATGTGTAAATAATGTCTGGGCTCTTCAGGGCCGATCAGAGCAAGAGTCTGTTTTACAGAAATAACATTAGTAATGTGACTGACCCATCAGAATACAGCAATTAATAGAGCCATAGCCTTTAGTGACAGTAACAGTAACTGAGAACGTTTATTACCTGTAACTGTGAGCAGCCAGCAGTTTTCTGTGAACCTTATTTTAAAAGGTTATTTTCTTTTCTATATGCCACAAAGTAGCTGTCTTAAAAACCTCTTCACTTGCATTATTGTATGTTATGACAGCTCTGTGTATATTCTTATACAATAACAGAACATTTCCTTTAGATAAAAATTCTCCTGAAAATCCTGTTTTCACTCTTCTCCTACATACAGTAGGTGCTCCTGTGGCAATTGTGTGAAAATTCCTACAGCCTGAAAATGTTTGTTGAATGGAGATACCAAAGGTATTGTGAAAAATTAGTGCTAAATAACAATTTAGTACATTACCTTTCCTGTACTATGTCACTGACTTACGTGTTTTAATTAAGTAGGTCAGAGGAAAACTGCAGGAACTCCCAGTCTAACCATCCTGGACTCTGACTCTGAGGGTGTTTTTCACTACAACATTCATTCTATATTTATAGAGCAGACTATGAGCCTTTACATCTAAGAGGAGTAATGCATAAGTATTTTGATACAAACACTTCCATGACTGTTGAACAAAAATAGTAAAGATTAAAAGAACTGTTTCCTCCATCTAATTTTTTTGTCTTTCTTGTTATTTACTTATTAACATTACATGTAACATGGAAAACTGAAAACACACAAAACAGTTCATGTAGACTTTTTATTGTGAAAGATATTTTGACATATAAAAACACCAAATGTACCGGCTGGTACGCTAGACATTTTTACATAAAGGAGGTAAAAAAGGCATGAAAAAAGAAAAGGAATTTTTGAACACAAGCCATAGAACCATATTGATAAAAATATGAACATATAGATAAAAACACCTATGACAGTAATTTTCATTTCTGACATATTCTTATCATGTCCAGCCCTTACAGATGCCTGGCCTACAGAGCCTTTGTGAGCTGATGCTGCCTGTGTTGTACTGCAGAGTTTCCTGATGCAGAAGACCAGCATGAGGGGTTCAGCGCTTCCTGGTATTTGGAAAAGGAGCATATGGTCTGGTATTTTCTGCAGCTCCTTCAGGTGTGGAGCAGGGTCCTGGAAAACCTTCTCAAAGAGAAGGTCCAACAGTGCATCTGCATGATCTGAAATACAAGACACAAAAATATATGTTTACAAGAAATGGCACCAAAACCAAAACACCTCACTGCAGTGTTGTAATTTTTTTTCATAGTCTTTTATTGACACAATGTCCTTATTGATTATATATTCTCAATTCCATTTTGATAACATTTTTATTCCAGTTTCCTTTATCTTTTCCTTTCCATGCTATGCCTATTTGCCAATGTTTTTAAATGTGTTGATTTTAATAAAGAATTGTTTAACTTACTGAAAGCTGGCTCTGCTCTCACTGGCTTTGCTGTACATCCTTCCTCCTTGGATTTTGAGAAGCTGACTGTAACCAGCGGTTCACCATCAGAAGATGCTGCCTGAGGTCGACCAGCATAGACACAAGAAAGAAAAATATTTAACCTGTTAGTGCATGAAAACACAAATAATAGCCATGCATTTTTACCTCTTTTGTTGATAAAATGTTTATTTCATGTTGTACTAAAATCTAACTAAATTACATTAGATGTTACATATATTTTTTGTTACTCATTAGATACATTAGGTGTTTCTGGCAACTGATAATTCATCTGAGGACCTTTATTTTTATAATTTATCTCACTGTATTCATTTAGGGTTTTTTTGTGATATTTTTTGATCAGACACATGTATCAAAAGTATGTCTCAAATAAGATTCAACAGGCTTTTCAGGGGTTAATGGGTTTTTACTTACAAATGTCACATTATGTGATGCATTATAAAATATCTATGCCTATATATTGTTAATAAATAAAACGGGAGGATAACCAAATCACTATCTTATTTGCCTCCCTCCGTTTTTCGTAAATCACTGACCTGTTAGTAATTCTAACTTATCCTCCCAGTCACACAGCTCATATGACAACATTCTGTGGGCATTCCTGAGTGTTTAAACTCACAGATATCTGATTAAATTAGTTTGGAGATAACGGCAGAGGCCAGAAAACCCAGTGATCACATGTGCAGATACACTGATCTGAGCCGACGTTAGCGTAGTTATATACTTTCCCTGTTGTTATCAATATTTACATGATCTGCTGCAAAACACAGAGACATTACAGGCTAAACGCAGCTAAGCTTAGCCTTCTGAAGCTAACAGAGACAAGGGAAGAGGAGACGGTGTATGAGGAGCAAAACACAGAGAAACATTACAGGCTAAAAACAACAGGCTAACCGCAGCTAAGCTTAGCCTTCTGAAGACAGAGACAAGGGGAGAGGAGATGAGGAGTGTATGAGGAGTAAATATAATCCTCCCGCTGTCTAATTCCTCTTGACTACTGTGAGAATATTCATACATCTAAATCTGATTAAACCTGTTGGTGATGACGATGCTGTGGCCCATAAAGCCAGTTATCACATCTACAGATACACTGTTTTGAGCCGACGTTAGCGTAGAAATATACTTTCACCTGTTATCAATATTTACATGCTGTGCTGCAAAACACAGAGAGACACAGCCTTCACTGGTCGATTCCCATGTCCTCAGTTTAGACAAGGAATGAGTTTTGATACCTTCTGAGATAATTTATTAATTACAATGCCTCAGAGAGAGTAGCAGGTCTCTACTCACACAGCGGTACATCTCACAGCAGCCAGCAAAGTAATAGACAACAGAGACTACTATAATGGCATAGAAAAGACACGATATGGTTCGAAAACAGCAAAGCTCGTTTATTGTAACATTACAGGCTAAAACAGCAGGCTAACCGCAGCTAAGCTTAGCCTCCTGAAGCTAACACAGGAATAGCTCTTACATCTGCTCCTCTTCCCTCTGCTGTTAGCAGCTCGTAGCAATTAGCAAAATAACAGCACACAGCATTTGGAATACTCACATTTCCAGGGTCCGAGGTTTGCTGGTGGATGGTTGGCACTGATCCTGGGTTAAGGACCAGTCTATCTGCGAGCCCCTTTGTGTACTGTTCAAAGTTTGCGAAACTGTCAGCCGTTAAGTGACTGGCACAAACATGCACATTTTTTCTTTGTTTTTCTGGCACTTTTCCATCATATATGAACTCCAGCCACTTAGTTTTTAAATCTTCAGAGTCAGGCAGCTTGTGTAAGGAAGTTTGTGGCTTGTTACAGCCCACAACACTGCAGCAGTAACTCATGCTGAAGTCCGAGCTCTCACTGCCGGTAAATCCATCATGGCTGCTCTACACATAGCGATCTCCCCAGCAGCGGAATGAGGAGTGGGCGGGGACGGGGTGGGGGTGTCTGCTCCGATGGACCAATCAAAAAATTCCACTGTGACGTCAGTACAACCTCAATGAAAGAATGCCTCATTAGGGTGCGGGATTTTACATTCAACAGCACCACGCAGCACAGGATTTGTCACTAAATATCACATTTTTTGGGCTGGGGGGAAAGCCACAGACCTCAAAATTTCAACAAAAGACTTAATAAAGTGGTTTTTGCATAATATGGGCCCTTTAAAAAAAAAAGTTTATTTTGTAGTATGCTACGCTGGCTTCTAGTTCAAGCAAAGCGGAAATAGACTACAGCTGATTTTTTTCCAAACTTAATTTTAGTTGTACAAATCAAACCATGAGTACATGCTGACATTTCAGTTATGAATCTGCAAATATATTGCCTGAAGCAGCATTTTATCGGAAACAGTCAGTGTTGAAGAATACTAATTATTTCAGAAAGGAATAACTTATTATTTCTCGACAGCGTGCGATAGCGTATTAGAGCCCCTTAAAAAAACAACACACACATCAAGGATAAACATCACACACATAATACAGTATTGAAAATGAAAAGCAGGAAAATTTATGGTGGTGGAAATACTGAGGAAAAATACAGAACGTAATGATAAAAATGTCATACTTTACTTGTCAGTGGTTTACACTAATAATCCCGCAGTCCGGCCATTACGAACCGTCAATGGAAAAACAACAACAGACCTTTTTACAAGTTATTACACACTATTGCGTGTTGAAAAGGTAAAGATAACAAGTAGTGGCTCTTATATTTGTATTGCTGCTCCGGTTGTTGAAGTTTCCCTCTCAGTCATTTTCAGTTCAGGTGCTTTGCATTGTGGGTAACAGTAGGCAAAGCAGACTGGTCCGATGCATACTGTGAATTTTTTCCCGAATCAGTAGTGAAATGGAAAGTGCCGGCCAGTATGAAATACCCTTTCCCTCTTGCCCAGCAGCTCACATCTCATGAATGCTCTAATGAGAGTAGCAGTGATGATGAAGGGAGTCAGTGTGGAGAATCAACAGATTCTGATGAAGAATAGTGATTCTGTCTCTTGGGTTCTCAATATTAACAAGTTTTTGTTATATCATCCTGTTTACCTTACTTTATATCCATCCCTTCTCAATGTAACATGTTTTCTTCTCTCCACCCTTTTCAAACAATAACTTTTTCAGTTCGACATTACATGGTTCATTTGCAATGTCAACCAGAAGGAGAAACTGTTGCTTCCAAATTGACTACTAATTAATCAGTTATTGCTTGAAAGTGCTATTTTTAAGCATAGTAGTTATACTGTGTACCAGTCTTGTTTTTCGTTTCTCTATTTATTGGTATTCATAACATTTATTATCTTTTAGTATTTCTGGAAAAAAACAATAAATAAATAAATAGAAACATTTAAAAAAAAAAAAACTCCCTTTTGACTGTTCACCTTGTCGTGGTAAGGGAGCTTGAGTACCTCAGTAAACCTTAAAGCTGAAGTTGGTAATCTGAATTAGATACACTTTTTGTAATACTGGTTTAAATGGTCTTAAGACCTGATGGCAATCAACTCATAATGTGTTCGTAAAACTAAAAATATCAATCAAATCCCGCTGCCATTCTGCCCACCTGCTGTTCCCGGCGTACACAGACTCAGTGCGTGTAGCCGAGCTGGTCAGAGTCTGCGGGACAATGCTTACCTGTCAAGTTTTGTCTTTGAAAATAAGGGAAGCCCGCTGTGAACCGTCCCACAACCTCATCCAAGCTCCAGTATCCCTCACATTTTAAGACAGATGTACAAGAAATCTAAAATAAACACTTTGTTTTTCTAAGTTTGTTCTGTTGGCTCTAATCTCACAAGATCTGCCACCCAGGCTACTGCAGGTGGACGATCTCGCCAGGCTTTTTCCTCTTCTTTGGTTTTACGGCGGTTGGCGTATCATTTTTTGAGCACTACCGCCCCCTTCAGGCTCGAGACAGAGTTCAGTTTTGAGAGGCAGAGGAATGTTTTTATTATTATATCATCACACGGGAGATTTACAGGAGTATACTGATACAGGAGGACGTCGGGAAAGAGGATAAAATACGTAAAATACGGGAGACTTGTCATAGAACTTGTCATTTTGGAGGAAGGGTGGGAGGAGCTACACAGAGTCCTGGGGAGATGGTACGTTCAGATTAATGCTAGTTTTCCAAAGTTACCAACCCCAGCTTTAAGAGCTATGCCAGTTGGAGAGTTTACCAAAATTACTCATGGTTTGATTTGTACAAATAAAATTGAGTTTGGAAAAAAATTAGCTGTAGTCTATTTCCGCTTTGCTTGAACTGGAAGCTAGCGTAGCATACCACAAAATAAACTTAACAGAACAGTCATACTACATACTACATCCAAGTGTGGTGAGCAGTATGCAGTGCCTACTACATACTACTTTCATACACAGTATGTAGTAGGTGAATTCAAAAACGGTCTGCGTTTTCCTTGTGACATCACACATATGTCTTTGTTCCAGTGGTTTCCATGGTGATGGTAAATCTCAATTCATTTAAATGGGAGCGAAATAAAGAAATCTATTCATTTCCATGGGTCTGAAACTGCAAAAGAATTTAATATAGCCAAACAAATTGTGATACAGACCTGAAAAGTCATAGCCGCATAGTCCATTTAAATGGGAAAATCAGGGAAATCAGCACGTGTTGTTTACACATAAACATCTACCGTACTTTATTGACTTCAGATGTTATTTCTGTGAATTTTAACTGCATATAATTCAATTCACCATGAGCAAAGCTTCAATTATAACCTTATAGAGACTCTGTAACAATACTGAAAAAAATTCCCCAAAAACGGCAAAAAATCCCCCCCAAAACCCCTAAAAAACACCAAAAGTGGCGGCCATCTTGAATTTGAAGGTTAAAATAAGGTCAAATCATCTTGTAAGTCAGAAATATGTATTTCTTAACAAAAATGAGGTCTGAAAACATTTATGGTCCGTCATTGTTGGTTGAGCCTTAAAAAAGATCATTTCGTCGACAGCCATTTTGGATTTTGGCCTCTAAAAAATTTTCCCCGCCATTTTAAAAAATACACCCCGGCTAAATTTGTTTTTTAGCCCTCCTAGGTAACAAATCCATTGAGAAATTGACCTTCGCTCACCGCGGTCACGTTTCGCTCCAAAATGGGGGCCTACTATGTTGCAGTCATTGATGCTCATCAGGTGAATAGAATGCTGCCTTGATCATAATGCTGCCTTTGATCAAAGGCAGATTGCCTACACTTCAACTGACTGACAGCAAGCAGATTAGATTTGAACAGATTAGATTCGAACAGACATGTTTGCTTATATGCGAAAACAAAAGCAGGAGGAGAAGAAGAGAGATCTCTATGAAAAAAATAGGTCCCAGAAAAAAGTCATAATGGATCTGCGACAGGCACTTGAAAAAACTCGGAATCATAAAACAAATGACCTCCGAATACTAAACGACATTCTTTCTCATGAAAACAAGGCCCAAAAGAAGAAAATTCAAGATTCAGGCAGCAGGAATGAGGCTTTGGTCAGGGAAAATGAGATCCTTAGGACGGCTCAGTATAATGTACGTCAAGAGAATATGTCCCTGAGAAGAAAAATCAGTCTTCTTGAGGAGAAGTCATCAAGAATTGAGGAATTAAATAGAAGGATTGAGGCTCAAAAGGAGGTAATTGCGGATTTAAGCAGCATGAATGATGCTAAAAAGAAGAAAATTCAAGATTCAGGCAGCAGGAATGAGGCTTTGGTCAGGGAAAATGAGATCCTTAGGACGGCTCAGTATAATGTACGTCAAGAGAATGTGTCCCTGAGAAGAAAAATCAGTCTTCTTGAGGAGAAGTTATCAAGAATTGAGGAATTAAATAGAAGGAATGAGGCTCAAAAGGAGGAAATTGAGGCTCAAAAGGAGGTAATTGAGAATTTAAACAGCAGGAATGAGGCCCAACAGTGGGAAATTGAAGAGTTAAACAGAACATATGAGGATGAAAAAAAGATGCTTAGTGCATCCAAGAGACTTCATACAGAATCGTTGAAAAACAACAAAGGCCTTAAAAATGATATTCAGGGACTGCGCCAGCAAATCACTTACATGGAACTGAAAATATCAGACCTTCAGCGTGACCTAACAAAAGCCCATGAAACAGCATCAGAAAAAAAGGAACTTGAGGAGAAGTTAAAAACTGCTTTGGCTGAGCTCAGTGTCTACAAAGGTAAGAGTGAATCTTCGGAGAAAGAGAAGGAGGACTTTCAGAAACAAAACAAGGCCACTGAAGAAGAGCTCTGTGCATCCAAGAAACAGTTTTCAAATGAGCAGCAAAAGGACACAGACAAGAGAGAGGAGGCTCTACCAGTCAAGTTCAGAACTGCCCCACAGAAAGAGACCAAGGAGAAGGAAGACATGAGGTCATACTTTGAGGAAAGGCACAGATCAGAGGAGGCAGATCATAACAGTGGCCTTCTTTTGGCTGAGCAGTCCAGGAAGGATTTATTAGAGCAGCTGGAGTTCACCAAGACTGAAGAAGCAAGCCAAAGAGAGGAGTATCCACAGAGGAAGTTGGAGGCTACTGAAGCAGACACTGAGACAGTGTGCATGGTAAGTGCCAGAATAAGGCGCATGGTAGAAGAACGACGACGTTCTCAGCGAACGAGAGGCCTTAGAACATACCAAAACGAGTATGTACAGAGCAAGTTGGAGTACACTGAAGTACACCTGAAAAGAGTGCTCGTAAAATCCGAACGAAGGCTCACGATCACAAGAAAACTCAACTAACCACAGACCAACATATGTTGGATTATTGGATTGCTGACTGGGAGCTGAAGTGTGAAAACTAAATTTTGTTTTAAAGCGATTTTCCGGGATGGAACAAGTTGGGTCCTATCACAAGGTTTAGGGCAGAAATTACCCCTACAGCGGTGTTTCTGTGCAGCAGAAGCCCAGGGCGCCCGGACCAAACCCCCCCTCCCTGCTCGTCTGCCGGTTTCCTCTGCACTCAGACGGGGCCATATTTTACTTGACCAAAAACATACATAAACGGACTCTCAGCAAAAAAAATCTGATATCGGTCTGCATTCACGCTTTATTTAGAGAATTTTCAGCGTGTTACTTTCACACAAAAACACCGCTAAATAAGGCTCTAGTTCTCATAGCGCTGCAGCGGAGGCCATTTTACGCCGGGGGTAAAAAGCACAGTCAAGGCAGCAGAGGCATTCATGGCCGGCCCGTAAATTACAGTGAAGATGATGGGTGGGAAAACTAACCACTTTGAAACTACAGCCTTTTTAAATCTTGATAGCAAAATTTAATATTTTCTTGAAAAACTCTGGTGCCTAAGGGGTTAATACTCCACTTTTAAATGCAATCCAGGCTTTTGAAGAGAGAGTATAAACAGCTGGTTGAAATATATTGCTGAAAAAATCCTAAAAACTGACTCACATGTGATGTATATTTTTCCTGATATAGTCTGTAGTAGGGATGTAACGATATTAAAATTTTGTATCACGGTTATTGTGACCAAAATTATCACGGTTATCATTATTATCGCGGTATTGTTGCGGTGTGCTCAAAATATTCAAAATGTACTTTAACACAAAATTGAAATCATTAAGTTTAATAGTTCTTTTTGTCTTTTTTAATCAATAAATGTGTCTAGATATGCCATTTGAGTACATTTTTCAACCTCTCTTTAATGAGAAATAAAAGTAAACAATTCTAGCAAGTATCTTTCATTATTATGTAATAAACACTTAAACTGTGTAATTACAAGAAAAGAAAACAACAGATTTGAACTTAAACAAGGTTTTTTTTTTATAAACAATTGAAAATGAACAACAAATAACCTATTTTATATACACTCACAGATTTTTGTTTGCCTGCAGCATTAGTGTCCATGTTATAGCTCGTCATATTAGACCATATGAGCTTTTTTTTTTTTTTACTGACTATAGTCCCTGTTAGTCCCCTTCATGACTCTCCTCTGGTCTCCTCCTCCTCTCCCTGGCAGATCTCAATATTTTTTTCCAGAGTACGATCGATTAAATCCATAAAGCACAAACTTTGACAGAAAAAGACGATCAAATTTAAAAATACGGCGAAAACACGGTAAAAGAACGGCAAGAATACACTCCAGAATGAAAATAATGCCGTTATTTACAACATCTAGACATTATTTAGACAGAGAATACTCACAAACCTCCTGTAATTCACTCGGGTATTGCTCATTGCATCTTTTCTCTTGCTCTCTCTCTCTCTACCTCTATGGCTCGATCAGTTCATTTACTCGAGGAGTTACGGAAGTTTTAACCGTGGACGTCTTTTTCTTTCGCCGCAGCTTCGTGTTTAGACAGGGTGACTGTCTTCTATCGGTTTCCCCTTGGCATCCTTGTAAAATCCAAAATTTAACCACACTTAAGAGACCGTTTCCAGAGGGAACTCTCCACTGTCCCTCCGCCGTCTCTAACTTCCGCTGAGGCCAAACAATAAACTGCGCATGCGCGCTTCCCATGAGGGCCGTTTCATCCAGGAAGAGCCTCACAGTTCAGGCATTTCCAGGCAAAGAGCAGCATCAGCGTGCGTTTTTGACGCATTGTGGTTATCAAACACGGTAAAACGGTAATTTTTATAGGACGCGGTAATGATTACCGTGGGAAATTTCACCGCGGTTTACCGTTTTACCGGTAACCGTTACATCCCTAGTCTGTAGTAGGGGTGTAACGAAATGGTCAACTCACGAAACGATACGAAATACGAAACAGGGCCCACGATACGAAATACTCACAATACGAAATAAAGATGAAGGAAAATCCCCAACAGTAAGAAGTTGTGAAAAAATCTCATTTTCTGTATTTTCTTCCTAATGCAGAGATACAAAAAATATTGCTGCATCAGTACAAAATAAATGCTCTTTGAAAAAAAAACGAAATTGTAGTTTTTTTCCCCTTATTTAGACTACAGTGCAAATACAAACATAAAATCTCAATAAAAAGTGCTTTGCTGTTGTAACAATCAGGATAAGTACATTCTTGAATGAAAAGGAAAACAAATAACAGTCCTCAGAGCTGCAGTTTAGACCTATAAATGTCTGAACTGTGAACTATAATATTTAGCCTATAACAGTGCATATACTTCTGATCTTCAAGTATGATCAAAATCTGTCAACTCAACAGTAGATGCAAAAATCAAATATTGTTTTTTATGCAGACTTACACAAACATAGTGGAGCAGTTCTATCGTTTGTTTTGTGTTCAATGTGGATTTTAATGTTTCCTATGAATTGACCAGTGAATGGACCAGGAGGGCGGGGCGAGCGGGTCAGAGTTCAGAAGGGGAGAGTTTTGTGTGTGTTTACATCCATGGTGTGAGCGAGGAGGAGGGAGAGAGCCCTTAGCAGGAGGTGTAGAGATACTACTCACTGTTTTGTTCGTGAATTAAAATTGAAGTTGGCGCGGTCACAGCCCACAGTGACTGTTAAATAAAAGCAGGTATTCGCAATCTGCAAGTGGTTGTTCTCCCCGCAGTATTCGGCGAACTGTGGCGGCATATTTTGCACACGTTTGTTGTTTTGTCCGCAATCTTCTCACCGTTCTCTCGTCTTTTACATGGGAAGCCAAAATAGGTCCACAAAACCGATTTATTTGACGAAGGAGCGTCAGCTAATTCCTCCGCTTCTTCCTCCTCCTTATTGCAGCTGGTGTTTTGCTACGGGAGGCGAGGAGGGTTTATTTCGTCCTTTTATTTCGAGCGTCTTTGATTTTTATTTCGTCATTTTCAATTTCGCGAAATTTCGTGGCTCGAAATTTCGTTTCACCCCTAGTCCGTAGGCATCATCATTGTTCATCTTTTTCGCTGGTGTTAAAAAAGCTAACTAAAGATTGCAAAAATCTGCAATATTGTAGAATCGCAATTTAAATCTGCTGTCAAGTGTCATCTGTTTACGCCGCCACAGCTCCCTTGTGAGCCTGCCCCCGCTGCTGAAAAAAATCCTAGAGGAAACACTGTCTTGTACACTAGGTAGGGTACGCCATTGGGTCCAGGTGCAGAGGTTTCTGGCCGCCTTGACCACAGACTGGATCTCCTTCCAGCTAGGGGCCTTGGTGTTAAAACTGGTGACTGGCATGGGTGGTTTGATCAGGTCTCTACATTCACCGAGGTCCTCCTCCCTGGCTGCATGGCTGTAGGAGTTGTGGAGGTACGTGTCTATCTCCCCTTTAGTGCAGGCGAGTTGGCCACTGCGCTTTTGTCCAAGCAGCTGCTTAGTAACCCCAAATGGGTTTGCTAGGAATGCAGCACGCCTTTTAGATCTCTCCTTCGCCCGGCTCCTGTGCCACTCTGCTCGTTGGTGGGTCAGCAGCTTCTTCCTGAGGACAGCTCGTAGTTCTGCCAACCCGGGCTTCTGCTCTTCGCTCGCGCCCTTGAACTGTTTCTTCAGGTCTCGGAGCTCCTTTCGCAGCTGTGTGATCTTTTCTGCCCTGCGATTTCTGGAGTACTGGTTCGTAGAGACTCGCTTTTCCACCGAACCAAACCTCTCTGTGGCAATGCTGATGATCATGGTTGCCATCGTTTGGAGTTTCCTGTCTGCCCCTCCCTTCAAGGTAGCTTCCAGGATACCTGCCAGGTCGTTGTCAAGCTTCTGCCACTCACTCCCCTTGCTGGCTGGAGGCCACTTAATCTGCCGTTGGTGTTGTGGAACTCCTGGCGCTTGAGCTTCCTGAGCGTGGAGGTTCTGGGCGCTGTGGGGTGACTCCTGGCCCGGCTCCTCCTGCGTCTCACCAAGGTCCCCTGGAGCGCATGGGTTCTGGGGGCTACAGGTTTCATTCCGTCCCAGTACCTCCTGCGCCTCTCTGAGGTGGTTCCTTGAGCGCTCCAGTACCTCTGCCACAGTCTGGACATCATGTGGTTTCTGCCTGCATGTCCCAGCTGATGATGAATATGGCGCAGAATCAGAATGGACACATGCAGATCTTTTGAAAGAATTACTGGATGTTTGGACTGTGCTGGCATTGCTGCTCGACCCAGCCGACCTCCTACTCTGAGGATTCCATTGTCCATCACAGGATCCAGTCTGTACAGTGGACTCCCCTTAGAAACACTTTTACATCCACTCTTTAGTGATGCAATTTCAGCTTTAAACTTGTGTTTTTGTACATACTGAATGATTGACTGTTCTGCTTTCTCAAAATCTTCAGGGCTCAAACTCTGTCCTTTGAGCGTGATTTTAAAGCTCTGAATTTTCCTTTCCACTGCAGATCCTTGAGTCTCCAGCTCATCCTTATTGAATTGTGTAGAGGCACACAACTCCTCTCTCTTCTGTCCCAATAACACAAGAGCTCTCTTGACCCTCAGCCACCAAGCAACAGATCTCTTTAATCTCATCCAAGACGAAAAGTGACAAAGCAGGCGATCTGTGGCACACTCAGAACCCACAACAACAGAGTTCACTGTCACATCCTTTTTGACCTCTGGGTCATCTGCAGGAATCACATCAAGATCAGCATCCAGCTTAGGCCAAACCTCCTTTGGCTCACAGAGAAACTTTGGACCATTTATCCATCTCCTGCATTTCAGGAAAGTCTCTGCCCTCATTCCTCTTGAGGCATCGTCTGCTGGATTCTCCTTTGATCCAACATATCTCCACTGATTGACACTTGCTGCTTCTCTGATGATGGAGACTCTGTTTGCAACAAAGGTGTGAAATCGCCTGTTTTCACTATGGACATATTTAAGGACAGTTGTGCTGTCACTCCAGAAAACTGACTTCTCCAGCTTCAGTTGCAACTCCTTCTGAAGCATTTTATCAACTCTGACTGCAAGAACCACTGCTGTGAGTTCCAGTCTAGGGAATTGTCATCTGCTTCAGTGGAGCAACTCTGGCCTTTCCCTACAGAAATGCAACTTGAACTCTGTCATCCCTCTCCAGTCTCAAATACGACACTGTTCCATATCCAACTTGGCTGGCGTCAGAGAAGTGGTGAAGCCGTGCTGTGTCAGGGTCTCCAAAATCTCTGGATTTAATACATCGATCCACACTGAACTCAGCCACCTTCTGAAGATCATCCAACCATTCAAACCACTTCTTGGAGAGGGAATGAGGTATGGCTTCATCCAACCCCAAACCTCTCCTACAAAGCTCCTGTAGCAGCAGTTTGGCTGTGCGCGCCGCCGCCGCCGATAAATCTAAAAGATGATTAAACGCTGTCTTCAGTCCAGTCCATTCATCCACATCCAAGCAATCCAAACAAGTCCAGTCTGAAGTTATTCCTTTGAGTCAAAGGGCTGGTTTTTTACTTGTATGTAGTGGCCGTTTGTCCGCAAAAAAAACAACGAAAAGTTTCCAACAAACTCTTTCATAAAAAGCTCAAAAGGCCACTCCTGCACCGTGGGTTGTGGTGTACATGGATGGGGAAAAACTTAACGTCCAAACGAATGTCCAATTTAAACAAAAACTGGGTTTATTTAGCCAGAAATCAAGCAAACAAAGAACAAGGATTTTCAACATTTTCACGGTTGATGCCACCAAGAAAAAGAAGTTAGTTCTACATATTCTGTCAAGGTAATTTACCCTTGTTGACAGTTGTACTTGTTGTACCCATTTAACAGAATGATTTTTTTTCTTTAAACAACTAAAGGGAAAAAACAGAAAACGCCAATTTTCACTATTCCTGATCCAGACAACAAGTTTATTACTTTATTGTTGTAAAGTATCAGATCTCCAACCTGATACAACCACGCTTATATTTGTTAACTTTGTCAGCATGAAAACATCTTAAAAGGACATCTTTAGACCACCACATAACAAAGAAGAGCCAACAAAGTCTATTTCTCATTTCTGACTGGGAGTGGTTTTACTGTTGCACGTTTTTATTATTGCACATTTTATATTACATTGCTTTTAAAAGTGTTTGTTGAGATGTTTACATTTTGTTCAAAATATGTAGGCTTGCCAAGGGAACCTATGTCTTCTCCTTGTTTTATTTTAGAATTGTTTTGGGCATGGGTTCTCAAAGTGTGAGCTGCAGCCTGATGAGGGCCATTGGAGGCGTTTTCTGGCAGCCCATGATAAGCCAAGGAAGTGGTTCTCAAATAGTCCAGTGTTAGTAGCCAAATTCAAAGTTGCACCCAAAAAAATAATAGATTTATTTCACACAAAAAAGATGTGCAGTAATACACAATTCCTTCATGCACAAATGAAAAGTGCTTTAAAAAACTATGAGAAAATGAAGTCCTTATATTACTATTTTAATACAAAATTAGATGCTATACAGCACATTTTAGCCTTTTTTAAGGAGTAACTTCCCCACAGACTTCTTCACTGAAAACTTAGTCTTCATATTTCATACAAAGTTAGGCACAATTTTGCCTCTTTTTTAAACAAAACTTGATGTAATATAAGAACTTACTTTTTCATGGACTTACTATAACAAAGTGACATATGAGTGTTTTCTTTGACAGCCCTCGATCTGATGTTGGGTCCCTAAACTGGCCCTCAGTCATTCAAACTTTGAGAACCCTGTTAAAATGTTTATACCTGTGTAGGTGTTTATTTTATTTAATATAATGCAGTGAAAAGTAACATGTATTCTGTTGTTCACATTTTATTGATACTGGCTTGACCAAAAAAAAAAGACATGTCTGCCATGTTTGTGGAATTCAGTGAATCCTCAGAGGTCTGCCTACATATTCTGAACAAAATGTAAACATCTCAACAAACACTTTTAAAAACAGTGTAATATAAAATGTGCAACAGCAAAAATGTGCAACAGTAAAACCACTCACAGTCAGAAAGAGGAAATAGATTCTGTTGGCTCTTCTTTGTTATGTGGTGGTCTAAAGATGTCCTTTTAAGATGTTTTCATGCTGAAAAATTTAACACATATCAGCGTGGTTGTATCAGGTTGGAGACCTGATACTTAAAACAATAAAGTAATGAACTTGTTGTCTGGATCAGGAATAGTGAAAATTGGTGTTTTCTGCTATTCAAATGTAAATGAAATAAAAATGGCTGCCATATGGAATCCAGGGGTCATGACAAACAAAAAGGGACACCCTTAAGTTGTTAAAAGAAAAAAAAACATTAGGTCTACATTGCCTGCCACTCAAAGTCCACAAGTTACCTCATCAAAGTGCTCACATGTGGGTTGATGCCTCCACGCTTCCTCTTTGCCTTGGAGCCCGTTTCTGGTTTGATACTCAAGAAGCATCTGTAAATCAAATCACTCGGTGTGCTTGGCGTTACTCGCAGCCTTTGGTGAGATGGGCGTCACAAGGCTATCCACAGGAAGAGCACTGACTGAGTTGAAATAAAAAGTGTCAGAGAAAAGAGGAATTAATATGGTGAACATCACACTCGTTCAAAATGGCAATATGTAGTGAAAGCAAAGGTGGAAAACAAGGGTAAATTACCTTGACAGAATATGTCGAACTAACTTCTTTTTCTTGGTGGCATCAAGCGTGAAAATGTTGAAAATCCTTGGCAGGTCCTACAATTCATTGCGGTTCATGGAACTTGCTGTGTTTTGTGGTGAATAGTCTTAATACAGTAATTTGTGGTGAAATATTTGTTTTCATTCTTTTAACAAACACAATTGAATAATGAAGAATATGGTAAATAAATGAATTCAAAGAAATTTACTTCTCAGACAGTTGTTAAGCTATATGACTGGGCTATAAAGTTTTTAACAAACAATGTTTTTTTTTAATAAGAAAGTGGATAAAACTATTTCATCATGTTTGTTTAGTCATTGAAAACACTTGTTTCCTTTTACTTGGTGTTGCCTATGGTGAGTGAAAATTGTGTAACAGGCAAATTATCAATATTTCTGTTTTCTATCCTCACTCTACTAAATATAACAGACAAAACATTTTCACATGTTTTTGGTCACAATCACCTAGTCCTGTAGTTTAACCTACAGTTTTTATTAGAGATTTATTAAATGCAACACTGAAGTTTGACAAAGCTAAGTTGAAGGGCTAGATCAGGGGTAGGCAACCTGCGGCTCCGGAGCCGCATGCGGCTTTTTTGCCCCTCGCCAGTGGCTCTCTTGACTCAGAGGACAGAAGAGCAAAAAACGTCATCTTTGACCTGCATTAAACTCTAATTAATTGATGTTATTTTTGCATGTTTTAGCACCATCTGCCTTTTTTCTTTTAATGACAATTTCTTGGTTTTTACATCGCTAACTTTGCATCATGTGTGCGCCTCCCATGACCTCTGCGTGACCTGCAGCAGGTCGGAATGAGAGCTGAACTCTGCTACATCTTTAGCTGTGAGCTCACTTGATGTTCATTTTAAGTTCTGATGAAGATGTTTTGATGAACTCTCAGACTTTCAACTGCTGCTGTGAAGGGATTTAAACTTCTTAAACAGAGGCATGTCGGCGATAAAGTTTTGGAAAAGACGAGAGACACGGGGAGACGATAATTCAGCACGACTGTGATGGCGTTGAAGAGGGGGATTTTTACACAAAGATATCAGGTGGATGTTTTTATTAACATTTCTGCATTATGATTGCAGTCAGTCTCTCCCCCTCACATTATCTCTCATTCACTAACTATAAACTCAGGTGTGTGAGTAACTGTGTTTTATATATATGACAATTTTTTAATGACACATCAACATTGGCATGAAACTAAACATTGAGTAATTATGTGGGATAAACTTCTAAAACACTGATGAGATATCGAAAAGCACCTCAAAAATCTCAAGACTACTTCATGATTATGATAAAATTGTGCATAATAATGATCAGAATGCAGGAAAGAAATAATTGAAATTTAAAATGTGAGGGGAAGACCTACTGACCCCCATCTCACCTGATGATGTCAAATAAATATTTATGATTTCTCCACTGCAAGTAAAACCTGAGTGTAGAAAAAAAAAAACGGAGCAACAACAATAACAAAATAAAAAATGAAAATAACAGTGTTAACAGGGCTAATATTAATAGATGGTTATTTTTGTTGAAAAACCTGAAAATCAAAGTAAACACACCATTGTTGTCATTTTAGTTCTAAATGAATTACTGCAAAATAATATGGTATAACATTAATGTCAAGTTAAAGCAACAAAAGTACATGGCCCATTATAGAGCAGTCATGTCAGGTGGTAAAGCAGTTTGCTTATAGATCTAATGTCATTATAATGTAGAGTCAGCAGGTGCTGCTGTCGTCATTTTAAGGCTCAAATGTGTTTGTGGCTCCAGACAGATTTTTTTGGTGGGCCTGACGGGCAAAATGGCTCTTTTGATTGAAAAGGTTGCCGACCCCTGGGCTAGATAAATACTTCTGGCCATAAGTTGTAATGTCATTACATCTGTGTTTTTGTTAATTTATACAAAATGCGGAGACATATCCAGTAGTATAATGGCGCGGTAAATGGTTAACAAGGTGCAACACCGAAGTTCTATGCAAATGAATGCTTCTGTATGATATTAACACTTTACAGGCATGATACAACATATCTATATAATCTGAACATTTTATTCCTTTTTTCATCCAAGTGTGTTGTAAAGCCTATATTTATAGGTCAAAATCATATCTTTCTGATTGTTATTTGCAGATCTCAAAAGGCAAAGTTTGCTTTTTTCCCCCTTGTTACAGTTAAAGTGTATTTGCAAAGTATGCAATAACTGTTTTTCTTCCCCCAAAATGTTTTTTTAAAGAAAAATACACTTACATTTGTTATTGAATCAAATGTTTTGTCTTGTTTTAATGTGTTGTTAAAACAACAAAGTGTCAACAGAACAGACCTATGTAGAACTAACTTCTTTTTCTTGGTGGCATCAAGCGTGAAAATGTTGAAAATTCTTGGCAGGTCACACAATTCATTGCGGTTCATGGATTTTGCCGTGTTTTGTGGTGAATAGCCTTAAAACAGTATTTCGTGGTGAAATACAACCCAGTCTCACAGCAAAATGTGTAATAAAACCCACGAAAAGGCAATCAAGGGCATTAAAAATAGAAAAGCGCTGAAATCGGCTACTGGTGACCTATCACAATATCCTGGATAAGTTGACATTTGGGCAGTTTTACAGTCATTATTAAGGCTTAACTGTTTAATAAACTGTACAAAAAGTTTTTTTTTTAAGAAAGAGACACTTAAGACATGAAAGTGGCAAAGCAGCTCCCCTCGGACCCAATCATGATAATAAATAACATTTTTACCATTATTTGACGCTTCCCCAGATGGTGGGCACGCGGTCGTTAACTTCCGAAGAAGGGAGCCAACGGTCGGGACAGACCTGCTGTTCACGTCCGGCAGCACCTGACAGAAACCCAGAGAAAACACAAAGAGCATCATGCTGAGGACAAGAGCACCGTGTAGACTTCTGAGGAGAGAAAACATCCTTCAGACTTAAGGAGGACGTCTTCCTCTTCTGTCTGAAACACCAGAGGAATGTAACGCCATCCTCAGGTAACAAAAGTTACAGGAGTGTGAAGTCTGTTTGTTGTTGATGACGTCACACATCAGTCAGGTCAGAGGAGGAGAGCATGCAGAGCGTGGGATGACACAGATACAGGATGACACAAGCCTGGAATGCCTGTCGGTGTCCCAAAAAGTCTTTGATTTTTGCCTGAGCACATGAAAAGCAGTAGGTTACATCAGTTTACACCAATCTCTCTGAATGAAGGTCAGCCAGACTCCATTCAAAGGTGGTGGCACATCCTGAATGAGGTGTTTGTGTAATTTCCATCTGTTACTTGGAGATTTTATGAGAAGGTGCGTGTTGCTTTTTTAAAATTCAGTCTGCACCATTTGATGAGCAGTATTAGGCAAGTCACTTGGTCTAAAGCAGCTTTTTACTTTGAGCTACTTATAAAGTTTCTCTTTTTGGAAAACTGATTTGCAGCAGGTATGAAAACAAAGTTTACAGCAGATGACAGTGTTCTTGGTTTGTGTTTTTCACTGCCAAACTTGAAAAGGTCATTCTCAGTATTGTTGAAATTACTGCTCCTTCCCTCTTATCCTCCATGCAAACTTTTTCTAATCAGTGAAACTGGACATTGTCATTTAACAGCTCATCTAGGAAAAACAGATTTTATGCATTACTGTAATCAATAACTGTAAAATGTCACACTGTAAGCCCGGATAAGTTGAATCTACTCAAAAAACCTGAGGAAAGTGGTTGCCCTAAAAAAATTAAGTAATATACAATGAAATCTTAAGTAAATTAAACTTAAATATGTGAAGTTCTGGAATTGATAATACTCAAGATTTTAAGTTAATTCAGCTTGACATTAAGTTTATTGTACTTAAAAATAGCAATTCCAGAACTTCACGTATTTAAGTTTGATTTACTTAAGTTTTTATTGTACATTACTTAATTTTTTTAGGGCAACCACTTTCCTCAGTTTTTTTGAGAAGATTGAACTTATCCAGGCTTACAGTGCACTGTTTGACCAAATGTATTCCATTTCTTTATAAATTATGAAAAACATAATAGTGTTACCATTATTGTTACAAAAAAAATGATACAGCCCAACACTGTTTAAGAGATAACCAGCCAGCGATAGGGGATTTGAATACGGTAATTGGTGTGCAGCTTCATTTGCACCCTAAAATAAAAACTATTTAGTAAAAACCAAAACCACTACCTCCTGGCTCAGTAAATGTCCAACTAAAAAAAATCACTACTGCAAGAGAGAATGTAATGTTTAAAATTTCATTGTGATTAATATATCATATAATATCTTAAGAGCTGTGTCAGTCTTTCCTATTACGTGTATCCCTGAAAACAAAACTCAAACTGTCACTTCACCTGAAAAAAAAAAAACCCAAAACTGCATTATTACAACTAAAAGCAAATTTAAACAACAAGTTGGGACTAAAACTAATTTACGTTAAAATGTGAATAAAAAAGAAGACAAAAAAAATGATTACTTATGATTGTCATTGTAAATAAAGTTTAGTTAAAAATTATATTTCTGAACTTTGTGTTTTGTCCAGTCCATCTTGTTAGGCTTAAGCAGAAACTGATATAACATGGAGTGAGATCAAGCTGCTTCACAAGAGTGATTTTTACAACTGAAAGTTCAAAAATGCACACATTTTCCTACTGTTAAAAGTTAAACTGAAATATTTCCTCTCTTGATCCTTCAATACATTTTCAGCTGCTAATAGAAATACAAATGATGTTTTAAATGGAGTCCATTAATACGGCTTTTAAACTTGTGTGTAGTTGTAGAATATAATGACATTTCAGCCCCCCACTGCCAGCAAGGCTAAAGAAAATTGTACCCCCTGAGATCAAAACAGCCTCACTGTTCACACTGAAGCAAAAATCATAGAATGTAGCTTGTCTTTCATCTTATATCCACATGCTGGAAAACTGGTTTTGTAAGAATAATAGTCTCAGTTCTTTTGTATGGTCCAGTTAAAATAAATTGATGCAGCAGGATGTCATGATGTTGATCACGATATAGCTCCATATTATGTGTGCTGCTTTCACAGTGCATGATCCAATGTACCTGGTTTTCTTTATTACCCCGGGGGGTTCCTTAAGCAAGTGATGTCTGGCCTCTCAGCCACCTTAGGATAATGGGACTTCACAGGTAGCAGGAGTAAGAAATGGCTTATGGGCTTTTAGCAGTTCCTCGAGAACCAAACTGATCTATGGCAGCAGACCTCTTAAAGGTGACGCAATTCCTTACAAACAGCACAGATACAAACACAGAAAGCAGCAATGCCAGGTAATCCAACATAGAGCAGTACACTGCAGAGAGACCATCTCAAATCCCGGTTTATCTCCGCTTGTCAGGAGCTGCAGGGAAAAATTCAGCAGGGTAGAAAATGTAAGACATCCTGAGGTCTAGATTTAACATTCGGAGATAAGGCGGGGCTGCAAGAAGAACACAGGAGAGAGCTGATGGTATGACTTTAAAATCACAGTATTCACCATTCACTGCCTATTAGTATGCATATTGATAATGTTACAGGTACCGGAGTAGCACCAAGTAGGCAGATGAGAGATTCTGTAAAGGAGAAATGAATCACGCAGACAACTTTACTTCTTTCAGTCTCAGCCTCGCTCCACAGAATTTATTCTGTCAGACATTGGAAAATAAATCATGTCTCCTCTGTTTATGACATCACAAATAACATAAAACGACACAAATTGGTTGCAGTTTCTCACAGTCTCTCAGGTTACCATATAACCTTAAATAAAATAACATCCTCTGTTATGCTTTCAAGTTTCCTTCCTTGTCAAATGTGCTGCTGTTCAACAGTCTTAGCTTTAGTCCATGAGCTTATGGCTTTAACATTTTTCTTATTTTTTTCACATCTGGTAACATAAAAACTTTAACATTTTAAGTGCTTTTAACATTTTGTAAGAAACATTTTGTTAACAGTTCATTTTTTTTTACCATTCCTTTTAACAATAGAAAACATGAAATGTGTACATATCAGAAAACAATTATTTCAACAAAAAGTACTGGAGCTTGAAATAAACTATAAAGTGTCGTGACATGACAATAAAAATTTACCGTGGCGCCATTTTCTGATAATCGCGGTACATCAGAAACACAAACGCTGCATTTTACACAGTTACACAGCTCAGTTCACTCTAAAATTCTCTTTCCGACACTGGCACATTAATCAACATATAAAATGAAATAAACCTCTTCGGTTTGTATACTTAGCATACCTGTAAAGGAGAAATGAATCACGCAGACAACTTTACTTCTTTCAGTCTCAGCCTCGCTCCACAGAATGGGGTAACCGGGGCAACGCGACGTAAAAACCGTAAAGCGCCTGTATATCTATGGCTGTGACCACAGTCCCACAAGTGATGTAAAGTGGCACACTGCCCCCTACTGGTAAATGACAAAAGCATACTGTCAGATTGATTAATGAAAGATGAACGAGAATCCATCACAAAAATCTTCAGTCTCAACACATTAAAGCTTAACTGTGACAACACACTGGTGGCTGTCACATACTCCCCACCAAAAATAGCAAACCACAAAAAAATGGCTCCAGACATTTACAAAAAAAAACCTTTTTTTTTTTTTTTTTCACTTAATCTTCGAACTTTCTCAAACAACCTCTCCTACTCAACTCACTATTCAACAACAAAGCATTGTGGGTGAAATGTATGCAGCAGCATGTGGAAAGTATGTGGTTGGACATGTGGGATCTGGTTACATAGAATGGGTGTGAGTATGGTATGCACATGGGTGGGATGTATGGTATGAATGAAAATGGAGGGGATGTGTCGTGAGATGAAACTGTGACAGGGATGTATGATTTGGTCTGAGAAACTGAGTTAACATTAGCATGTGATTGGACTAGGGATGTAACGGTTACCGGTAAAACGGTAAACCGCGGTAAAATTTCCCACGGTAATCATTACCGTGACTTTTTAAAATTACCGTTTTACCGTGTTTGTTTACCACCCTGTGTCAATAACGCACGGTGATGCTGCTGTTTGCCTGGAAAAGCCGGAGCTATGTTTCTGTCCTCGATTAAACAGCCTAAACCGATGCGAGCATGCGCAGTTTACATTGTTTGGCCTCGAGTTGACATATTATTGATAAAAAAGACAAAAAAGAACCATTATGATAATAATATTGAAGGGATTAAATGATTAAATTGTGTAGAAGTACTTTTTGAACATTCTGAGCACACTGCAACAATACCGTGATAATAATGATAACCGTGATAATTTTGGTCACAATAACCGTGATACAAAATTTTCATATCGTTACATCCCTAGATTGGACTGATGGTTCACCTAGAGACTCATTTGTGAGAATTTGTTTTGGCTTTCTGTCACGTGTAGACCTCCTAACATCTGGCTGAATGTGCTCAACAGAAGGGGCCAAGGGTTGATTGTCTGTGTCTGACTCTGGGTGACCATCAACCTCACTTTCTTCATCAGATCTGCTGAGAGTAAGCTGATGCATATCAGTGTCCTGTTCAGTTTCACTTACAGCGGGTTCCAAGACAGGATTTGCTACATACTCAGGTACAGTATGACTTTCTGTCCTTACAGGTCCCGGAGACGCCGGTACCACCACAAAGTGCTGGGTAAGATTCCTCCGATGCAAGGCAAGTTACTCATGGTTATCGGGACGCTTTTTCTCAGTTTTCTCCACAGGTATTCTCAACCAATAACCTGAGACATAGTCACCCTCTGAATCTGAGCCTTCACTCTCATCTGTTCCCTTTTCCTGTCGTTCTTGTCTTGGCTTCAGCATTTTTTTCCTTTCACTAGCTGATTTGGCATGTTGTGAAGTATCCTCAACAGGTAAATCATTGACAAGCAAAAGAAGATTGCAGTGCAATGTTCGGATTTTTGTCCGGTCTCCTTTTTCAGGACAATGTAAACTGGACTCTCAGCAAGCCGTTTCTTGACTATGTGAATAGCCTTCTCCCAATATGATCTTAGTTTACCTGGTCCTCCTCTTTCACTGAGATTCCTGACCAGAACACGGTCTCCTGGTTGCAGCACCACTCCTTTCATTTTTTTGTCATATGTTGCTTTTCCCTTTGCGCTTGACTTTTTACTGTTTTCAATAGCAATCCGATAGGCCTCAGCCATTCTCTCAGCCCATTTTTCCGCATATCCTCTTGGTGGGTGACTCTTTCTCTCTGTCCAAGCCAAACAGCAAGTCGATTGGGAGGTGAGGGTGACGCCCATAGAGGAGGAAAAAGGGTGTGTAGCCGGTTGCTTCATGTCTGGTACAATTGTAAGCGTGTACAACATGCGGGAGGTGATCCTTCTAACGCAGTTTCTCACTATCGGTCAATGTTCTCAACATTTGGAGTATGGTTCTGTTCAACCTTTCAGCCGGGTTGCCTTGGGGGTGGTAGGGCGTTGTTCTGGAGTGGCCAACTCCTGACAGTTTTTGTAATGTGTAGAACAGTTTGTTCTCAAATTCATGCCCTTGGTCATGGTGTAATTTTGAGGGGTACCCGGACCGAGGTATGAAATCACTGAACAAAAGTTCTGCAGCTGTCTTTCCGCTTTTATTCTTTGTGGGATAAGCCTGCGCAAATCTAGTGAAATGATCTATCACCACTAGAATATACTCATAACCTCCACAACTGGCTTCAAGATGCAAGTAATCGATGCACACCAACTCTAAGGGGAAACTGGATGTGATGCCTCCCATAGGAGTCCGAATATACAACAGGTTTCTTTGCTTTAATACATGGGCATTTCCGAGTGACATTAGCTTCAATTTCTTTAGCCATATAAGGCCAGTAAAATCTGTCCCTTGCAAGATGGAGTACTCTTTCGGTACCAACATGGCCCATCTCATCATTTAGCCATTTCAAGGCTAACGCTCTGTGCTTAGAAGGGAGAACCAACTGCTTGTGCTCATTTGTTTGTCGATAGAGAAGATTATTTTCAAGATTCAACTTGCTCCACTCATGGAGTAGCTTCGAGTGGCTCCACTTACAGTTTCATGCATTTTATCTGTCAGTTTAGCATTTGATGTTTTTAACTCTGTTATCTGGGCTATGGCCTGATCTTCTCTTTGTGCTTTAACCATATTCTCATGGCTGATGGTTGGCAAGTTAGAGTAAGGCTGTTTGTGTGGTTCTGGGCAGGAGATGTTCAGTGCTGCGATCCAGGCCACGTCTTTTTGTTCAGCTGCCTGACTTCCATCCCATGCTGCACGCACTGCCTCATCTGAGAACTCCTCTGTACAAGTCATCTTATATGTTTCCATATCCAGAGGAAGGCGTGACAGGGTGTCAGCATCCACATTTGACTTCCCAGGCCTGTATTTGATGTCAGACCGGAAATCTGAAAGCTCCCCTACCCACCTATGACCAACTGCGTTAAGCTTTGCTGTACTCATGACATAAGTGAGCGGGTTGTTGTCTGTGTAGAGGGTAAAGTGTGGCGAGTAGTACAGGTAATCTAGAAATTTCTCACACACAGCCCATTTCAATGCGGGGAACTCCAGTTTTCCACTGTGCAGATGGTAATTGCGTTCGGCTGGTGTGAGTGTCCTTGAACCGTACCCCGATAACTTTTAACTTCCCACCCTGGCACTGGTAGAGGACAGCTCCGAGTCCCTGGTCTGAGGCATCAGTGTGTAATTTGAAAGGCAGGTTGAAGTTGGGGTATGCCAACACAGGTGGAGTTGTCAAGAGAGTGACTAGTTGTTCAAGAGCCTCCTGATGTTTAGCACTCCAGTTAAAGGGCAACTTCAGTATTTTTCAACCTGGGTCCTATTGCCCCAAGTGTATGTGTGTATACGATTGACGGGTACAACTCGTTTTAAAATTGGCTCAGTATCAAGGGAGCGGATGCAGCCGGCAGCCGCGAAGCTAGATAGGGGGGCAACTGCATCCCGTATAAGTTTGAGCATTAAAAGTGTTTATTTCGCCACAGACCGGTTGCGATCGCTGGTGCTAGCTCTGTAATTAGCATTGTAAGCATTGTGTTTTCCTTCACGTCCTCTGACCTGTGACGTCATCTCCTGTGAGCTTGTTCCCGGAAGAAAACAGAGGAGCCATGCAGCGCGCCGCTCATAGTGGAGCTGCTTATCCCAGAGGACAGTTGGAAGTTTTACTGCATCAGTATCATGGCTGAATATTTACCAGATTTCGAGAGTGAAGACGAGCCTTTTCATTACGACGGCCACCCGTATTTATTTGAGCCAGAGTATATGGACGAGGACCTGCTACAAACTCAAGAGCTAACGAGGATAGCAACAGAGGGCCAACGAGCAGACGAGGGTGAAGCAGCGGCGGCACGAACGCTCTAGATTTGTCTTCGACACACACATTTACTGTTGCCATAAATCCTCTTCACTTTTTCCTCTCGTTTCCCTCTCGTGTTACAATGCTAATTAGAGAGCTAGCACCGGCGATCACAACCGGTCTGTGGCGAAATAAACACTTACACAATACATACAATACTTATACATATTGTATGCATAAAGACATATTAGTTATACTTACTTTATGGATAGTTGACCACTTGGTCCCTGTGGTTTTGGTCGCCTCCTCCAATTTATTTTGGGTAAATGAAAAAAGGTGTCCAGCACTGCCCTGTTGATCAGAGGGGGGAGAACCTCTAATGTAGTTACACAGCGTCGGGTACTTTCTGTATCATCCCACGACACATCGAGACCACGAATATTGGGCAACAGGTCCCACTCATTACACAGACATTCTTCCTCTGTGGGCATAGAGTCACAGCAACCACAGGAGCACCACCAGTCCTCAGAAATTCGTGTTCGTGCTGCTGCTGCTTCACCCTCGTCTGCTCGTTGGCCCTCTCTTGCTATCCTCGTTAGCTCTTGAGTTTGTAGCAGCTCCTCGCCCGTATACTCTGGCTCAAATAAATACGGGTGGTCAGAATGAAAAGGCTCGTCTTCACTCTCGAAATCTGGTAAATATTCAGCCATGATACCGATGCAGTAAAACTTCCAACTGTCCTCCGGGATAAGCAGCTCCACTATGAGCGGCGCGCTGCATGGCTCCTCTGTTTTCTTCCGGCAACAAGCTCACAGAGATGACGTCACACAGGTCAGAGGACGTGAAGGAAAACACAATACTTACAATGCTAATTACAGAGCTAGCACCGGCGATCGCAACCGGTCTGTGGCTAAATAAACACTTTTAATGCTCAAACTTATACGGGATGCAGTTGCCCCCCTATCTAGCTTCGCGGCTGCCAGCTGCATCCACTCCCTTGATACTGAGCCAATTTTAAAACGAGTTGTACCCGTCAATCGTATACACACATACACTTGGGGCAATAGGACCCAGGTTGAAAAATACCGAAGTTGCCCTTTAACAGGTTCTCGTGAAGGCAACTGTGGATGCTTAGCACTTCTGTTTCGTGCTGGAGTTTGGACTTTCCCTGGCTTGGTTTGAAGTAACTCGTAGATAGGTTTAGCAATTCGGGAAAAGTCCTGGATGTAAGAGTGATAATAGCCTAAGAAACCTGTTAAGTTCCTCACTTCTCCAACTGTCTGTGGCCTTTTGTTTGTTAGAGCTCGAACAGTTTCCAGGTCCCGAGGGTCAATCTTGACTCCTTCAGCTGACACGAGACGACCCAGGTATCTGACTTCTCCTCTGAAAAGTTCACATTTCTCTGGCCTTAGTTTTACACCATGGTGCTGGAGAGCCTGTAGAACCTTGCGGACTGCCTCGACATGTTCCTCAAATGTTTTTGCATAGCAGAGCACATCGTCGAGGTATGGAATACAGCATTCATCTCTGAGGGGCCCAGCATCTTCGCTGGAATGCTGCAGGCACGTTGGAGAGTCCAAATGGGATACGGATCCACTTGTAGAGACCCCATGGAGTAATGAAAGCTGTGAACTGGCGTGAACCTTCAGCGATGAAGCCTTGATAGTAGGCTTTGCCTTGGTCCAAGATGCTAAACTAGACATTGCCCCCAAGAGTGTCTGTCAGGTCCTGTATCCTGGGCAGTGGATGTTGATCAGGTACAGTCTTTTTATTCAGGAGGCGATAATCTATGCACAATCGCAAGCTGCCATCTTTTTTTCTGACGCAGACAACTGGCGCAGCATACGGGGACTTTGATTTGACTATCCAGCCTCTCAACAACAGTTCCTGTATGTACTCTTTCACTTCTTTAAAGAGTGGCTTAGGGACTGAGGAATAAGTTCTTTGTACCGGAATTTCATCCTGGAGGGTGATCGACATCTGCAGGCTTGGTATACATCCAATATCATTGCTGTCACGTGCAAAAGCTCCAGCTTCTTCACAAAGCATTTTGTTTACCACTGCCCTTTTCTCTTCATCAAGATGGCTGAGATCAACAGGGGGTTGCCACGGAGATGGCTCTGGATCAGCCGACGTTGAAACAGCGCTGTTGACAGTGACTGCTGGGCTGGGTGTGTCAAGTTGGTCCTCTGAAATTACCTTTTCAACACTGTGAATGCTGCCGAGAGCTGTCTTTCTCAGTAAAGTGATTGCATGTTTCGTGTTATTTCCAACAGGTACAGCAACATATGGCTTTCTTGGATTTTGTACCTCTAACAGACCCTCCCCAATGTCCAGTTCTGCCAGCTGCACATTGGTGTCATCAGGCTCAAACAAGAAGACAGAGTCGGACAAGTCCATGTTGGGTGGAACTTGACATTTGACCCAGGCCAGCTGACCTGCTGGAATGATGGTTTCTTGTTTACCTGTGCGAAGACGGCCATACTGCACAGATGGTTTCTGAGTCTGGATGAAATTAACCAGTAGCTCTGCCTTTTCTGGTGGTATTGACATGGCATTGCAGAGCAGGGTGGCGAGGGCTGGAATCAGTTTTTCAGGCCGCTCTTGTACCATCTCCTCCAGTACATTAAACCCCAGCAGTGGCCTCTCAAGCATAATGCTGCTGATAAGGAAAGGTACAGTGATTGAAAGATCAGGGTTCTCATTCCCCTTTAGATTGACTGTAAGGGCAACCCAGCCATCAAATGGAATGATGTCACCATTGACTGCATAAACTTTTAACTCTTCTTCATCATCCATAATTTCACTGAGTGGCTGAATGTTCATATTGGGGAAGTACTTGTTTTTCCAGTCTCTGTCGATAATGCTCACTTGTGCTCCTGTATCTAACAAAGCAGTGACAGCCAAGCCATTCAGGTTACAATGAGTGAGAGCTTTTCTCCCAATTAGTTTAGCTAAGCGTTCACTCTTGCTGTTAGGGAAAACACATGAGGCTGTGCTGGGTGTCTGGTCAGACTGTTTCTGCTCTTGGTTTTCTGTGACATCATTATGTGTTTGAATGTTCATTGTTGCAACACTTTGCTTTTCAGGCTCACCAGTGTGGTACTTTTCAGGTTGGGACTGTAGGCGTCCGGTCACTGCCTGTCCCCTGGCAGAGACCGGCCCCATTTCCCTGACGCATTGGTTTCTTTAGGCAGCCGACTGCTCGATGGCCATCTTTACCACAGTGGAAACAGTGGGTACAGTCTGAGCATTCCTGTTCAACACACTTATTACAACCAAATGGTTTCTCTCTTTTACTGTCCATTTTGCTTTTTCGTGGGTAACTGGCTTGCTCTGATTTTGATGTACATCTAAACTGTTGCATGGTCTGGACAAGATTGGTAAGTTTCTCAACTTTTTCAGTTAACTGTTGGATGATGTCGGTATTTGATTGCTTACACATGCTCTCATCTTTTGCAGCTGAGGATTGAGCGACATTAACCTCAACCTGAGGACTGTTTGCTTTTGCCGGTTTTTGGCGTGTAGTTGAACCCAAGCGTCTTTGTCTCTCGCTTTCATCACTCATCACTTTTTTCATTTGTTTCAGGATTGTCTCGTCAGCCACATTACTGTCTGCAAGCAGTGGTTTCAGTTCTCTACGGACATTCTCATGTTGGAGTCCCAAACCTTGATACACCGTATGGAGAAAGACGTCTTGAATGGTGTTTGCGCTGCATTTTACATCCGTGTCTACATGTTTTGAGGCGAGCAGGATCTTTTGTTTTAGTCCTATGACTCTGTACAGGAACTGTTGAGGTGCTTCATTGTCCTTCTGTTTGGTGCACATGAGTTCCTGGAAAAGTTCCATGTTGCTTTGCTCACCCAAGTGAGAGTGAAGGAAGTCTTTAAGTTCCTCAACAGTGAGCTCCTCTTTAATCATTAACATGTCTTTAAAATGACCAGGTTTAATAACTCGGAGGACTGCTCTCACAATTTCTGCATCACTGAACTGCTCTTTTAATCCCTCTTCAATTTGTCGTCAAACATTGTTGTAACTGATGTCTGACCCCTGATCTCCAATTTGGCCTCCCTGAATCTTAAACTCTCTGCGATGAAGGTAAGAAAGCTCCCTTAAGGAGATCACTTTGTCACTCTTCATAGGTGTACTATTTCCACTCTGAAGTCCACCGTTTGTCATTTCCTCCCTCTGTGATGTAGTGTGTGCTTCTGCAGGTGGTTGAGGTGTAGACTGCTGGGTGGATGTGGGCATATACTGCATAATTTTCTTACTGAGCTCTTCATAGCTGGAAAGTATGTGTTGTGTTTCAGTGTCATGTGTGTTCATATTTGTTGTCATTACAGGGTGATCTGTTGTAACATTAACAGCCTCAACAGCTCCATTCACTGAGTCATCATGAACAATAGTTGGATTCACTTTGTCATTAACTTGTGGATTCAACCCTGAGACTTGTGAAAACACATCACCTATTACATGCATTTGTGAACCAGACATATGACCTTGTGTGGTTGTATCAACACGATCTTTCAGCTCTAATAAATAGGCCATACCTGCATCCTCAGATTCTAGTAAAGGCTCACTGCTCATGAAACTGCAAATGTACTCAAAACAAGCCTCCTCATTCCACCCCTGACACCGGACTCAGAGATTTGGCAATCTGGAACAGTTCATCTGCAGAGAGGGCGAGAAGGTTCTTCTTGATGGTCCACACCAAGGTTTTCCTCTCACTATCCGCCATGGCTGCTTCCCTATTCCTTGCACTGGTCAAGCTGTCCTGGAACCGTATTTAGTCTCTGTTCTTGATGAGTGGCTGTTTCTGCACGGCACAGTCTTTCCCCTTACCCCTCAGAGGCAGCATACAGGTATACGTTGTCATCAGATGAAGCAGGTTGCAACGCTGAAGAATGGCACTGCATCAATACAGTAACGATGACACCGGCAAAACATCACACGCCCACACGACTCGCTTGGTCACTCTTGGTCCACGGCGATATTATATCTGGATCACCTCCGGCCAGGCATTGGAAGTGATCGCGGACGAGCCCCCACAAATCTGTTACAGGTACCGGAGTAGCACCAAGTAGGCAGATGAGAGATTCTGTAAAGGAGAAATGAATCACGCAGACAACTTTACTTCTTTCAGTCTCAGCCTCGCTCCACAGAATGGGGTAACCGGGGCAACGCGACTTAAAAACCGTAGTTTAATTGCTGTGACCACAGTCCCACAAGTGATGTAAAGTGGCACACTGCCCCCTACTGGTAAATGACAGAAGCATACTGTCAGATTGATTTATGAAAGATGAACGAGAATCCATCACAAAAATCTTCAGTCTCAACACATTAAAGCTTAACTGTGACAACACACTGGTGGCTGTCACAATAACATACTGGCTGCCTGATAAGTTACATAGAGTAATCCACTGCACGGCCCTTTGTTGGCACACCATTGCCACCTTCAGATGACCCAGGCTCTGAACATGCAAGCTCTAGGCAGTGACAACACTTACACTAACCCTGTCACAAGGCCTCTCATGGTGCTCCAACCCAACTATAAAGACTGATGGGCATCAAGGTCAATCATCATCAAGAAAAAGCATTTTGCTTTGTTTTTCTAAAACACAGCAAAACATAAATCTGTATCTTTTGTTATCAGAAATCTATATCTTTTGTGTAAAAAAAACTTTTGCTATGTTTTGCTAATCAATGGCAGAAGGATCTCAGAACAATAGGATACTTTTTTGTGAAAAATGTCTGCTTTGCTCTTATGAATCAATTTCCTCAGAATCCCAACAGAGGCATTAATGCAGATAGCTGAGTGAGGGAAACCAATGCCTTACTGTTTACATTGATCTAGTTTGCAGACATTGTCTTCTAAAGTAAGAAATTATTTGTTTTTAGTTTGTGGACAGATGATAACCAAAAGTCTCAACATTATTCTAATGGAAAGCCTGTTATGATTAGCTGGACACTGCAGCATTTTTTCAGGCATCAGTTTGCAGCACTTTCTTTGACAAAATTGCATCTCATTATTCCAAGATAATTGCCTCAAAATTAAAAAAAAAACAAAAAAGCACAAAAGCACATTATAACTATAGAAAAGCACTACTTTTTGAGTTTTTTTGTTCACAGACGGACAGACAGACGGACAAACAAACTCTCCCGAAAACATAACCTCCTTGGCGGAGGTAATTATGCGATATTTATCTTTTTAATTCAGAAAGCTGACAAGATTTGCTTGTGTGCTTCAGTATTTTGATTGCTCAAAACTCCAAAAATCCAAAAAAGATCTATCTGCTGCCCCCCAACAGCCCAACATCAATTAACCCTTTGTTTACTCTATGATTGGTCCAATCAAAATCAAAGAGCCCCTTTTAATGGTAACTGTTGCCAGGTTACCCAGTCACACATTTTCTGTGATGGTAGAGTCTATTCTGATGCATTGTGATGAAGTTATTATCATGTATCTGTTACTTCTGCATTTAAAACCACAATATAATCTTACCTACACTCAAATGTAAGAAAAACATTCTGATACTGATCGTTTTTGTTGTTCAACAATATTTAGTGGAAAAATGACATGCAATTTGATGATGTGAACTGCTGATGACATCTCTAAGGGCATTCACCAGTTACATTTTTTTTATTTAGCAGATTCATAGACATTCTAAATTATATGAATTTACACTCTACTCTGTGACTCAAGCTTGACTTTAAAAAGAGAGGTGTGCTACAGTTTGTGAGTAAGCTTGCCTCAACAAACCAAAAAATTCTGAGCCTAATCAGACCACTGAGCACTGTTATCATTTTCAGCACCTCTGTTTGTGAGATGTCTGTGTTTAGGGTTTATCTGTCTCATGAAAGGCTGTTATAGTTCATTGAACAGATAGTCTCTTTCTCATTAAAGCAGCATCAGGTTCAAAGTGACTGATCAATTAAAGGCCTCCATGCCTGTGCTTGCCTTGAGGTCCCAAAGTCCCAAGCCTGCCATGGATCACATCGTTTTGGTATCACACAGTTATTCCTCATTAAACTGGAAGATTCTTCCTGGTGTTTCATCCAGTTGTTTCCTGTTTGAATGATGACTGTCAAGACAATGGATACTGAAACGCCAGGAACACATTGAATCATGGACTAAAACAAAATTAAGATTCAAATTTCACCACAATGCACTAAGCCTTTCATCTTAGCCTGGATGAAAATTTTGTGAGGGGCCCATTGGTGGGTATGTGGCTCAATCGGAGATCCTGCAACAAAGGGCATTGAGGCTAAAGCTTCTACTTAACCACATGGAGGGTACAGGTTATAATCATGCAGAATTAAGTAATAATTAAATGTCCATCAATGTCTTAAAAAGCCAGAATGCAACTATTTAACATGCTTATTGGTGGCAAGTTAATGACTGATGGAAAAAGTACTCAACTTCATTTCTTGAGTGAAAGTTAAGATACTCCTGGTCAAATTAACTCCAATACAAGTGAAAGATGTTCAGTCAAATTTTTTACATCAGTCAGTAGTACTGGAGTACCTGCTTTAGAAAATACCTAAGTATTAAAAGTACATTTTTGTTTTAATGTCAACACATTATAGTTATGTTGCTACAATAAATGTACAGAACATAATGACTGAAGCAACCCACTGAATGCATTGACCTGCTTATAGAAACTGTAGAATTAAAAAATGTGCTACATATCCTATAGAGATGCCCATTGAAACATGATTGGATTGACAAAAGAACAGCCATTGCTGTTTTTATTTTTTATTTAACACCCCCTCCACCTTCACCTCCACCAGCAAGTAAAGCACAGATACTAAAAAATGTACTTAAGTATAGTGCTCAAGTAGATCTACTTCATTACTGTCCACTGTTTATTATGAATACTGTGGTCTTAATGTAAAGTGCAAGCAAGCAGGAGTCTGAGGGGTCAGAGTCATGTGAATGGTCAGATTTATATGCCCGTGCTTGGCAGGAAATCATGGAACCCAGAATTGTGGTGAAGGCAAAAGATAATCACTAACAAAAGGGAAAGGTTAGAAAATGTTATTTAAATGTCAAGCAAAAGTTG
>JAZDUH010000443.1:22350000-22450000 GCA_036419115.1 Scarus forsteni
GCACCCTCTTAACTAATGTTAGCTTTGCTAGCTTCATATTGACCACAGGTCGGGCTAACGTTCCTGCCATATTCACCTATGGCAGGAACACTAGCTACCTGGCTAACGTTTGCAGGTTTCACTTACTTGGCCTCATGTGCCCTCAGATGGAGGATAAAGTTTAATGTTGTTCCCTCTTTTTCGCTTATCAAAGCGTTGCAGGTCGTGCACTTTGTGTGTCTTTGTTTTCCATCTGATTGAAATTCTTTATATGCAAAGAAAATAACTTTGGGCACAGAAGACATAGCGGTTGCCAACTTGATACCCACGTCCCGCACACCCTGCCCACTGATCATCACTGTAGCAGAAGCGGGTGTGTGGTAGGAACGTATGTGTGTAGAACTGTGCCATGTGCGGGACAATAATAGGTGACGGACAAGTGTACTGTGAATGTAGCATCAATAAAGTGAACTTAAAAGGAAATAGCGGGGTATATCTCCTGTGTGGCTCTTCATATAATCCCCTCGAAAATGAGATAACTGATCTCAAGGGGTTATTCCTCACAATAAAGAACTGTTAAATATATAAATCCTGAGTGTGTGAAATTTTCTGAATCATGTTGTCTCAAGTCAGGTCGAGTCTGGAGACATTTTCTCTCGAGTCCGTGTCGAGTCTTGAGTTTTAACCTCCCGAGTCCGAGTCGAGTCTCGAGTCTTTACCTCCCGAGTCTGAGTCGAGTTGCAAGTCGTCTCATTAGCGGCTCAAGTCGCCTCAAGTCCGAGTCCCTATGACTCGAGTCCAATTGTCTGCCAATTAGTGTCTGGATGCCAAGAATCAGTGATAACTCTGGACTGAAACCAAAAGTGTAATTCAATCAGGCTCTCAACTGCATTCAGTGCAAATGGTTTCATGGAGTATATTTTTTTCAGCATAATAGGCTATTTTTTTTTATAATCTCAACACTTTGGCTGTTTTTTTGTTAATTAAAAAATAGAATTTTCCAGAAAAGTTACAGATTATTTCTAATATTTAGAAAGGCTTTAATATACAGTTGTGTAAGTATGCTCATCTTGATATATTGCCTAACGTACCTCAAAAGCTTCTTAATGTGATGATTTGTTTTATTTGCCCTCCAAACAAGTATTTAGCCATGGCAAAATACTGAATTAATTGTAAGCATTGATATCCATTAGGGCTTCTGTTATGATACAGTTTTAAACATGTTTCCTCTGTCCTATGTTATTTTATTTAGATGTTTCATCCAAGCTGAAACATTGTTCATTAGATTTATTTAAATGGTTGCACGTTTGGCAACTATTTGGCTCATAGCTCAAAGTTTCACTTAAAAAAGGGAGTGGTGGGCTCTAAAGAACCACAGGCAGGCACAGAAGAAATGAAAACATTAAGATACAGTTCAGATAGGTTGTATAATGGGAATTTATCATTGTCCATTTACTTTATATAGATTAATGATGTAACATTCCCACGGCATAAAATGGCGGTAGTACCCTCAATCTGTACTTTTTACCATCTGGGCAGCAAGTTCCATCTGCCTTCGTATCATCAGCGCCCGAATGTTTTTCAGTCTGTGCTGAATTTGTAAATTTTTAAAGAGGGACAAAAGTACAAAGCACAGAAAACAGCTGACAAACGTGTCCACAACTTCCATGCTTCTTTCCATTGTTTACATGGTTGTGTTTGACGCGCTGATGATGTCATTAACGTGATGACATCAGCTTGACTCACCAGAGGAAAAATATAGTCACGCAACTTGTCTGCTGCTCATGAGACCCGGTTCTGCTGGCAGTGGGAAAAAAGTCACTTTCTGATTGTTAGCAGGTTAACCTGTGATGAAAAATCTGCTAATCAGTGAAAGCGGCGGTACTAGTGTGCAGTGTAGGAATCGTATATATTTTTAATGATCAGAGCAAAACAACAACCCTCATGACTAGTTAAATGGAGGAGACATTCTCATGCACAAAAATCTTCAATGGTTTGGTTCAATGGTTTTGCACAATTTAGGTTTTAGGAGTAAGTCTGCCTTTTTTATCATGAGAAACAAAGTAACCTTTGTCCTTTTTCCCTGTATTCTGATGTTTTTGTTTTCTTGCTGTGGTTTGAAACAGGTAAAACATTATGTTTTGTTTAATGTTACCAGCCATAACAGAGTTTGAAGTTCTGGTACTGTGAGGATCATTTAGTATTTTTCAAATAAAAAACATGAGAGATACGGTTTACTGTGCATTTTTGTTTATCTTAAAATTAGTAATGTGTGATATGTGATTTTTTTTGCAACCAAATTATGAACATCAGTACTTTTTTCCTTTAAATCTGCAGTGTTGTCAAGTGTGGGGGCCATCCAGGTGACCATCCCACAAGAGGAGTATGAGTTTGCCCGAGGTGACAACATCACACTTCCCTGCGAATTCAAACCCAAAGCTGGCTTCACCCCCAGCTTGGTTGTTATCTCATGGTTTTTGGAAGGGCCTGACACTGAAGAGGTTAGACTGCTGCTATCATTTTCACAGTCCAAACTTTTTACAATAGTAAGCTGTCTTTTAGTTCTCCTCTGATGCTGCTGTTTTTCACACAGATCCTCATCCTCACCTATTACTCACATAATAAACAATTGGACATCAAGAACAAATACGAGGGTCGAGTGTCAATGGATGTTGTCGTCGAAAGAGGAAAAGCCGACCTGAAACTGGACAGAATCACGCTGGCAGACAACAAGAAGTTTGAGTGCCGTGTCCAGAGTGCTGGGGACGATGAGGGCACACCAGTTGCCAGAACACAGTTGACTGTTTTAGGTAACCCTAAAACTCTTGTAAAGAAATATTGTGTATTACACTGAAAACTGTAAGAATGCTTTTAGAGGTTAAAAGATTGCTGGAATGATATCATCTGACACATGTGAGTACTCAAAGTAATACTTCCATTATTCAGTAAGTGGCGTCTCACAGCTTTAGACTTTATGTTAAGGCCTTGTCCACAGATAAGCACGTATCAACAAAGGTAACAAAGGCTTTATCCTGCATTTTTAGAAATAATCCATCATTTTTCAAAGCTTCTTTGTACACATAGAGGCATTATTCAGCATCAGTTGAATGCAAAATATTCCTTGAGGTGAGAATTGTCTAGTCAGAATTTATCTGATGACTATGTGAAGTGATGCCAATCTGCATTCTTTGCAGGCATTTCCTAGTTTATTTTTCATTTACAACTTTGGTGATAAAGCAGGCCGTAAAAGTACTACTACTCTTTGCCAGTGTTTCAGGTTGTTCAAAAACAGTTTCAAAGGAACAAGTCCAGACAGTTTTTTTCATGACCATACATTAAAAACATATATGAATTTCAAGAATTAAAAACTAGTAACAGACTACAATTTTTTTTCTTTGTTTTTACCTTTGAATATATATTTTGAAGTCACTTGGAGGCCATGTTGAGCAATGTGGAAAGCTACATGTGGTTCCTGCAGCCAGCCTCAAGCTCTTGAGGAACTGCAACTTTTGGAACGTCAGCATGGGCCTTCATTTTCAGTGCAGGAGGTTGTCTCCTTTTCTGTCTCTGCAATAGTATGTGTGCACTGTAGTTAAGCCTGGCTGTTCTCCAACCAATCTCCAATGACTGTGAGTGGTCTAAAGTTGCGAGGCCCAATTAGAGCCCTTTAGTCCTTTTTCTCTGATGTTATGGGTAGAGCATTTTATGACCTTTAAGTCAGAAAAGATGTCAGGGCATCAGCTGGTGGCAGAACAAACAAAACTGCAAGCAAAAATAAATGACCTCCACAGGCTAGCAGACAGCACAGTTATTACACTTGACGAGAAAAATAACTCTGAATTTTCTTTTGTCTAGTGGCACCGTCTCCTCCCATCTGTGGTATCCAGGGAAAGCCTGAGTACGGCCAGAACATCAACTTGACATGTTATTCTGAGGAAGGTTCCCCACCGCCCGTGTACAGCTGGGAGAGTCGAGATGTGAGGAACATGCCCCGCGTGCCTGATCCCAGAACTACGGACAGTAAGTCTGGTCATTTTTTTTTTTTTGAAAGGATATGTGATCCTTAGTACTTAGCCACATCTGCTGAAGAGAAGCTGTGATCTCACTCATGGTGAAAATCATTGGGTTAACAAGTTAAATGGGTTAATTTTCCAAAAATGTTATGCTTAGAAGGGAACAAGTGGTCTGTACCACTCAGTAATCACAATTAAAACACTGATGTTTGGAGGTTCAACACTGTTCACTGCAGGGCTCTGACCTAAGATTTTAGATAGATTGATCTACTGTATCGACAGGCACATAGATCTATGGGATCTATAGGCAGTCAGATAGAGAGATAGATAGATAGATAGATAGATAGATAGATAGATAGATAGATAGATAGATAGATAGATAGATAGATAGATAGATAGATAGATAGATAGATAGATAGATCAGACTTTATTTGTATAGCACTTTTCACAAAAAATTGTACCGCACAGTACTTCCCATAAGAAATAAAAATAACAATTAATGACATAAAAAGTTGAAAATAAAAGACCCCACCCACCCTCACAATTCACATACAACATACTAAATTAATAAAACGTACAAAGACATAAAAAGGAAACCCTAAACAAAAAACATGATTAAAAGACTGAGGAAAGGCTATGTTGATTTAAAAATGAGGAAACACAGAAGCTAATACTTAAATTATAATTAATAATCATAAGAAATTAACTTCAAATACTATAGGTAAAGGGAGGTAAATAAAAAAAATGAATTCAATACAATTTAAATAAATAATATGGTTACATGAGATGACGTAAAACCAGTAATAAAATCAGGTAAAGTAGGATGAGAAAAATAAAAGCAGTTAACAGAGAATAAAATACCAATTAATAAATCTGAACTGAAATATCGAAATGAAACAGAATAAGAGGATTAAAACCAAATAAAAGGGTAATAAAAAAACAATTACTATAATCAGCTAAAAGCCAGAGTAAAAAGGTAGGTCTTGACTGTCCTTTTAAAATTATGGACAGTAGGTGCTGCTCTCAGGTCTTCAGGTACACTTTTCCACAGACGGGGTCCATAATAACGAAAAAAAGCTTCACCGTATGTCTCAGTTCTAACTTCAGGGACTATTAAAAGACCACTATGTGAGGACCTCAGGGCTCTACGGGGCTCACAGGGTAAAAGCAAATTGGATAAATAAGAAGGACCAAGACCATTAAGAGATTTATAAACTCCTAAAAGAACCGAAAAATACATTCTAAAAGATACGGGGAGCCAGTGCAGAGACTTTAAAATCAGGGTGACGTGGGCTCTCCACTTGGTCTTTCGTCAACATGTGTGCAGCTGAATTTGGAACACCTGAAGCTGACAGATGTTTTCTTTTTGGAGACCAGAAAGAAAAGCAATAGATAGATAGATTTAAGATTTCAAATCTATCTCAAATGAATGTCTTATTATTATATATATGATATATCCAATGTAGCAATGAGATTGAATCTATCTATTGATTGATCTATCTTTTTGTGCACAGGGTTTGTGGGTACTACCTGTGCCGATTTATTGCCGGTGCTTTTATTCCTGTCACTGTAAAGTAAATGTCGTTGACAGTGTCTAAAGCAATAATCTGTTTTCATCATAGATTCACATGTACTTAGCAGGGTATTTTCTCAGTGCCCTCTTGTGATCAGAATGTGAAACTGCAACTGCAACCAGTATTTGTTATGGTGACTTACTCTTGAACATTATGACAGCAGCACCTTTACATGCCATTAAAAGTTCAATTATTGTATCAGTCTGACTTAATCTTTACTTTTTTAAGTGCATGTGAGCCTGTTAGTGTGACTGAGTTATTACTGACTTAAATTTCTCATGGTCTGATTAAGGCAATGAGTATTTGAAATGGCTGTTACAAAAGCCTAATGGCTTTTAGATTACTAACAATACTCTTTGTTTCTTTGTTCTGTAATCACAGTAATCACAAGTAGACTGTGATAAAGCATTTTTGGTGTAGAAACCATTATTTCTTAAACTAAGGTGTCCTTTTATTAACATTTCAAAACAGAACAAACAGTTTTACAGCCAGTCCTCGTATGTGAGTCATGAAGATTTTAATTGTGGAAAGACCTTGTTTTGAACTGTGGCTTTATTTCAACAAATTGGCACCCATGTTTACTTACCCATTGTGGGGACAGCTGCTGCCTTGGTAGCATCTACATGTATTTTGATGATCTATATTAACTGGATGAAACAGGGACATAAAATGAAGTCACACATGTGCAGGTCAATAAACAAATTCAGCTCCAGTGCTTATGCACAGGTATAGGGACATCAGTTCAGTTATATATTTTAGTCACGCTTTAATATTAGGTGGACTTATTTGTGCATGTAAATGTACTATGATCTTTATATGAGACTGTCTTATTGTTTTTCAGAGGGAGGCATCCTGTCTCTGTTCAATATCACCAAAGACACATCTGGATTCTACATCTGCACCTCCAGAAACAAGATCCGCTCTGCTACCTGCAATTACACCCTAGCTGTCATGCCACGTGAGAGACCCTCTTATTTCGTCATAGCATTTGTAGAAGACGCTGTTTTCATTGTATTTGCACTTTTGATAAATTTTTCTTAAAACATTCTTTTTCATTCACAGCATCCATGAACATTGGCTCCACTGCAGGAATCATTGGTGTCGTAGTTGCTGTGTTGGTCGTTCTCGCCATCATCATCTGTTGCTGCTGCTACAGGAAGAAGAAGAAGAAGAGGGAGGAGGAGTACGCCATGGGGTAAATATTTTGTCCCTTATGAATACATTAAATCACATCAGTGTTTCCTCTAGGTTCATTGCCTTGGGGCGGCGGGTTCGGGGTTGCGGGGGGGGGGGTCTGTCAATAATGCTCCATAATATCATAATTAAAGAGCATTTAGATCTGAATAAATAGTGAGCACTGTGGGCACACAACTACAACATTCTCAAAAGAATTTAAAATAAACTGCATAAAGTATAAAAAGTATTTAAAAAAACAGGAAGAATGGAACATTTCATGTAACCATGTAAGCTCAGCAGGTGGAGAGAAGATGAATCATAAAGTCATAGCAAGTGACTGACAATGAGGAGAAACTACATGCTGAAAGTTTCCTACACTGCTGCTAGCTGTGCTTCCCGTCTTAGTAAGGACAGTTGGCTTAAAAATGCTGAGATTTTTGCTTGGGGAGATAGTTTGGTAAGCTTCAGGTCATCCATTAATGTTTGTTTAAATTGGGGTTTTTTATTATATTTTTTTACCGTTATGGTCGCTCCTTCATCCGCCGCCTGAGTGTGAGTGTGTGTGTATGTCTGTATGTGAAGTGTGTGTGTCTTCATCATCCCCTTCACACAACGCGCCGCTTCCAGTCATTTCAATGAGGGACAGGCGGCAGACAGCACGCGGTTTGGACCGCATGGTAAAGCGGTTGCCGCCGAAGAGCACGCACAGATTTTGTCCTGCTGCTCAGAAACCAGCGTTTTGAACTTTCTGGCTGTAGTCGCCTGGCAGCAGCAAATCATATCGTACTATCGAAGAACTGGACGTGAGGAAGCATTTCTACTGAATTGTTTTTAGGGAAGGGAGTGTCATAGTAGTATGTCAGAGTGAGCATCTTCAGAGTAGACGATCTTTGTAATGTTAACGCTGCTAAGGGGGAGCCCGGGGATTGGCTGAGGGTAACGGAAGTGTAGACTGAGAGAGAGAACTGCTAACTGTATGACACGCTGTTTGAGTCTGTTATTAAAGAGAATTAATGATTCAGAAGTTATCGGCTCGTTCTATGACAGGGAGTGTTGTGAGACACTTTTAGGTGGCCTCTGCTCTGAATCACCGCTCGTGGCAGCAGCCTCAATAAAGACTGCATGTGGGGGACATCCGCCTGTTCAGAGAGACAGTCTGGATTCTACATCTGCACCTCCAGCAAGATCCGCTCTGCTACCTGCAATTACACCCTAGCTGTCATGCCAGGGAGGAGACCCTCTTATTTCATAGCGGAGAGGAAAAATGCATTTTATTAAATGTAACCAAACCATAATGACACAACTATGGGCAAGATAGTTATTTGCCACTGCAGGACACCCGATTTAATGCAGGACTCTGATGTGAAGGCAGCGACATGATGCTGCGGTGGTGTATTTACAGTTTTTAAAAAAAATTGCAGGAGCGGCGGGTAGGATTTAGGAGCGGCGGCCCGCCGCTCCTAAATGAATGTAGAGGAAACACTGCACATACACTCTGTGTGTTATACAATATAACCTGCCTGATTCAAGTGAAAACATTAAGGGAGTTTTTATGGTCTTAAGACGGTTTACAGTAGAATAAGGAAATACTTTCATCTTGGTGCACAGCAATTAGGCTTTACAGTCACACCGTAAAAATGTGCTAAAAATAGTTTATAATGAAATATGCACTGTACAGAATTATATGGCACTAGAACATTTTGGCGCACAAACATCAACACTGCTTTTCTGTTATAGAAATGTGATTACTGCAGAGACGACAGGGCAGATTGGTATGTTTAGGTTGATCAATATCATTTAAGTAAGACAACTTTTATAAGTCAAACTTTTCTTCAAAGCAGCTCTTATTCAACGTGAACATACTTTTATTAAAAGTTGAAAAAAGGAAAAATATTATCACTGCAGCAAAAATAAAGCTGTCAAAGAGTAAAAACCCCAGTTCCAATTAATTGGGACGTGTAAAATTCCTTGCAACTGTACGTTGAGAAAATAGTTTCTTAAATTGTCGTGCAGTTGGCATGGTCTCAAATTCTCAAGGGATTAAAAAATAAAATTATAAGGGTTAAATTTTGCTCAGGTACTGACAAGGGAAGAACATATTTACAGTTTTATGCAGACAACACAGTGCTACATTCTCCTTTTTTCTTAGAAAATTTACAAATTAGCTGAAAACATACCAACTATGTATAATCAGTTGTTGCTAGGCTACTCCAGTCAGACAACTTTTGTGTCAGCGGAGTCTATTTTAATGCATCGTGGTGAGATTTTCTCCTGAATTTGTTGATCTAACACTAAGAAACACAAAGATAAGTTGCATTCACTCAAAGGTAAGAGAAAACATTTAAATTGTGCTCTAAGAGAGGTGAATTTTTTCATCTACCTCCACGTTCAGATGCTCAGAATAACATTTTCTAACTTTGTTCAAAAAATCTTTTTTTTTATATTTGCAGAGTTCGAGAAGAGTACACCGACAAGGAGCCAGCTCAAAATGGGGACAGACGGATTGCTGATGGTGGAGAGGAGGCTCGAGGTTATGAAGACTCCAATGCGAGAAGCCCTGACCGCTACGAAGATAAGAGTGAGCGCAATTACGACAGGGATTATGACGACCGTCGAAGTGACTACAACGGTCCCCGAAGAGACAACAACGACCGCGAAAGTGACTATGACGACCGACGGAGTGATTACACTGATCGCCGCGACAAGTACAGTGACCGTCATGAGCGCTACGATGATGATCGCCGCTACGATGATGATCGCCGCTACGATGATGACCGGCGCTATGATGATGATCGACGCTACGACGACGATCGACGCTATGACGACGATCGACGCTATGATGACGATCGAAGAGACAACCGTTACAATGATCGTTATGATGATGATCGTGGTCGTGACTTACCACCCACCCCACCTAATAACAAACCAAGCAGGGACTACGATAACTAAGGCCTATAACCTGAATCACCACTGTTCTTTTCTTTATCACCTCCAGTGAGCATTTTCACTCAAATGGTTCCTTTCTAAACTGAAAGGGCAATAAACCATAAAGGGCCTTATTTAAAGTATTTGATTATATTTTAGCTGATTTTACACCTGCTCACATTAGCCATCTCCAGCTTGCACGACTACAGGGGAGGAAGCAATTTATAGTTTAACAGCTATTAGTCTGCATGATAAAATTTAATTGTATCATTCTGCTACTCTTACGAAAACAGGACAGATAGCTAGACAGTTGGTGGATGCTAATATTAGCATTTTTAAGCAGAAGAGTGATCAAAGATGATACGGAAACTGAAGATACAGCCCAATTTGCTTTCAGATGTGTTCAGTTTCTCATCAATCAGGCTGTTGTTGAATGTTTAATGATGAGTCTATCCCCTTTTGTGATGTAAATCCTGGGCACTAAATATACTATATTGCATCAATAGTTCTGACAAAAAGTGGAGGAAATAGTCATTGAGTATGTTTGAATTTGCAGTAATGAATTCATTTTTATAGAATTTGTTTTTAGACGTCTGATTACTCTTACAGTGGTTTTCAAAGTTGTCAGGCGGGCCTCCTCAGGAAGACGTGAGAGAACTTCAGGGGAGGCAACAGACTAAGAAGCTAATCAGCTAAAAATGTTCTGCTCAACCAGATTCTAGTGTTTTTGTGGAGCAGGATTTCAGGATTTTGATTTGGTCTTAAAAAAATGCTCCATGGCCACAGTATGAAGTTTGCTCAGAGATGCTATATTGGCAATTCATTTATAGTTTTAAGAATGAAAGACAATTCATGCATGGTTATAAAAAAAGACATGACATAGATGAATTTATTTTTAATTTTATTAAGATTTTTTACTCTATAAAAACCCCTACCATTTTCAAATTTGTTAAAAATATTATTGTTTTTTATCCATTTTCTAAACCCTTTAATTTGGGGAGTGGGGCATCAGGCATTATGTTCTTACAGGGGAGGCTCACTCCTCCACATTTTGAATACCCCTGCTCTGTCAGTCATGTGTACAGCTAAAGCAATTTTTTGTTTATCTGACAGTGGCCTTTTTACAAATTCTTAGGTACTGTATTAACACACCTGGCTTTTTCAAATTATTGAGTAAAAAGCCACTGTTTCTTTTTTTGTGTGTTTGACATCATAAAAAATGAAAGAACTATTAAAGCAAGTATTTTTCAGAAGTGGAATTAATAAAGTACCCATAAGTGAGTAAAATCAGATTATAACCACTGCCAAATCAATCCCAGTGGTCTGATTATCGTGTGCATTAACAAAACATCACTGGCCTTTGTAAAATGTATTCCAATTAAAGTTATTGGCTCCAGGAGCATTAGTAACCAACATTCATGGAAGCTGTAGTTATTGTTTTAGAAGACAGATGAAATATGAACATTTTTATGATGTAATTCAGTCAGAGAAGGGCGCTCTAATGTCTGTTCAATCCTTTTGAAACAGAGATTGGATAAAAATGCAGTGAGTTTTTGTTCGGGGGTGTGTATCCAATAAAACGAGCAGGCATATTTGGTACCAGAGAGACATTTCAAAAATCTTCCATGTAAAACTACAAGGATTTAAAGATCTGTGATATCTAAAGTGTTTTACAGATTAAAAAGTAATATTCTGGCATTTTACATAAGAATGCAACGTCTTGTGTCTACATGTGTTTTGAATTATGATTTAAAGTTGCCTTTGCTGCTGGGTTTAAGTGGTGGTAGTTCATCTGTTTGTGTTATGCTGATATTGTACTGTATTTCTGTGTTGATTATGTTAATATGAGTTTCTACAGGCTGTCCTCGTATAGAAACATACACATTGATGTTTTCATGAACATTTAGACATTTGACTCACAGCAGTTTTTTAAATCATGGAACTTCAGATATCCCTGATCATATGGAATAATGTCAGCACAGATCACTCAGGTTTTTTTATACTGGAACTTTTTTTTATAAAGCTTAAATGTTATTTTTCAGATTATGACCTACAGTTATGCTAACAACTCATGTTTGTGCTTTCTATGTTGAAATATTTTGAGAAAATTCTGCTGATGCGCAGACATAAAATGTACATATGCTGTTCCTTTTTCTCAGTAGTTGTTTGAACTCATTTTGCATTTGGGATTGTAAAATAACCAGGATACAATAGATATTTTGGATAGTTCTCACTTGAAATTTGATGTAAAAACAATAAAATGAATATTCTGAATTCATCTTCCATTACATGACTGCTTGTTATCAAGGCTGCCATAACAGGGGATAAAGGGGAAAGCTTTATGGGGCTCAGAGTCATAGAGGGGCCCCAAGTGATGAACAATGATAAGGACAATCCTAAATTTAAGCATTTTTTTTACCTACATGTTAACCTGACTGCACTTTATTGCCTATTACAAGCATCAGATTTTTAAAATATTTTTTAATGTTGCCTGTTTCAAAATTTTAGCTACATCTTAATGGTGTGTTGCTTTATTTTTGTAATAGTAACATTGTTGACAGAATTATTCAAGTTATTTTTCAGATTCGTCCTGCCAGTGTAAAACTATGCTGAAACCTTCAACAAACTTTTACAGTCAGTATAAACCTGACCAAACCAGGCTCAGGAGTATGAGTGCTGATATTGTCAGAATACACCTGGGGTCCATTTGTGAGATTTTCCAGCGAATAAAAACCCTCTGTGGGTGGACCTGTTCGTTATTTTGCAAATGAAATTGGCATACATTCATACTAAAACGGAGTGTTGCAATAATCACAGGCAGTTTTCAGCCCACCATTACTGACTGGATTTGCTTCTCATTATTTCTACTCTGCAGAATTTTATTTCTTCACTAATATCCATCATCTGTTTCAGATTTGAACTCCTCCCTCCCTTTCTGCTCTATCACCAACACCATCCATTGTTTTGAGAAATAAAAGCGTCTTGGCGCCCCTCACCCAGCTCTGTCAAGGTACACAGCTCTAACGCCAGCACCGGATATGGAGTGACACCGGTTTCAAAATAAAATGATTGTATAAAACAAAAAAGACGAGATTATAAAATGAACGGGGAGCAAGAATGATGTTAATCACTTGATCAATGTTGTTAAAATTTTGCAGCCAATTTTTATGTGTTGGAGGCATGCAAGTTGTAAGAGCCCCAAATAAAGTTGGATGGACAGGTACCTGTAACAACATCCTGACAGGTGCGTTCATGGTGCTTTCACGTGCTACTTGAATGTTTTTTTCCGAGCAAGTTCCAGGCAGGCCGTAACTCGTGTTTTTCCCACCTGTAACTCGTGAGAATGCACTGGAACGGCCGTCGAACTCGTAACTTACGACCCGTGAACTCGTACCAGATCGATGTACTCCGAGTTACGACTTGTGACGTCACATCACTGCCTAACCAAGGCAGCCTCTTAATAATGACAGACACAGAAAAGTATAAGCTTTTGTTACATTATGCGCCGTTTCACTCAAATGAGTTAGTTGATAAAGCATAAATCTTATAATGCCTGCTATGTTGGTTAATTTACATAACTTGCGCTCAAACCGTATTTTGCCTGGAACGCTTTTAGGTCGGAACTCAGAGATGGGAAATATCCGAGTTACGGGTCGCCTGGAACGCAGCAGTCCTTCAGTGTCAGAAATGACGGCGGAAAGTAACATTTCCACAAATACGCCTGTTCGGAGGGCTTTTTGGTGTATTTTCAAAAGTTCGGGAGATAGTTGACGCCCTATTTTCATATCAAGAGGACATGTTTGTTTAGCCCAAAGTGGATATGAAAACCTGACAACCAACGCTGCTGTTTCAATACTGCGAAATTAACCGACTGTTTGGGGCATGTGAGTCTTGGTATCGCTTCTTTTTTATCTGTTGTTCAGACTTTATTACGGCCTTATGGGAATTCGGATTCACGCGAAGCTCACCTGCGTAATCTCGACGCAGCATTGTGCTTTTCCAGCTTATTTTTAACATCCAATTCGAACAGCCCCTTCGCAAGCAACAGCCACCACATTTTTGCTATGAAATACCTTCTTTTTTTGCAACAAATTCACAATGTTTCTCCCCGAGTAAACTCTCTCTTAAACTTTAGCCCTTCACTAGGATGTCAACAAGACAGCCTATGCTTGCGTTACAGAAACGGTATGTCCAGAAATATAAATTCCAGTCACTCAAGTATTCAATATTTTTTATTTATCATTTACATATAACCACTTCTCATTAATTTCTGATCTTTAACCATGGAAGACATTTTAAAGTTTCGCAGAACGTGGCTTCCTGAATATTAATTTCTTACTTTGAAGAAAAAGAAAAACTTGGTATTTCATAGGACTGAGAAGTAGAGATGGGGATCGAAACCCAATTCCAGTTGAGAATTTTAGTAGCTCCATCAAAGAATCCATAACATGAGTCTTTTGCTAGTCAATTTCCTTCTCAATTCCTACCACTGACAGGGTTCAGAAGCAGTCAGAGTTATTGTTGCCGCTAAAAATCTACAGGCCAACATTTGCCCACATGGAAACTCTGCAGGAATCAATAAGAGAATCGTTAAAGAATTAGATCGATTAGCAAGATTGCATTGGTATCAGTAAAATCTTGTCAATTTTCATCCTTAGTGATGAGTCAGATGTTAATACTCCCATGGCAAAATGCTGCTGACTAATGTCATTTGGGGCCCTCCCAGTTATAGGCCCTTGGACTCATCTAAACTTCCCTCCTTTAAGCCCCCTCTGCACCCCCCCACCCCCAAAACTGTGCCTCTCTAGAAGAAGAACAGAAATTTCCCTCAGGAAATATTTCTGTCACCTCTTTTTTTTGTGTCAAATGAGCCTTTTATTTTCATAGCCTCCACCGGATGTTGTCACTTTTATTTTGAAAAAGCTTGACGCTGGTCCCGCAGTCAGAGCTGGCCCGTCCCGTTACTCGGCTGTCTGCAGGAGACCGAGGCACCGTCCTGGGATGAGACGAAAGAGAAAAGAAGGCGACGTTTTCCTCACAAGTTTGATGGAATTCACCTGCAGTTCTTGGAATATGTTTGTTGAGCCAAAATGGTGGATTTTAATCGTTTTATGGACAGGTAAGAGATCTTCAGCAGAAGCGGAGGTGGGAACTCTTCTGTCAACAGGTTCATTTTTAAGTGGAGGAGCGTTAATACTAACATCAAGTCCTTAAATTTGAAACACCGGGTTTAACCAAAACCCTTCGAGAAACGATGGTCAGTTTCTTTAATATTTTTGGAGAAAGTATTTCGAAAAGAAACAGCACACGAACAGCCAGCATAGATCTGTTTGGAGCAGGGTGATGTGGGTATGTTGCTCATTTGCTTTTATGAAATAGTTGATTACAAACGATTAGCCGAAAACAAGACAATAACACAAATAACTTAAAGTCGTTTTTATTTGCAACTAATTGCCTTGATCACCTATATCATATTAAAATATTTAATAATAATACATATGAGAAAGGAAGAGCCTTATGGTACCTATAAGCGTTTCTAAAAAAATCAACATTTGTTTATTTTGGGTAACAGCAACAACAACAAAATAGCTATCACTTTGGATTTAAGGGGGCCTTTTGCTTTCTGTTGAGCTGGAGAAAAGATAGAAATACATAACATTCACATCCATGCAATCTAAGATAAGTGATGGCAGGGCAAAACATATAAAAATTAACCCTTTAACTCCCAGCTCAGCTGTTTGGCAGAGGTCAATAAATTCAGAAATATCTAATATGTAAAAAAAAAAAAAAAAAAAAGCATTTTTTTAGGATATGGAAAAAACTGCAAAAAAACCAAAATAACTTATATTCTCTGTGTTTTAAAGGTTAAAAAAGCTTAAAGTGTTTATTAGAGTTACCATTATTATTTTAGATAGTGAACCACTAACTGATCTAATTTATTTATACAACATCTGTTCTCAAACACAGTATCATCTATTGTCATTTTTTTTCAATCGCCTTGTTATCTACAAACATTTTTGCCTCTTCTGATGGATTTTTCCCAAATATTTGTGCAGTCTTATGTCTTCACATGATCAAATATTAACTGTGTAAACCTTTAACCTTTTTTTTTAAACCAAGAAATTATCTGGTGTTTGGCTTGTTTGTAGTTTTCTGTGTTCCCTGAATGATTTGAAAGATGAAATATCCCTGAATTTATCGATGACCTTTGCCAAGCAGTTGAGCTGGTAGTTAAATGGTTAAATATATTAGTTATACAATCATTTGTGTCGTTAAACTGACTTAAATTGATGGATAATGCTCTTGTGTATGGTTATGTTGTTGATGGCTTAATGGTAAGCTATATGAAACAATGTTTAAAGGATTGTTTGTGCTATGGGAGCTCTGATTTGGTAACTTTATGTAACTTGGCCCTACATTTATGCTTAACTTTTTCATCAGGAGTAATCTCAACACTCAGATAAGGACAAGACAACAAGTTGTATAGTATAAAACATTTCTCAGAGTGGGTTTGACAGGTTTTTATTTCACATTTACTGGTCAGTTTAATTGAAACTGTAGTGTTCTTTTACATTTTCCTGCATTCCAAAAGTGATTACCTGAAACATTAGTTCAGGCATTACTTCTTAATAGTTTCCCTAGTTGATCCATGTGGAGCTTCTGTGTGGAAAAAAAGTTAGTCCGTGCTGGCTTTCTGTATCCATAATGTCAAAAGGACAACACCACTGGTATTTAGTGCTGTGTGGCTCTGACAGATGTGTCAGTGTGGTTTTGTGTTCACAAGTGCTTGACATCACACAGCCACAGATGTTTAAAGCCTTGCAGTTAGTGTAATTGTAAACCTTGACTGCTTTAGTGGCCTCTCTGTTGTAGTTTGTGCTGGCTGCCTCTGATGAGAGCATGAGTCCTTGACTTGCAAAGCCTGTGTATATTAGTGTAAGGCATTGACAAGGGAGTTGTTGAGCATAAAGGGTAACTATATAGATTCCTTATGTTTTTGTTATCTCAACTACAATTAATTTACAAATCCCATCCCCACCAACACGACAAAATATTTGGTCTGAAAATAAATATGTAGGGTCTGAAACACCAAAAACAGGTTTAATTTTAAAACAGATTAAACACCATTCCTTCAGATTAAATCAGTACTTTTCAAAATAATTTTTTGTTTTGATAAGACATTATTTGAATGAAGAAGACAGAAGCATTGAAATACATCACTTAGATCAGTCAGATATATTATCAGTATTCCTCTCTGTTTGCTCCTCTTCCTCCTGCTTTCTTTTTCTCCTCTGGAGGTGGCTTCTTCAGAAAACTAATAAAGCCAGGATTGCACCACAGCCTGGAATCCCAGGAGGACCAACCTTCAGGCTTTTTTTGTCCTATTTCCTAGAAATCAGAGTAATGTTCGCCTTGAGGAATGTAAGTCTATGTTAGCTTATTCCTCCTGGTCTTAGTTATTGTACTTTTTCTAGAAAGACATCTCATCCACTCCATAAAACTTTTAAATGTGAAACAAAGAGTTCAGTTTGTTCAGATGGACATTTTACAGAAGTTAGACCAGAATGACCAGAGCTACTGTGCAAGTGGGACAAATCTCAGTCAACAAGGTGTATGTTGGTTTTAGGAATTCTGGCTATTAGCTGTCAGCAGATAATAACTGTAAAGTGTAACCACTAGTACAGGGCAAAGGAAACTTTCAAAGATCATTGTGGTTACTGTGGTTTGCCATACATATTGACAGAATGTAAGAATGTACCAAAGTGTTTCACCTTAAAAGATAATTTATTATGAGAGTTTCAAGCAGAACCAACAGGCCTAATGCAGATGAAGTTTTTTTCTTTCACCATAAAAATGCCTGGACCTTTAAAGAGGATTTACTCAGTGAACCAACACACAAATCTGTTGTTTCCTGAAAATAGAGTAGAAGCTTTTACAGGGACACAAGTTTTGATTTAGTGCTCTACAGAGCTCAGTAGCTCACAAATAATGATACAATGTATTGTGATACTATAAACTATTTCTTTTTACTTTAAAAAGCGTCAGAATGAGATGAGATGCAGAGTCACATGACTGAATGAGTTTTACCAACAAGGGGCCAGATGCTGAACTACAATTAAAATAAGATGTTATAAATATGTATTCATTATTGATTATAAAATATCAGTATTGTGTGACAACATATAGATACACTATTGTGCTGCAAAAAGATTGCAAAATTTTCATCTGGATAGACAATTACACTTTTAAAAATGTTAATAAAATAATGAACTGATTTTTTCTCTGGTTTCTAGAGAGACAAAAGCTTGTCGGTATTTTCCATGCTTGATGAATGATTTTATTAATGTAAATGTCTGTTGCTTGAATTCTACAGACTTTTATCACAGTGGCACTGATGCTGCTTCAAGTTGCTGATAAAGAAAAACAGTAGCTTGACAAGCCAAATGGACTGTCCTACATCCATGGGATATTTATCAGTCATCCGGGCAACATCTCATAGATATCCCGTGGATCAGTCATCATCAACTGGCCACCCAGGGGCCACACCAGGCCCCCCCAGCTTCTCATCTGGCTTTACTATCAGATTCAGAATTTACATGATATACCAGCTAAAAGTGGGCGGCGCTACAGTCAAACCTGTGAATTCACGTCTGTGAAGTTGATGGTGCTCAACTTCCTCTGAGTTCCTTATTAGATGCCACACAGTTTAACATAATCGCGACCCCAGAAAGAAATACTCTATTGGGGAAGATAAAATATTTTTTTCCATTGTGCTACATATATCATCACATGTCAAGTGTATGAAATAACCCCTTTATACATCCCAACTCCTACATAGTTTATTGCAGTGGAAGAATGCCTGGACAGTATGAAGTCATGACTTTGAAGTCATGATTCACAGGTCCAAACCGCCACTGTCTGTCACAGGTACCATCGCACACCCACACAACACTGATCAGCTGTTGCCGCACAGCTACACACAATATCACATGAGGAGTTTAAACTATTCAACTTTGGCGACCAAATGATGAGTGACATGGTCCCCCTGAGTGCGTCCGTCGCATCCCGGGATGGTTAACCACACCCCATTTCCGCTCTACATTGACTTTACATGGAGAGTGGTTGCCCAGGTCGCAAAGTCACGCTTGGTATGGAGATGACTTTAAAGGGACAGTTCAGTTTTTTTGAAGTGGTGTTGTATGAGCTCCATATGATCACTAAGGACATTAGATACAGTAGAAAGTTCTCTCCTCTCCCTCAGTAAGATACAGTCGGTAAGAGTCTGTGACGGAAAAAAGGCGTTAACAGGAAAGTACCGTACCAAATACAAAGGGTATTTTCTCCGCCTACAAGGATTCAAATCAAAAAATATTACCACAGTTTAAGGGTACACTACATATGAGTGTTTTTAAGTGCATAAACATTTCGGAAATATAAAGTTTATCCAGACCTAAGCCAACTCACGTCGTGTGTCCCTCTGCTAAATCACTCCGCCATAGTTAGCTAGCGGCCTCAGAGACTGTTTTACACTAATAGAAAGCACATTATATGACAAATATTTCTGAGATGGGTTTTTGTGATGCTTCCCTTGATGCAGAAGTAGATGTGCATCATGGAGAACTCAGCTTTCACCGTATTCCTCTGTGTAACGATGGCATGCAGTTGCATCGTATAGCGAATGCATCTCTCTCGTTAAACTGTTAGCTTACAGATTGTGTGCACAGATCTATACATCTCTCTCTCTATATATATATAAATATATATAAATGTGTGTATATATATATATATATACATATATATATATATATATATATATATATATGTATATATATATATATATATATATATATATATATATATATATATATATATATATATAAGAGGCAAATACACAGTAATTGCGTGTGTGTGCATGTGTGTGAGACAGCCTCCTCTACTCTGCTTATTTGTTTCTGACATATTGTTATTACTTACTTTGAGCAGAAACTGTCCTTAGGTCCTTCAGGTTTGGGACGTTTTTCCAGTTTATCTTCGGGAAATTGAAGAATGTCCACAAAACTCCAGGATTCAGAAGAGCAGGAAGATATATTCGATGAGTAACACCGCCGTCCGTATCACCTGTTTCCTCTGGCTAGTTCTTACATTTGCATCACTGTTTATTTCCGGGGCGGAGTGATTAGGCAGAGGGATACATGACACGAGTTAGCTTGGCCTCGCGCCAATTTTGTTCATCTCCGACGGTTACAGATTGTGTCTTACTGGTGAGTATTTTCTACTGTATCTAATGTCCTTAGTGACCATATGGAGCTCATACAACACCACTTCAAAAATACTGAACTATCCCTTTAATGTATTTGTGCATCCAGTTTCCTGCAATTTTTTGTTTTTATTTTTACAACTAAACACAAAAGACTGCAAAACCAGACTCACAGAAGTTGTTGTTATTCCTGCTTTAATTAAGCAGTTGTGACAAATCAGGGGAAGGTGTTTTTAGGGTTGCTCCAAGTTAAAGAAAAGAAAAGAAGACCAAGCTTATTCATCAGGGCTGGTCTGAATTAAGAGAATTCCTGATGCCCTCCTCTCCTCCCTCGGCTCATCCCTGGTCTCTGGTCCAGATCAGACCCACCTCACACAGCTTGAGCCAAAAATCACATCCAGCAGCAAACACAGATGTTTCTGGGTGTGTCCTCTTCTCACTTGGCTACTTCTTCATGTGTGTGTTGCTGTTGAACTGCTGTGCTTGAGCTCTTGGTCATCATGTGACCCAGAGTTCCCGCAGCTTCAGAGGCTCCAACACGACTGCAGGTCAACTCAGCTCACAGTCGGTTTTTAGCCAGCAAGAGAAAACCCCAAGTCTCAGCTCAGATTTGTTTTCACTGATGTTGCCTAACTGCACAATGGCTCACTGCATTTCCAAAGCATTTCAGTTTCATTTTCTTGTTCTACTGAATCTCATCTGGAGGACAGAGGTGGATTATCTCAGATTCCCAGAAACGGTTTGATTTCTATATTGCTGTGAAAAGTGATTTGTCAGATATTTCAAGAGGTAGCAAACAGGCACAGGTGTCTCTTAAACTAAACCCTGCACCTGAATTACTGTGTTTCTGTCTGCAGCAGTAATCCTTAGATCCCTCTCATTACGCATTCCCTGTTATTACCTAAACCTACTCTGGTAGTCAGATCTTTGACATGCTTGTCCATGTTTTTTCTCTCTGACACTGTGACCATGGGCTTAATTGAACCATTACTGCCTTTGCTTATGAATTGTTTGCTTTTTTTGGTGTCTGCCGATGCTTTAAGAGTTCCAACACTTAGATCATTCCCATGAGCTGTTATCAGCTGGACTCAACTATAAAAGTGGTTTGATGGTTCTTGATCAAGATCTGAGATCTTCGTCAGAACGATGATTTTAACTAAGAATGCTTAAACAGGTGAGCATGTGAAGTCTCTTAAGTGTAATAAAGTTTACTATGTAAGATGATGAGCTGTAGCCCCAAATCTCAAGAAACAAAATCCCACTTTAGGTGCCATTATACTGTGTTTTATAAAATATGAATGTGGAAAAATTTAGATGTATATAAATATTGCCATTCAGTTATAAAATACTGAGGTGTAAAGTAGGCCTGGGCTACACGACCTGAGAATGAAATCCCTGATTTTTCTTCCAGAAGTTAAGTTTTAATATTTCAATAAATCTTTTTCCCTTTCAGAAAAAATAATACTCCAAGTGAAACAAAAATTACATAAATCAAGTTTTGTCTTTGTGTTGTGGAGATATGTTCCCAGACTAACGGAATTTCCCTGTAAACGTAAAAGTGTGTCATGAAAGCTGATTATGCTGTTGAAATGTAGGCAAGATTAGCTACATAAACACTGTAAACTGTGCTATTTTCACATGAAATTAACATGAAACAAAATTTTATCTCACTTTAAAAATATAAGTGAGCTGAAACGATTCCTCGAATATTCGCGAGTACTCGATTACAAAATATCCTCGAATTAAATTTTGTGCCTCGTTTAATATATAATTATTCATATAAATATATATCTGGACTACTGTACAGTGCACAGTGTTTGACACGGACGGTAATTTCTGTGGCACAACGTGCCTGCTACCGCCGCTGCTGTGCGGCTTGTACAATCATGAAGGAAGAGAAAAGAGAGGGACAGAAAGGAGAGAGTCCACAGAAGAAATGGCAGGGAGTGTCCCAAGTGTGTGGTCACTACGAGAAGGGACGAAAAGAAAACACAGTGCAGTGTGTCTGATGTCAAACTGAGTGAGCTTAGCACGTAGCTTAGCAGGATAGCATGTCATTAGGGCTGCAACTATTACTATTACAGCATTTTAAATATGCTCATCACAGACATGCGTCCTCTTTCCATGGTGGAGGACACAGGATTTAAGAACATGATCAAGGATTTCAATCCAAACTACACAATGCCCTCCTGAACACACTTCACAAATATAATTGCAGAATTATATGACTGTCTTGTAAATCAGTATTGTATTGGCTTTGTTTTAAGCCAGTACTGGTTTAACCTTTGAATGTTATTACAATAAAACCCTTTTCTGAGGAATAAACGGCATTTGGTTGCTCATTTTGAAAGCCATAACATGTTGCATTGTATACAATTGATTTATTTGTTTAAAAACAAAAAAAGTATATTTTGTTAGAGTACTCGAGTACTCGAAGAAATACTCGACAGAGTACTCGATTCCAAAAATACTCGATAGTTGCAGCTCAACTTTAAAAACAAATATAAGTGACCTGATAAAACCTGACAAGGCCAACCATCATGTAAAACTGTAAGATTTCAGTATTTATATTTTCAAACAATGCAACAATTTACAATAACAGTAAGTGTCGGTCAAGGAATAAAAATCTTGGTTTTTGATTTTTAAATCTTGTGCAGAGCTTGATTTGAATCAATCGATTTACTAAATTTATTGCCCCTTCCTAGTGTACAGTTTAGCCCTTATCGCCCTTCTCTAACTAGGACACATGAATGTTTGTAAAATGTTTCTGACAGCATGCCATGGAATCCTTTCTGACAGCATGCCATGGAAAATATCTCAATATTTTTTCAAAGAAATCAGTTTGCAAAGCACAGTAATGCAGCAGGTAGCACGGTGTCAAAGCAGGTTGTGTGCATGCTTTACAGCAAGAAGGTTGCTGGTTCAAGTCCTTGTGTTGATCAGGGGACTTTCAGTGTGGAGTTTACATGTTCTCCCAGTACATGCGTGAGTTCTCTCTGAGCACTCTGGTGTCCTCCCACAGTGAAAAATATATACTATGTTTACAGTAAGTAAAAATGGTTGGCCAGGTCCACACTGGTACCCCATCAGTACATCTGTTGTAGAGTTATACTTATTAATTGATAACTATTCCCCCTCTATCTTATTGGTGAGTTCATCATTTCTGTTCAATCATGGGAATTTCAATACTTCTCTTTCTTTTTCTGAAGTTACACTCTGAATGCTTGATACAGTATGGTTTCAGGCTACAGTGTTATGTGGTTTCATCTGGAGTGTTCTGAAATAAATATGACATGTATTGTAAAAAACAAAAATTTTGGAAAACCTGGATCATGGTTCCTGTGCAACAAGGTTAAGTGGTTAAATAGCCTCCTGCATTGACAGAGAAAAGAATGAAAAAGTACCTCAAAGACCTCCATTTGTGTTTGTCACAGTCACAGCACAAAGCTGCTTTGACTGTTGATCAGCCAAAGTACTGTTTTTTACTTCCTCCTGTGTTATGAATGCCAGCGTTTACTCCCTTAGCTCGCATTCATTTCTCCACCTGATAAAGACTTATCCGGTCCAAGTATAGATGTTTGTTGGTCTCCATCTTAACTGGATGGCTCATTAATCACTTCCGATCAACCTAGGGAACTGATTGGATCAGTGATATATCCTTGCCATTTCCTTTAAACACAATGAATGTAATTATCATCCTGACTTTGCTGTTTTCTCCTTTCCTAATTTCACACTTCACTGGTCCATCCTCTTTATCTCCTCCTCCTCCCTCAGGTGTCCTCCCTCCTGGTAGTTCAGGCGTCCATGTGTTTGTGAGAGATGAGAAGAGGTATGCGGTGCTGTTCCAGTCAGTGGTTCTTCCGTGTCACTACAACAGTGTGTCCACGCAGACTCCTGTGGTGCAGTGGGTCTACAAGTCGTACTGTCGGGACCGTACACGAGACTCGTTCAGTTTCCCAGACAGCCTGGGTGGAGGTCTGGGAGGAGGCGGGCTTACAGGGGGAGCTGGAGGAGCTATTGGAGGATATGAGACCACAATGACAGCGAGTTACCTGGACTGTGCTGATAGCAGCCGGACGGTCAGAACTGTGGCCTCTATCTCTGGCTCATCCATCACGTTGTCGGAGTATTACAAGAACAGAGACATCTCCATCATCAACAGTAAGACCAGTTTCTATAACTACTGCATCTTTGGAATCTCTCGTCTTGTTTTAAAAAGTTTGCTGACATTTCCAACTGAGAAAATGGCAGAAGTAGGGCAAATATATTCAATGCACAGTATCTAAAACCTGCTGCAAAAAGGCTTGTAAAACGATAAGAAAAGCTGATGAGGACAGACTGACATGCTGCTCGAGTCCCACCCACCTCTGGGCCTTAGCATCGGAGCAGCTAAAAGACAAACTCTTCAAAACAGTTCTGGTGTTCATGCACACATTAGGGAGACCCAGAGGCAGCATAGGTTTCAGTGAAAGTTCAAGCAAGTTTGGCTTTAATCTTAAAACCAGTTGAAAAATCGCATTAAGAGATGGGAGAGAAGGACCACACATTTTGAGCATGCAGTTTATCAAAACTGCATTTAAACTCCTGATCGCAAAGGCAAAAACTCTTTCCCTCTTTGAACATGGTCGGATTGATGAGCTGCGTAAGCAAGGCCTCTCACAATTTGCCATCGTTGCTGAGGTTGGACGAGGTAAGACGTTTGTTTTGAATTTCTTAAGTGCTGAGCCAGAGGATTAAAATTGAGGTATTACTGATGCCGACTGAAGCCCATCAACCATCAGACGGTATCTGTGAGGGGAAGGCTTGATAAACAAAATGTCCTCAAAGTCAAAGTCTCCACAAAACTGCCATTTGGACTTCCACAAGAGTACCAAACATGGGACATTGATAGGTGGAAGAAAGTTTGTTCTCTGACAGGAAAAATGTAATCCTGACAGTCCTGATGACTGCCAGTGTTGCTGGCATGACAAAGAGATCCCACCTGAGATGTTTTCTATGCATCATAGTGGAATGTGGTATGTTAGCAGGTCTGCATAGTCAGTATGATTTTCTGTCAAATATATTTTAATTTTATCATTTTTTAATTGTAGGTGTGTTCCATCACTAATTTGCTCTTAAAATTGTATAATTCCATTCATTTAAAATAATGAAAATTTCAACTTTGTTTCATCCCAGTCTGTCAGTTTCTGTGAATGTGACCCTGAATCGTTGAGTACATAATTCATTCCTATGATTGATCTAATTTGAGCCATTGTATGTTCTTAAGCTAATCACATTTCTCAACTCATTGTGTGATATTTTTTCAGTGTATCAGTTATTGCAGCATCATTGTATCATGATATAGTCATGCCTCAAAGCTACCCTGTGATTCCCAGTAGTAATCTGCACTAAGGCCTAATCGATATATATCGTTATTGTATCTATATTAGATATGAACATTCAAGATATTAACGATGAAAAAGCAACAATGTAAATTAATAACTAGATTTCCCCCACGCTTTCTCTGCATGTACAGCTCTGGCAGTCACAACAAGTTTAATTTTTCAATTGCCCTTGAATGTACTGTTTAGTTTTCACCGAACCTGTAGTCATCTTATATGATATTGATATCGAGACATCTTGCATGAATATCAAGATATGACATTTTTTTTCCATATTTTTCAGCCTTAAACTTTATATTCATGAATCTTGGTGGAAATCCACACATATTAAAGTCACCCTGATGAATTCTGAAGATGGAGAAAGTCTCTTTAACAGACATATAACACCATTGCACTAGTTTACAACAGTAATTACAAGATTTCAATCTGATGCCGTCCTGCAGTCCTGAGTTCAACATTTCCTTGCTGCCTTGACTGTCATGTTATTGAAGGATCATCCCAGGGGCACCACTCTGCAGAGTTGTGTAGTTCTGTGTGTAGAGGACAGAGACATTGCTTTGTTGGCAGGCCTCAGATTTATGGAGCTCTAACTCAGGCCAAAGAATCAACCTTCTCTTCACCAGCCAGGAACACAGACAAAAGCAATGGTTTTCACGCTGTCCCCTCATTCATCCTGACCTCCAGCTCCTTCTCTCTGATGAAATTCAATGTCCAGCTTGTATTTATGACCTTGTGGATCTCTTCACATCCCACCATCCACACACTCATTTCTCTTCATGTAAGAACTTCACTGTCACTTTTTCTTTTTATCTTTTTCCAAACAGGTCAGAGAAAGCAAGGGACAAAAAGTGAAAGTCTTAACTATGTTGCCTGTGGAGACGTCCAGTCATCCATACCCATGTAATCCTATTGAAGATCAGGGGGAGGCTGGAGACTGTCCCAGCACGCACTGGGCAGGGGGTGTACTGTAAATCACATGGCTAACAGGGATTAAACCCACTCCTTCTCCCCTTATTTTTAAGTTGGCAGCAATCTGACTTCATAATGTGTATGGAAAGTGTGAGGTATACATGCCAAACTTAAGAGAAACAAAGAAAAACAACCTTTTTTTTTCTTCAGGGAAAGTAATAAATGCATGGGCAGAATAAAACTACATGCTGAAGCACTGGAGGTGCCAGTTTTAAAAGACTGGACGGCCAGATTGGTGCAATCTGCCCAGCTTGTTTCTCCTCCCTTTTCCTTGACTTACAGGAAAAGGAAGTGAATTATAAAAGCCATTTCCTGTCAATGGCATCAGTGGCCTGGTATTTTTGGACTCTGTGGCAAACTACATTTGGCTTTTAGCTTTGTCATTCATGCAAAAACATTATGATGAACTCCTGCTTCTACATTTGTAAAACAGAAAAACAAACATTGTAACCTGTATTTCCTTTATATATTGTTTGAACATATGTGCACACAGCATCTGAGCTTTGCTTTGAAACCATAGGGTTACTTTTTGTGCTCAGGTGCAACATGCCATAAAAATATCAGGTTAACAGAACTCACCTTCTCAAGACAGCTCAGGGCTCAAAAACTAGTGATTCAAAGATCACAGACTTCTTAAAACAGGAGGATTTATCCTTTTGCCAATGAACCTCCGTTTCTACTAAGCTGCTCTCTGCTTTTTTTAAATAGTTGTCATTTCTCTGACAACACTTCAGGGGTTACATTATTAGAAGTAATTATCTGCTGTCCTCTGTGGTTTGCTTTTGACTTTGCCAAAACTTTGAAAGCCCCACTTTTTTGTTCCCAAAGTTTGCTTGCTTTATATGTTAAATGGTGTCAAACAATATTTAATATGTCCCTCTGTGTAGAGGCTCATCTCCACTGTTAAAGCACACATCATTTTGTTGAAGGCTTAGCTTGCTAACTAACTTCGCATAACGCAGAATTACCAGATGTTACAGCATCATTCACTTGAGCAGTGGAGAAGGAGGCTGCTGGGTGTGCCCTGGCTTGCATTACCATATTGCAGTGTGAAGATGAAACAATTTGAAAGAGAAATACAACAATATGTTCAAGTTAATCGAATCAAAGCAACAATCTGGTGGTGCAGACGCCATCTGAATCTTTACAGACTCAGAAGTTTTGGCTGTGTCTTAAGCTTTTGAATCTCCGGTTAATGCCCCCCTCTGAAACCAAAGTACAACATTATTGACCCTCAGAGCAAAGACCGATTTCAAAAAATGATAGGCTCTGTTTTGAGGTGGTCTTTAGATTTTAACCTGTTAAAATGTATTTCTCTTCCAGAAGCAGACCTTCGTATAGGAGAGGTCCAGTGGGGGGACAGTGGAGTTTACATCTGTAAAGTGGTGATCTCTGATGACTTGGAGGGACAAAATGAAGCCTCTGTGGAGCTGCTGGTTCTTGGTAAGTTAACACTTTCTTGAAACATGCCGATAAGAAGGTTGTGGTTTGATATTTAAAATTCTCTCTGAATGTTTTGAACAAATTCACAAAATCCAACCACATTTTCAGCTTTGGTGAAGCATAAATAAGCTCAAACTGATAAATGAATTCTGAGGTTTGACTGACAGAATTTAGGGATAGACTCATGGAAAAGATTTGTTGATGCATCACCTGGTGTTCTGTCACTGCTTTTTCTTCACTAGCAGCAGGAGTAAGAACAGAAAAATAATTCCATATCTTTTTAATGAGCTTCAGAAAACACACTTTCATCTAAGTCCGTATTTTGTTCTGAGTGCCACAGTGGTAAGTCTTTTACTTTTTATTTAATCCAATTAAAATAAAACATGCACAAGAAAAACTTTTATATATAAATAATGCACTCATTATCTTCTTCACTGTACAACAATTTCAGTTTGAAAACTGCTGGATTAATAACAAACAATGGCCTTTTTACAGCCCAACCTAACCTGTGATATAAACTCTATAAGTTCATATTGAAATGAATATACAGTATGTATATATTCAATTTGGTATCTGAAGAATGTCTGTCCCAATAGTTGCAGAAGTTAACAACATTTGTCTGTCCAAGTTATTCAAGCCTCTGTTTGTCACATGTTGTAATCGTGTGTTTAACGAGTTGTATCTTTACATTGTAAGTTTATTTTTCTACATTCAGCCATTAATGTGACCATGGTAACAGCTGAGAGGCAATGTGGCTCTCGGTTTTTCAACTCACTCTGAGGCCAAACTTTTGTTTGTCTGTCCCTCAGAGGATAATATATGTGCAAAGACACACACACACACACTCAGGGATATGCACCAATACACACAGGCATACAGGACAGTTAACTTTTACATTTAAAGCCTCAAGTACAAAATAAATGTTTTTAAACATTGAATAAGTTTTTTCTATGATGTTATACAAGAAAAGTTATGAGAAAATCCCCGAAACGTCAATGTTTGATTGAAAATAAAAACTTTCAAGGGTGCTGTTTTTGGTGCGTGGATTTCCTTATACTTTTTCATGCATAATATTTTTTGGATCCAGCACCCTACATAAGATGTGAGTGTCTACATTGTTTATTTTTCAACCTATGTTGATATGCAACTCATGATAGACTTATGTAATTCAGCATTAATTTGCCTCTGCTGTCCTCAAAGCCAACACGTGAGAAATCTTCCACAGTGCCAGCATGTTGCATTCCCGGGGTCGGGTGCAGCTAATATGGCATGTGAGGCTCTTGTTGTGTTTCCATAACAACAGCTTAGGGCACCGAATGGCTCAGGGGGTCTTTTGTCTTTTCACAGCAGAGAGGATAGAAAAGGTTTATTGATGTGTAGGGTGACACCATGTGAGACACTCGACTGACTTGGACCACTGATTTATTTGAAGTGGCTACTAAAGAGATAGCTCTTACCCGCTCTGCGCTGTTTTACATCTTTAGCCTCAGAATCTGCTTACTCAGCATTTTATGCCCCTGGATGAATTTTGATCCTTTTTGTAAAATTGTATCTTGATGGTTCTTTATTCCACCCCTTTCATTTAACATTCACAGTGTTGTATCAAATATAGGTTAAGTCAGCACTTTGCTTTTTGTGGTGTATTTTGGGACTTTTACACCGGAGACATGGGAGAATTCTCTTTCAGAAGATGACGGTTGGTTCTTCGGCTAAATGGTTGGTTTTGGGCAAGAACTTAGGGAGGGCAAGAGCACAATCACATTTATATAAGAAGCTATCACAGGTTATTGATGTTAGCTGAACCCAAAGCAAGGGATCCAACATTTAGTATAAAAATGACCAGCAATTTTAAAAACAAGAGTCATTTGGAAATAATTTGAATATTAATTTGAACGACTTGGCCGACAAAATATTTTTTAAATGTCTGAATGTTGATGAAGGCTCACCTGCTCTCTACATCCATCTCTACATGTGGAGTGTATTTGGCAGCGTACACAATCCCCAAATATTTGGAAGGAAATCCTGGAACATCTCCAGGCTTCAGGCAAATTCATGAGCTGCTGGGAAACCTTGAGGTGTACCACCTTCAACTGCTGGAGCAGGAGGGAAACAGCGGCAATTTATTACTAAATAATAGGGGCCTCAATTTTACATATAGATGTCACATACATTTATTTATTACCTCTGCCAAAGAAGTTATGTTTTTGCCAGGGTCTGTCTTTGTGTTTCTCTGTTCGGTTGTCTGTTAGCAAGATTACAAAAAAACTACTGGGTGGATTTACATGAAAATTTTACCAGAGGTGTGGTTTGGCCAAAGGAAAAAGCCATTACATTTTGGTGCTTATTTAATCCAGACTGATGTCACAAAATAAGAGTTTATAATGGCAAACCTCATTTGTTTACACCATTATGGGAAGTGTAGTTTATTTGAAAAATGATGTTGTTATTTCAAGCTTGTATCACTACATTTTCCAGCTTCCCTTGCAATGTCAACAGAGAAGTTCTGCCAACACAAGGGCTAACAACAGCCTGGTAGATCAGCACGTTTTTTCTGATTTTTAATAACCTCGGAAATCACGTCTTTTACACTCCTCTTTCTATTTCCAATGTAAATGGAGCGCAGCATTCTCCACATGGACAGACAGGAGCGGGCAATCAGCTGCCCAGTGGGAGTGGAAAAGCCTCTGCTGTAACTGAGCTGCTTGGCGGTGATCTTTTCTCGTTAATTAATGTTTACTGAAAGAGAAACAGTCTGAAGCAAGAAAACATTGCCGCACACTAGGGTATTTATAGTCTGATCTAATTTGTAATGACCATCCCTTGTTAACTGTATAAAACAAGTAACAAACTCAGCAATTGCAGGCAGCTCAATACAATCAAATACATAAAACAATGAAAAAAAACAGGTGAAACAGGAAGCACTTGATCATTAATGACTATCAAACTGAACACTTGAGATATGAGCATCTTGTTTGATTTGATGTGGTTCTCCTGCTCATGAACCTTTTTTTCTGATCAGCAAAAGGACACGTTTAGCCCTGCAGAGAGATACTCTGAGGTATGTGCAGTAAAATAGTCCGGCCTTCCTTCTGCCTCCTCAGGCTTTTTTTATACTCACTCCTCTCTGTGATTTATTACACTCTCTGCATCGAAACACCAGAATCTGCTCACATCACACTCACCTCCTGGCTGTATCACCATACACACACCCAAACAAACCCAAACACACTTCTGCACTATGTGTTACCAGCTTCTGACGGATCACCTCTTATCTTGTGTGCCAGTGCTTCACTCTGATATCTGCTGGCCTTGTGTGGGCCGCATTTAAGCTGTGTTAAAGGAGTAAATGGATGCAGGCAGACACAACACCAGAAAAGATATCATAAAGAACAACTGACAGATGCTTTAAGGTTTTCTGCTCTACTATTTATATAGTCATGTGTGAATAATCAGAAGTAATGAAAACGTCCAACATGACAAGACCTAAAACTGAACATAAAATAAAGAGAATACAAAGAAACTAACATAACAAAAGTTGTACTAAGAAATGTTATTTTGTTGCACTACTAGAAAGAAGACATAAAGCTTATTTTGCCCATTTATTTCCGAGTTGATCAGGATTGTGTGGAAAACAAATATGCCTTTATCTCTATTTGTAAGACTGCACAGTGGGCCCTGGTAGAAATCTGGTTGAAATCAAGTAATATCAATTTTCTGATACCATGACAGCCAAAAAAAAGTCCAAAGCATCCAATGCTTGGTAGATTTTTGTTTTCAAAAAAAAAAATGGCAAGGAAACTCTAGGCACTGTCCACATTGCACTAATACAGACAATGATAATGTAAAATGATTTTAATGTATTCATGAATGTGTTGAGGGGTTGCCATTTTTTGCTTTTCCCTGCAACATATTTTGATTAAATATAATCGATGGAGTTTTTTTCTTTATCTGTACATGTTTTGCATTATTTTCCATACACCACTTTAAATTCTTTATCTAAAATAAAACAAATAACACCATCAAGGTATCCTTTGTGCAAGCAGTGGTCTACACATATGACTTGTAATCAGTCAATCACAGGGCTGACACATAGAGGTGGAAGGATAGAAATGGGTATATTTACATCAAGACCATTACTTAAGACTGTGTAGTGATCCAGTTGATTTTCCTCATCAGTACGTGTTTTTCTGCGTGGGAAAATGTAGGCCTACACAGATTTTCTGTGTCATTTTAAACCAGAAAAGGATGTCTTTGTTCTATTAGAGGAAACTGGAGTACCTGGAGAGAATCCATGCATGCGTAGGGAGAACATTCACCTGACTAGAAGACAAACCTTCTCGCTGTGAGGAAGCACTGCTTACCAGTCTTCTTCTTTTTTAAAAGGATATTAAAAGCTGAAGTGTTTATTGACACGATTATGTTTAAAACCAATGCAGAATGTATAATTTTTGAACTCTTTATATAAATGATATTAAACATTGTTACAGATGTTTGAAGCAGTTTGTTCACCTAGATGATATGTTTTTGAAAAAGTACATTGGCATGATCATGGACTCATACAGACAGACAGACCAAAGACATACTACCTCTACTTTCCAAAGTAGAGGGAACAAACAAATAAAGAATCAACAACAAAGACTAAAGCAGGAAACCTGATTTGGACCTAAGCTAGACATTTAAACAGGGAAGGCCAGGGAGAACAGGTGAGTTTTGAGAAGTGATTTGAAATAGTCCAGAGTGGGAGAGTTGCAGATTTCTGCGGGGAGAGAGTTCCAGAGGGTGGGGGCAGCCACACGAAAGGCTCTGTCACCGAAAGTAAGACCTAAGAACGAAGTGTTTCTCTGTTATCTGTTTTCTAGCCTAAGAATTACTCCTGTCAGTGAATTTTTTGCAGTTCTGCATGTAACATTACTCACAGCTTCTTGTGTTATCTTCATAAGAATGATTCATGTTCCAGTCTGTCCTCTTACTGATGTGAAACTTCTCTGTCAGAGTTCACAGATTCAATCAGCTCACCCTGTGCTCTGATACGGAGACTTTCTGGAACATGAAAAGGATACTTTCAGATGCATGCTGCTGTTGACCTGTCTTCTCTGCCTGTATCTTTCTTTTTTCTGTATCTCGCCCTGTTTTGGTCTTTTCTGTCTTCATGCATGCTGCTGCAGTGTTAGCTTGACTCAATCATTTATATCAACACCATTCCCTCTCCTCTGCTCTTCTCCTCTCTGCTCTGTCTCTCTGTAGGTTTTTCTTGGATGCCTGAAGATCTCCTGCCAGACTTTGATTTGAAGATTATGCCAGGTAGGGGCATAATGTATTCTCCCCCTCACCTGGTTTCAATCTTTTCATGCCAACCCTACTAACCTCTCTAACATAGGTATAGGAACCATGTGTAAAGTGGTAGCGTAGGAGAGTCTCCTCTGTGGAGGAGTGTGATTTTTTTATTACCATGTTGAATATACATGCCTACCATCTAACAGCATTACCTCTGACTCTGTCTAACCTTTTCCTGTCATATTGTATATTAACAAACAATGAAGAACTAACTTTCCTTGAATGGCTTCTAGAACTGTTTCCTACTCAAAATACTGGTCCATACTACCAAAGGACAGTATGGACTAAAACATAACATTTTTCTTTAGTTTTAACTGGACAGTGATACACACTTTAAATCTCAATGCCCCTTTTCTGTCAAAATTATGAAAGATTGTTGCAGTTGCAAAGGTTAAAACATATTGATATCAATAAATTATGACTACAGTAGAAGTCATAGACAGCCTTTTGTGCTTTGCTTAATCATCTTAAAATGTGAAACTTCTGCACACTGTCCAAAATGTACAAAATCTGTGACAACATATCAAAATATTAATGATGTTAAAAACCACAGTACTCTAAATATGGCAAGTTTCAAATGGTAAAGTCCCTCCTTTGTGATTATTGTCATTGAAATGTCAGAGACTTCTGTCTTGTTTTAAGCCGAAAAAGGAAAATGTCTCAAATGACACAAATACATCAGCAACATTTGGAAAAGATGGTTGAGCCGGAGAGCAGGGGAGTCTGGCTCAGCCCTCCTCGGTTGGTAAGATCAGTTCTCTTGTTGCCGTTCCTCTATCCCACTGTTTTATGAACTTTTATTCATATTCAGTTAATTCAATTGTTGATAAACTCTGCTTTAATGCAAGAAAAAGACAAAAATACGATAAGGTGTATGAAGATTACTTTGAATGCCAAATGTCTGATGCTAGTGATGTACAGTGCTCAGCATAAATGAGTACAACCCTTCAAAAAATCGTTATTTTGTTCATTTAGATATTGATTAACACATTACATTTAATAGGGGGTGTACTCATTTATTTTTAGGCATTGTATGTAAAATATTGATACAGTATCACACTACAAAATATTTCAATATATCAGTATCAATATTTTTTTATTTTATTACAAGCTACTTAACATTACTAGAGCATTCCTCAATTGCAATAGTGAAAAAGTATATCTTACTTAAAACATTTATTCTTAGTGGTCATTTTTATTAAACCACCCTTCACACTCATCCTACTCCCCCACATAGTTTGTCTATATCTATGTTTTCTGTGAAGTGCCCTTGGGTTTCTTGAAAGCTGCCGTATAAATTCAAGAAATTATTATTGTTGTTGTTGTTATTATTATTGTTGGATGGGTGTGATTGTCTGTATTGGCATCTAGACATTCAAATTCAGCAGTGAGGTGTGCCATATGCCAGCATTAAATTTAATATAACGACAGAAAAAAACTGAAACTGATATCTACTCACTACACATTAATTTGCTGATGTTGGTAAAATTGGCTGGTATCGGCCAATGCTGATGTTGAACTGATGTGTGCTTCCCTGCAAGGAACTTTTTTAACTGATTAACCTTTAGTTTAGGACAAAGGATCAATGTATGTGTTGAATATGACGTGGAATTCATGAGTCAACTCACAGACACCTTTTAAATGCTGATGTAAAAAACGAACATTTTATCAAAAGATACGGCTTGGGCAAAAGTTTGTCTCACCTGAAGTACCTGCTCAGTAAAGGGCCTCTGAATAGTGGGCCAGCAGACCAATCTGAGAGTAAACAATGGGTCAATTGAGACATCGTGTCAGAGTTTGTAAAAATAAGATTATAGAACTGGTTTAATACTAATATTTTTGTTGCTGTGGTATTTAATGTGCATCAGAATTAGTTCATTTTAATAACAACACAAGTTCTTCATAAGCAAAGTCAAATAAATTAAAGGATAACTACATATAGACTCAACATCTCAAAAAGATTATCTTTCTAGCTTGAGCTCATTAACCTTATTACTGTTTGTGGCTCTTATTTGAACAATCTTTCACTGCGCCTAAATATATTAAACTACTATTATTAGTTATTTGATTTAATACTGAATGCACCAGTGACCAGGAGAAGCAATGAAGAAATGCTCAGCCTTGATCCACACCCATCAGATGAAAAAAAAACAGACCATCACTCTCACAAAGTTGAGCTGCCTGTGCTGGAAAACAGCTATTACAGTCATTATGGTTATTTATGGCTGTGGTTAGCCTGTCAGCCCTCATCATTTGGACACAAAAAGCAGTCATTAAGAAGGAGGAAGGTTTGTTTATGTCACATCAATTTCCTGAAACATTTTTTTAATTATTGAGGTTGAAATGATTCCACGAATTATGATGAAGAAGCAGCTCCCAATAAGACACAAAATGATTCACAGTAACCAAATGGTGTCTGCTAGCTTATCTCTGCTGATAGTGTTGCAGTAGTACTTTTTGTTGTCCACATCTACTCCCATATTGTTCTTAAATATCTGAACGTATGGTATTTGTACAGTCTGGTGTGTAGGTCTGTGCAGAAGGGTGATAACATTTGCATGAGATCACATTTCAGGCTAATGTGTTGTCAGCCAAACTTTTGGTATCTTGCAGAGCAATGTTAACTGACCTTTTCCTTCCCGCAGCAAAATCAGACTTCCTGTGTGTGTCAATGGATGCTAGTGAGTTTGTGTATTTGTACGTAGTGAGAGAAAATGTTGTCCCTGGTGTTACATTGTTCAAGATTTCCTTATCTGCCCTCTCCTTCCCTTTCCTCTGCTTTGTCCCTGCAGACAGATACATGGAGATAATCTCCTCCACTTGCAGTATTGCTGCCTTACTAGAGTGATCCATATCTCTAAGCAGCACTCTTATTTTTGTTATTATGAATGTCATACTTAAGATTTGATTTATTATGGAGTCTGATTATTTCAGCAAAGACAGTCCTCTGTCCAAAATAAAGTTTGACACATTTGTCTGTTTCATCTCATTTATCCTGTCTGTTTTTTACAGGAACATTTGGCACTAGGAATACAATCTTACAACTCAAGAAAACAAGATGAAACGGGAATAAAGCATGCTAACGCTAATTCCATCAATCTTATTGTTCTTTTTTGGTTGTTTTTCACCAAAGTGGACATACTGTCAGCCTGTTGGAAAGAGGGGAGGTTAAGAGCCAGGACATCTTTAGCTCCTGTGCTAAGTTGTAACCTTTAGTAGATATAAAACTACTTCAAGGACAGCTTCTAGTCTTTGCTACGCAAGCTGCTCCATGCAAAATATTGCAGAATTTGCAAAATAGGTGTTCAACAGACAACATGAATTGATTTTGATTTCTTATGTCATCATGTTTGAACTAAAATGCTTAAAAAGTGGTTCACCCAATAAAGCAAAAGACATTTTCAGGCCAACGACTTCATATTATCCTAGTATGTGTTCTTTGACAATCAAAAATGTTGTAACAGTGAATTTTATACAATTGTGAGGAAAGGTAATTTACAACAGAAATAATGTTTCACATAGTGCATGAACATTTCATCCTTTTGATGTCGGCCTTGTTACAATGGGTGGGAATGGGTATTTAAGTCTGATTCTGATGTGGTAAGGCACCAACACAGCTGATACTTCAGGAGCTGGTTCTGATCACACATGAATAAGGGGCCGTCCACACCGAGACAAATTCTGGTGTGTAATGTAAAGTTTTGAACAGGCAATTTCATCTCCATGCAGACAGATAAGGCAGTCATTGTCATGCCCTTTTTTTCCTTATTAAAAGGACTTCTTAAAAATCACTGGAACAAAAATGGGAACAATGTTAAAATTGCTCTTTTAAAAAATGTCTTAAACAAAGCAGCATTTATGACTTAAAACATTCATTATACCTGTTTTTATGGAGAAATGTTCAGTAGGGCAAAAATGGTTTTCACGTCTCAAAAAGGCTGTAAAACTCTTCAGTTTCATTTTAAGAAATGTGTAAGAGCTCTTTCGATGAATGTAAATGTGGTAATGATCTTCATCCATCATTCTGTGTCGTCTGCTCTTACAGAGTGGGTGTTTGTGGCAGCAGTAGCGCTGGGCAGTGTCTTATTTCTGCTGCTGGTCGGGGTCTGTTGGTGTCAGTGCTGTCCTCACTCCTGCTGCTGCTACGTCAGCTGCTGGTGCTGCCCTGACACATGCTGCTGTCCTCGACACTGTGAGTGTAAACAAACACGCTCAGTGGTTCATGAATTCAGAGGACTCACACTGTTTCAGTGAGTCACTGGAGACTGAATATTCTGAATGGGTCTATGTTTTTCATTAACAGTATATGAAGCAGGGAAGGGTATAAAGACGGGGACCTCCACCCCGCAGTCTCCTGCGTACCCTCCTTACTTTGTCACTGGTGTACCCACAATGGTTCCCATCGCCCCTCCGTCTCTGGTGGACAAGATGTCTTCTGTCACACCCTCTGATGGCAGCATACTCACAGCAGGTGAGGTTTTATTCTGTGCAAGCATTAAATCTTTGATTTTAAAAGAAGAGATATGATTTGTTTTGTCCTGCAGCTGAAGTCAACCTCAGGGTAACTTTGGGTAACTGAAACAATAACTTTCTAAGGTATTGTTAACCAATATTGCTTAATTCAATTCTTTCAGTTGTTAAATTAATATTTTGTTAAGTAATAGTAAATCATCTGTCCACAGTACAAACACATTTAAGTGGTTTTCAATCGGCAGCCCTGTCTGCTTTGTTCTGATTCAGTTGAAGAAAAAAAAAACTACTTACAAATTCTATATACTAATTTTCATATTTCATTTGGTTCGTTTCATGTGCACAAGTAGGATGAGTATGGGCAAAGTACCACATAAGGCCAGAGCAGGCTTTGGGTCATTATGTCACAGCCAGTGTTATTTTGTCTACAAGTCGTCTTGTGCATCAAAGAAAGGAAGCTAGCAGGCTAAGTCCCTACAAAACAACTCACTTAAAAGGGACTTTTAACACTCAATGGTGTCTAAATGTAAATTAAGTGTCTAAATAAATGGTTTTGGTCTATTTATTAATAGTATCTGTATATTAATAGTATATAATAGTATAGTATTATATTAATAGTATCTGTATCCTGCTGCTGCTGTAAATCTGGAATTTCCCCCTGTGGGACTAATAAAGGTGTATCTTATCTTATCTTATCTTATCTTAATCTGATTTCTTTTATCATTTGAGCCTGCGAAAAAGCTCAGGTCTTCAGGAGATGGTCTTTTAGTAATGCCATAAGTTCAGACAAAGACTCAACAAGGGCACGTTTACTTATTCTGGTCCATACCAGTGAAACAACCTACCTGCAGACCTGAGGGCAGCACAGTGTATCAATATCTTTAAAAGCAGTCAAGACCTACACCTTCCAGTCTCACTTTTGTCTGAGCTTTACTAAATTTTAGGTTACTCTATTTACTTTCCGCCATATACAACTATTTTGTTTTGTATAGTTTTTATTTTAGTTTGTTATATGGGCTTGTATATTTTAGCCTAATTGTTTTATTTGTATGAATGATCTTTAAGTTTTTTTATTTTATTTTATTTTGTTTTCAGATCATATTTGATTGAAATTGTTTGATCTTTTAAAGGGACCGTGAGGAGTTTCTAAATAATTACAAAAAAGTCTCACTTTTAGATATATGCCTGATGGAAATACGCACCTATCGATGAGTTTTATAGCATCAAAATAGGTTATGTAAAAATGCTATTCCTTAGCCTTCCGGTCGGGTCATACAGGGCTGGACTGGCCTGGATACTCAACTTCGGGAACAAGACAATTAAAACCTGGCAAATTTATATGATTCGGACTCGTCTTAGAGCACCAGGCTGTGAGTAGCGATATATAGCCGGCTATGAAACTACGATACTAAGTTTTCCAAAAACTGCTTGTTGTCACACATCAAAAACTACCGCTATTTAACTAGAAAGAGATATATAACTTCGTCACTTTGCATCCTGTAAGTTGTAAAGCAATGTAGAGTTCTGAGGAAGGTCCAAGCTGCATTTTTATTAGCATCAACAAACACACGCTTTGGCTTGTGGTACGTTCCAGTTGTAGTCGAAAGTTGGAATTTCTGAGTTCCGAGTAGGAAACTACAGCTGGAACGTCCCCCGAAGTCTGAATTTCCTACTGGGAACTCAGTGAAACCTCGCCACCCCTGAGTTAACAATCAAAGATGGATACCCCCAGTGTGAACAGTTATTTAGCTCCTGTAATAATCAATATATTTGCACTTCTGACTGGGTTGTGTCGCTCTAGATCAGCTGTATACATCGTATTGTTAGACTTATATTTACAAAAATGCTGCCATAGTGATAATCACATTCTTCATACAACAACGCAGGGCGTGCTAACAACAGCTAACAATAGCCTGGTAGATCGGCATGTTTTTTCCCGACTTCAACTGGAACGCCGATAAGTCGGAGATGATGTCACTCCCAGTTCCGAGGTTACTGGAACGCAGCATTACTACAGTCGCTGTGCGTGCTCATGGGTAGCAGAGTCCTAATGTCGCCAGAAACAGATTCTCCTCACAGTCCCTTTAAATATCTCATGATCTTAGTCATACATATTTGTTGGTTTATGATTCTATTCATATTGTTTATTTATTTCTAATTCATTTATTGGTTATAACTACCATTATTATTTTATTACCAAATTTAGCATTTTAATTATTACCTCCAGTATTAACTGTATCGTTATGAACTTATGATAACCCTGTTTATGTCAGTTGCTGAGTTAATTATGTCTTGGTGCAACTGCAAACAAACCACATTGGTGTCAATTGGAAGTGAAGTATTTCAGCTCTGCGCCATTGTTCATAATGAAAAAGGGATCGATTGCTTTATTTATATATCTTCAAATAAATCATGTCTAACATGAAAGGCTCACTTAAATTGGAACAACTCTCCCAATGATCTCGGTTTGAAGAAAAAATGTCAGTGCATTAATTAATTATCAATACCAACGACTCAATATAGCCAAGGGCTGCAGATGCTGGCTACATTTCTCTGAATCCAAAATTGTGATTGAAAAGACAAACAGATAATCTCCTTGCCAATAAATCAGGTGTTTATCCACAGTGCCAATGCATGCTGTCCCGTACCGTGTACCGACACCTCAGGATCAGGATTCTCTCAGGGTGCTTCAGTATGTAGAGAAACAACTGGCTCACTTCAACCCTGCCAGGTCCATCAGCCACCAGTGTAAGCTTCAGAAACCTGGACTGTAGACATGCACTCTCAGAGTGAATCTCTTTAGAGCATGTCTGAATCAGTAGACAACACTTTCTGCATGATCTGTACATGCTTTCTTTTTTTCATTCACTTAATCCTATCTTAGCCAGCCTCTTTGCTCAGACCTGCTCTGCATGTGATTTCCTGTCATTTAAATATGCTCAGTAGTTGGTGTGCATGCCCTGTAACTTGAAAGCATGTCTTAAACACTTTTACTCGAATGTTACAAATGTAAACTCTAACTCTCCTTCCACAGTGCCTTTTTAATGTTGCTCTTTAATTTCAGCTCTTCTCTAAAAAGATATTGCTCTTTTTAATGTTAACACAAGGAATGTCCAAGTATTTTTGATTAAGGTCTTGTGGGCTGCATTCAGAAAAAATGAAAGGATGATTCATGCACCTATCAGAGTTGGTCAAAATCAATCCAGTCTATGCAATTTAGATGGAAATTAGTATAGAAACATAAAATAATGTAGTACATTATTTTTGCCTGGCCAACCCAGTTTCAGGGTCATTGGCTATGATTGATCAGAATGTGTTTTTTTTTCCACTGTCATCCTTTTTGTCTTTATTATCAGTCAATGACAAGCTTCACTTTCTAATGCAGGCTTTACTTTATTCTACTTTTTAGAATTTACTGAAGACCAAGTAAGGATAGGCGTAGACCTCCTACAGCCCACAGGCCATAGTTTGGACCCTTCTTGTTTATTTATTTAATCTAAGCCGTCCTCCATTTTCCCCATCCAGCCTGTAATATGTCCGAGCTGAGCTCACTCCACGACGGAGAAACAGGCTTCCGGCAAAATTATCGAAATGTCCAGAAGAAAGCTTTACCTGCCATCCCTGACCACGACCCTGAGCCTGAACCCCTTTGCTACCGTGACAACCACAGTCCAGAGCCACTGCGTTACAGAGAAGATCCCCCTTCACCCCGAAGACATCACGACAACCAGAACTCAAAGCTTCCACGCTTCCAGGAAGAGCCCCTCCCTCCACGCCGGAACAGTGACGACCCTCCTCCCTCCTCACAGTCACAAAGGGCTGGGCGAAATCAGCGGCAGAGGACACACAGTGATGAGGAGAACCACAAGAGGTACAGAGACTGAAAAGTTTTAAGGTTTGACCGGCCTACTTTAACACACAACCTTTAAATGGAAACAGAGTGCCATTCTCTTCAGCTTTGCTATTCCTAGTGTTTCCTTATCAAGACTCAGAGTTCAAACTTTGATGTCAATCTAAGTCTTTCAGTTAAAATGTAAATATTTATTTTTATTCTTCTCAGCTCAAAAATCATGGCGTGTCTTAGGACAGGCTTCAGCTTCTTAGTTGGGTGTCTGGGGTTTGAAGGGTTGAAGATTTCATTAATTAAAAAGTACTCTTTTTGATGCACAAACAATGCAAGCTCATGTCTTTCACTCTGATTTCATCATTGTTTCAATTACTTTTACGAGTTTTCATATAAAACCCACAATACACAGTATTATTTATTTATTTATTTTTCCCCTTCGTCTGCATTATCTTTTCTGCTGAGTACTGTGTCCAGTGACAGCGTTGAAAAGACCAATGCATTTTTTTTTCTAGCGGTCAGAGATATGTGAATATGATTCACTGCTATAGTGACCATCCCCAGCCCTCCCTGTAGGCTACTCCATCAGTTCAAACTTTATTTAACCCCTGATGTGAGCTGAAGGGGAGGGCCGTGCCACACCACAGTGCGAAAGAAGGGGAAATAGTGACAGACAGGACGAGACAAGACAGACGGAAGGGAAGATAAACAGGTTCTGTTATTGATTTGAGATAGCAGTTCAAGGGCTGTGCTAATTTAAGTCCATATAGGAAGTAAAGGCTGTAAGAAACCAGGGACACCAGAGATGAGGGGTCTTGATAGTAGGGGGGGTGGGATCACATGGATAAGACATAGAGTGGCATGCATCACAGGACGTGAGAAGATGTGGAAGAGTGCCTGACTCAGCATGTTCTGACGGGATCAATCATTTCTATTAGTTAATCTCGACAGGAGCTTGAGTGTTTGTACATGCATGCTTGACAATACACATTTTCATATCCAATTTAAGCTGCTCCTGTCAGAATTGTATTTTCCTTTACCAAACACTGCCCTCTGTCCTTCTTCTACTACGTGCTGCTAACTCCAGCTGATGTGTGACAGTCACAAAAACTGCACTACAGTTTCTCCACCCGAAAAACATTTTAATAGCATTTCATTTTAGCATTAAATAATCTAGTGACCACATTTGATTTATTTTTTTATTATAAATGTGTATCTATATGTAACAACATATGAAGACATGCTCTCTAAGCATCTCATTTAGATTCATTGTGTTTTTTCACATTTGTGTTTGCCATCTATTATTAACAGTGTGGACAGAAAAAAGTTAAGCTGTATCCATTTTGCCTTGATCACATTTTGAGACATCTACAACTTGTGTTTAAACTTTTTCTGACCTCTCATGGTCCACCAATCCCCATCTTTTCTCTTCTATTTGCTTGTTTAAAGCAGATGTATTATGTTAACACAGCATCAGTTTCGTTTTGCATTTAGAGTTATAGAATCCACATAGCATCATTTAACAAGTCTCCAAATTACACTTTTTCAAATCTAACTTTCTTACCCTTCCTGTTAATGGGGAGGTATTAGAGTATTAGGAGACTTGATGTATTTTCTGCCAGGATTTGAATACTTTGACATCTGCCTGGCCCACCAGGAATCCTCCCTGTCCTTCAGATAAGCCTCTCTGGGTCTGCATGGATAAAAGTCTAGTTAACAGATGTTCTTTGCCACCTCTGCCATCTTTTAGATGCTCACTCTTTGAGGTGTTGATCAACACTGTGTTCTTGGTGTTGAAGCAGTTTGTTCTTCAGACTTTTAAAATCCGCATCTTGTTTTTGGTGGTGATTGGACTTTGGGTGGACTTATTTTGCATGAAGTCTGTCTTAGATAAAAAGCTTACTAAAGACCCTACGTGACCAAGTAATTAGCATTCTGCAGGGGATATCAAGCTCAAACAACAAACCTGTACTAATTAGGTTTCTCAAAAATGTGTTTTCAACAAAAACTTCTTTTCAGGCATTGAGCTCCCAAGATAAAGTTATCTTTAACAGACCCAAGGCTTGCAGAAAAATGTTATGCCCTCTTTTGTATCTCCAGTGTAAATAACACAACAATCAAGAATTGACGTGAGGCAAAGTAGGGATATGAAAGTCAAAGTTTTTATTTAATCAAGAAAATTCAATGTAAGTTTCAGCTATGTGGGAAGAAAGAAATGACAGGTTAGCCCCAAATAAGACAAAAATAAAATAAAACTCAGCATATCCAATCTATCTTGTGAAATCAAAGACCTGACTTGTCTGAAAAGCTTAAACAAATAACACAAGGGGTGGCATAAAACGCTAAACTCCGGTTTCTAGACAACAAATTGCTTCATGGAAGTGTAAAGGTAGAGTGCTCTCTCCGGGTTGAGGATGAGATTCTATCCCAAGTGGAGGAGTTTAAGTACCTCGGGGTCTTGTTCACGAGCGGAGGAAGGGTGGATCGGGAGATCGATAGGCGGATCGGTGCGGCGTCAGCAGTGATGTGGGCTCTGCACCGGTCTGTCATGGTAAAAAGGGAGCTGAGCCGAAAGGCGAAGCTCTCGATTTACCGGTCGATCTTCACCCCTATCCTCATATACGGTCACGAGCTTTGGGTCGTGACCAAGAAAATGAGATCGCGAGTACAAGTGGCCGAAATGGGCTTCCTTCGCAGGGTGGCTGGGCTCTCCCTTAGAGATAGGGTGAGAAGTTCAGTCATTCGGGAGGAGCTCGGAGTAGAGCCGCTGCTCCTACGCGTTGAGAGGAGCCAGATGAGGTGGCTCGGGCATCTGGTCAGGATGCCTCCTGGACGCCTCCCTGGTGAGGTGTTCTGGGCACGTCCCACCGGTAGGCAGCCCGATGGTAGACCCAGGACACACTGGAGAGACTGTGTCTCTCAGCTGGCCTGGGAACGCCTCGGGATCCCCGGGAAGAGCTGGACGAAGTGGCCGGGGAGAGGGAAGTCTGGGCTTCCCTGCTTAGGCTGCTGCCCCCGCGACCCGACCACGGATTAGCGGAAGAAGACGGACAGATGGATGGAAGTGTAAAGATTCCCTGACCTGCTCCCTCCAAAACCAAGCAAAGAGAGAGTGTGGCATTAGAGTAGCTCTCCTGTTAAAGGCGAGTCCTTCGGTGAGTGAATATTTTCTGACCTCAATTAGCCTCAGAGCAGAGACAACAAGTGAAAGTCAATCATGCTCAGGGACAAGGAGGAGGAGAGAAAATAGGCAGAAAACAACAAAACAAAATCTGCCTGACACGTGACAGATATCTGGAAATACGTAATGGCTTGCAACAGGCAGTTCTGAAAGCCTATCACTTAACTGCTCAAACTGATAATTGTTTTATAGCTACAAGTCTCCATGTCTCACTTTCCACTTCAGCTTCAGGTGCCACTTTAGTGACGTGTTCCTGCTTTTGTTGGTAAAGCAAAAATCTTAAAATGGTGAGATCCAGACTTTAAAGACATCAAAATACTCAGTAAAAATAGTAAACTATTTAAATGGACATGTCAACATAATATACAAACATTACAATGTGGAGTTTGCTCTGGAGCTAGATTATTTTGGATGATCAGATTTAAATCAGTGTTGATATTATACCTCTCCGTGCTGTCATTTTAGCATTGCTTCTTAAAATCAGCTCTTGATGAACTGACAAACTGAATCACGGTAATACCCTCTGCTGGACCGATTTAAGCTTCAACAGCTCAGTTCACACTCGTATAACCATCTCCTAAGAATGCTTTAAAACTGTCTTAATTCATTGCGTTTCTTTGGACTGAACATGCCCCGTAAAATCTGTGTATACATCAACTTCAGAACACAATTAGTTCAGTTTATCCTCCTTTCACTCTGGCCTCTTGGTTTCCTTTGGCAGGTGGAATCCTCGATCAGAGCATCTGCACAGAAAGACGTACCGCACTGAGGGACGAACAGGCTCACTGGATGAGCTGGAGGAATTTGCTGCTTCATACAAGCAGAGAGGAGGCAGAGCACCAGAGAAAAGAGATGAGAGAGACCGATATGAAATGGAGCTTCTGGAGTTTAGTCGGTATCCTTCTTACAGGGACTGTCCTGCTCAGCATTATCACAGTGACGACAATGACCTTGAAGACATCAGTGACCGTGAAGACACAAGACGAAATAAGAAAAACAGACATAATATAAGCCCACTGCCTTCACCCAAAAAGAGGAGGGGTACCTGGGGCAGTGAGCGTCCTGTCCCACCTCCTCCCAAAGTCAGCCCTCCGTCCAGTTCCTCTCAGGAGAAGGACTACGACAGCACGTTTCTGAACAAGCTGCTGGAGCGCAAGGCCAAGCTGCGAGACGTCAGTCATGGGAAGAGTGCAGGGAGGAGCGAGGAGGACTCCGACACGCCGTCGAAGGGAAGCTCCAAAAAGAGCAGCGGAGAGTCCAGCCGGCACTGCAGCCGCTCTCCCAGCACCAGACCTGAGGTGGAATCACTGCCTACTTATTCAGAGACAGAGAGGAGTCGAACTGAAAGGCCATCTCCACGGCAGCCCCCTGCAAACACTCGCTCCTCTCCAGCTCCTGCACACGCCCTTCCTGGTCGCAGGGAGGAACCCAGAGACAAGGGCCGCAAAGTGGTGAGTTACATTCAAGGGGTTAAGTTTTCATGTTGTCTGTTCAAGTTAAAAACTGTCTGCATTCAAGCAAAATGTAAACATGAGTAGCAAAGTATTTGACACTCAGATTCCTCTTTTTTGTCTTCGAAAACTTTTCATGGAACAAAATTTCTATAAAATATTGGCAGGATGGCAGGATGTTAAGAACCAGCTGGAGTTGAGAACTGGTTTCTACTTGTCCAAAGAACTGTTATCAGTCACCTTTTCAATTCCAGGCCTAGCTTTCCCTTAACTATGCGCTCCATAACCATATCTGCTGAAACATTTGTGAACACATGACATGAAGTATTAGGAGTGCCATGACATTGACACTGTTGACACAGAAAACGAGTAGTCTGATCAATTTCCCACACAGAAAATCCAGAGGACCCGCTTTGGGAAATGGTAAAGACTTTATTATTAGCTTTGATATCAGTAAAATCATACCTTTTCCTATCCCTGGTATCTAAGTTCCAGATGCTTAATGTTCTGTCATCAGGGGCTGAATTGCTCCATCTTTTTGGCCCGGCCTGGACATTGCTTATTTGTTGATCACAGGCATGGTAATTGCATAGAGTGCAGTTTGGACAGAGATTGGATGCTTTTTATGTTGATAATTATAAGCCCAGTTTGCTCTGCATTTTGAAGCCAGAATATAGTTGCTCCTGTGATGTTTCACCTCTACTCTTAATGTTGAGACGAAATGGATGGAATAAGGTGACCCCCAATTTCTTCCATCTCCAGAAGAGGTGTCAGTCGGTATCACGGTGTCAGTGAGAGTCTCGGCCTTTGCATGTAATGGAAGCATGCACGTGTCATGAGCATACAAGCTGAATCAAACTGCCACCTGACGCAGACATTATGCTCTCACAGAATTTCTGTGAATGTCTGAGGATGCAATGATGACAGCACTTTGTTGAGGCACTTTTGCACGAAGGCATTATACTTAACTATAGATTGGTGCTTACATTGGAGCACAGCTGGATCTGCCTGATTCAGTGACTGTACTGAGTGAGATTCTTCTTGCTAAGCTTCAGTCTACGGCCCTTAAGCGGCACAGCCTAAGCATCATCCTTAAAAACAGGAAGAGGCGGGCGCTTCAAGCAAGACAAGAGCAGGAAGAAAGGTTAGCATAGATACTAACAGCTTCAGTAGCAATTTTTCAGATCTGGACCAAATTTCTTTATTAAATGATAAACAAATACAAATAACCACACTGAGAGCATTTCTCAGTAGGACAGATATTTTCTCTCCACTTCTGAAATGTCTCTGATGATAGTTTGTTTCATGTAGTGGCTCATCTTTTGAACTTTACACTGCAGCAGCCACCACCTACTACCATATCTGATGTGCCCGTACTTAATGAATTGATAGAATGATCATCCAGTCACCTGCTGTATGTGCTTTTGAAAGGTTGTGCCTATTCCCAGACACTTTCTATAGGCTTTTGCCCGTATGGACAAATGAAATACATTCAGTGTCGTATGTACCAACAGTCCATCTTGTGTGTTTGAGTGGTGTATTGATGAATTCTGTATTTCAGAGATAAACAGGACTCCTTTTTGTTTTATTTTTCCCAAAATAGTTTTAAAAATACTTGACCTTCATGGTTTTTTTTATATAGTTGAAGTATAAAAGATGAGAAGAGGGAAATTTTAGAACTTTAATTGTTTTTAGCTTGGTTGCTAAATCTTCAAACTGGAGGGAGGTTTAATTAATCTGGACTAAAGGGTAAATAATCCTGTTTTCAACGTGGTGCTTTGGGAATTATTTCTTTTTGTTCCATGAAATGTTTTTTGGCCAAGTAAATTAAGTAATTACTTAATAGATTGCGACTTTGTTTATAAAAGAAAAGTCACATGTAGTATTTCGTAGCAAGCACACGTTGTTTGCAGTGCAGCAAAGTTTCTCAACCTTCTCGAGCCTCTGACCTCCTCTGCTGGGCCCAAAATGTTCATGAGCCCTGCACCCAGAGATTATAGATATCATGTGAACTGGATTATGTTCCACTTGAATGGAATTTCAAACTGAGAAGCAGAGATCACAATGTCTGTCAGAGCTGTTAAAGCGGGAGTGGGTCAGTGTGACAGCACAGAGTCAAAGCTGAGGTGGAGAAACTCTGACTGACAGTGTAACAGCTTTGCAGGCCCACAGTAAGTGTTGTTGTTGTACCTTTGACAGGTCAGGTTCAGATGCTACCACAGTGAAAGCTAGGTAGATTCCTCTGCTCTGTTTACATCTATCATCCGTAACATTTATAACTGGTTTTCTCCCCCCCTGACAAACCTGGGACAAAAGGTTTCAGATTAAATATTGAAATTCATTCACCAGAATCTGCTCAGACAGTCTGCAACCAAATTCACAAATACTTCAAAAGAAAATGAAATGTGTTTGTGCCAGGTTCTTCTTCACCATCATAACCTTGTTTGGCTAATGACTGCTTTTAATTTTTGCCTTCATATCCCTAAAAAAAGACTTGATGATACTAGTTTCAAAGTTTCTATTGTTGCTTTAATCGCTCACACTTTTCTGTCCATACCAGAGCACGCTTCTCAGCCGGGACTCCCTCATCGTCTGATCCACTGAACGTTCAGAGACTGGGGACTTGAAGCTGACTCTAATAAAACAGCATGCAGGCTGAGAAAAGACGACAGAAACTAGTTTGGACTGTAAAACTATGCAAAGTACAGCTGACCTCGCAGGAGAGCTGAATGAAGAAATGAACACTTTGTGGATATTTCCCTCTGCCTGTGACGTCGCTGAGTGATGAGGTCATCACCATGCAGTTTCTGTCACCAGCTGCCTCGTAGATTTCTCAGCTGGACTAATGCTGAACTAATGCTGGCAGGGTCTATGACCTGGACTGTCCCTCCTAGCAGGACGCTGTCCGTCTACCCTCGTCTCTTTAGAAAAGGCTCTGAAGCAGACAGACGGGCTTCACGCTTACAGCACAATGAGTTCATTCATTTCCATTTGATGAGATTCAGTATGTGCATTAAAACAGCTCAGCTGTTGAAAAGAAGGTGTGTGACAACACTATTATTGTAAAGGACATATTGTAGCTCAAGTTGATGACACTAGGTCGTTATTAACCGATCAGGGACAAGGGATGGGAAAAGAGAACCTTTTCCAGTTAAGAGTTGGTTCAAGCTAGTTTGAGGCATCTGTATAATTTATATAAGACAAACAATTATCCAATCAGTGCCTTCAATTTAGTCCCACATGCATAGTGAAACAGTGACATTACACTCTTGGAGGCAGCAGTCAGCAAAAATGACAGCAAAAGTATTCTGAACATTAAAGTGAACAGGATAAATATATAATAAACTATGGTCTTTTTCACCAAATAATGCTAACAACGTAACATACAATGTCAGCAAGTGTGGAAACAGCAACAACATGCAGAAAATGTGTTGACATAATATGTCATTTAATATCAACATTCTTTTCCCCACACAGAAAATTCCTAAGGATATCATGGCAATAGTGTTAATGAAATCTAAACAATTCTCATTCCTATCAATGACTAAAGCACGCAACTCGGATGGCTACAGCATGGTGACACTGTACATATGTTAACTTAAGGCTGAGGCTGAGATTAATAAATGATTATATCTTAGAAAGGGTAGAAAACTGTAAACATGGAAAAGAACAGTAACCTTTAAACCTGAATCAAGACCACTTTGAATTAAAAAGCAACCAAATGGCTGGAAAAGATGATACTCATGACAAACTAGACTGCAACTGCACTGACTTTTATATTTTGAAAAATTAATAACTTTTCTGATGTCAGAAAATAGCTGTGTATCTTGTCTTTCACCTATGTCTCAGAGGCCAGTACAACTTTCTCTTCTTCCCTGCATTTTCAGTGCAGCATTAATCAATGAAGAAAATGTGAGTAAGGTGTTTAAATTCCATAGGCAATAATCAGCCTGCCATGACTCCAGAATAATCCAAGACTGTTTCTTTCAGTAAATGAAAAAAGCATGCAGATGAGCTCTAAAAAATAAGTTCAGTGGAACAACAGAGGTGTGGTGATCTATAAAGTATGAAAACTATGAGTGTGGGCTGCACTGATATAGTAAGAAAGCACAGAATTACAAAGGCAACATGGCTGTGGGAACTCAGTGGAGACAGCTGCTCAGTCGATTTCAAAAGAATTTCAGACCAAGTCCTGTTTATGCCAAATAAAAAGCAACATTGAGTGAATACTCTTAGTAGCATAAAAAATAACACCCCAACTGACCTTTGACCCGGTGTGACCCACAGTTGTTGTAGTGTTTTTATAACAAAGTCCATATTGTTGAGGCATTAACAGTGATATGTCCTTGTCTTGTTTGTCAGTGTTCATATACTGGTTTTTAGACCTGGTGACATTTTGTATGTATGTTTTTATTTTATTAACCTGAAAGGTTCTGCCTGCCACTTGCTTTTAAGATGTTTTGTACTTCAGTTAGTAGTTTAATGATGTGACCTATTTATGTACATCATGTAAAATAACTATTTGAGTTTGTAATAAGAGTTTTCAGTGTTACTGTGAACAAATGATCACGTCTTTGGTGTAGTATGGCCTTTTTTTCTGTGCTGGGTCAACTGTGAACTGAGTGCCTTTGTTTTGTCACAGATACACACATTAACTTAAAACACACCTCAGATTTGGAAATGAATGAGTAGTGTTTTGATTTAATTCCAACACCATGTGGTAAAGTCACGATTCCTGCCTCCATGTACGCTTTAAAATGTCACATTTGATGAAGTTTCTGCTCTGTTTGCTGCTGTCTGGTACTAAGTGTGTTTGTCTGTATGTGTGCAGTTCTGATAGAGAGATAGTTCTTTACTTTTCTGTAAAGGAGACCAAGTGTCACACAGTATGACTCATGTCTTTGTTCATTGTTCAGTCACAGACCATCTCTTTGCCACACAGCTGCGTCAAAACTCACACATCAGCCCTGACAGACAAACCACAGACATTTCTGCGCTGCAGTTTGTTTCATCAACATTTATCTTTTGTTACAACACTACTGGCCACATATGATCTGTTTAATTAGTGTGGAGGAACACAGACATGAAGTGTTAAACTCAACATCCTCATTACAAATAAGCTTCAGAAACAGTAAAATCAGTGTTATCTTAAAATACTGTTGATTTTTTTTTTTAACAATTTACACCCAAGAAAGAAAAGTCCAGAAAAGTTATGCAACACTGTGCAATGCTTTATATCTCATTTAGATCAAATGCTGCACTAAAAAGTGTAAATGCCCATACACTCACTTGCCACTTTATTAGGTACACCTTGCTTGTATCGGGTTGGACTGCCTTTGCCTTCAGAGCTGCATCAGTTCTTCTGGAACATTTTAGCAAAGTGCTGGAAACATTCTTTAAAGACTTTTGTCCGTATTGCCATGATAGCATCACACAGTTGCAGATTTTTTCTTTTCTCTGGTTGCACGTCGACAGTGCAGATCTCCTGCTCCAACAGGTCGCAGAGGTGCTCTATTGGACTGAGTTCTGGTGACCATTGAGGCTGCTAGAGCACGGTGAGCTCAATGTCATGATGATTTGAGCTCTTTGCCATCAGAGGATGGGTGAACTGAGGTCATGTAGGGGAGGACATGATCAGAAACAATGCTCAGGTTGGCTTTGGCATATAAATTCTGCTCAGTTGGAACTAAGGGGCCCAAAGTGTGCCAAGAAAATTTTCCCTTCAGTATCAAAAGGTGAACACCAGCCTGAATCACTGATGAAGGCAGGATGGATCTAAGCTTTCCAGATTCTGACACTATAATTGAATGTGGCAGCAGAAATTGACTCATCAGACCAGGCAACATTCTTCCGGGCTTCTATTGTCTGACTATTGTGAGCCTGGAAATTTTAGCCAGATTGTTCATCTGCAGTCTAACTTAGGGGTGGGCAACTTACATTTCCAAGAGGGCCACATAGTTTCTTTTTCAGTTCCTCAGGGCCACACAGTTACATATTGACAGGCACTATCAATAAGGGAAAAAAAAACAAAATTAAATATAGCAGGTATAAAGCTTCTAAAAAGTGTTAATGTATTGTATCTCAAATAAAATGAAAAATTCAGTTGAATGAGCATGGAACATAACTAAAGCCAAATTAAGCTTCTTTTTAATGCAATAAAAGATGTTGATAAATGTTAAGTAGTTTTTAAAGCACAAATATTTAACCTCTAATTTAGTTTTTTACTAACACTATATATGATAGTTTAATTCCCTTATGAAAAATATTTAAAGATGCAATCATAGGAAAGCGGTTTATTAATGACTTGTTACATGAATTTATATATATATATTTTGTTTTTACGGGCCACATTGAGTGAGATGCATCGCCAGTTGCCCACCCCTGATCTAACTGATGCTTGGTTTGGGCTAAAGCAGATTTTTAAGTGTCTAGGGACTGTCAGAATTCAGGCTTCAAGCTTCCTTTGACAACATTTACCATTTGAAAATAAGTTTCTTTTAAGAGGGTCTTACTCTGTGTTTGTGCATCTGTGTTTAGATGTGTGTGTGTTGGAGTTTGTTTGTTGGAGTTAATGTTTGTGATGGGAGGAGGATCGCCTGAGAGGCTGACCGCTCATAGCTGAACAGTATGTCAGGAATGTTGTGGAGTTACTCCCCTCCTGAGTTTGACTCGAGCATCAGCAGGACAGCATGACGTCACCACACTGCAGAGAAATGCTCATTTATTCCAAGATGTTCTCCTCTTTCTGGTTTAATGTGGGTGGGTTTGATGCTAGAACATTTATGTTTGCAGGTTTTTGCAGATGTTTGCTGATGCAGATTCATTGAGCTTGATCATAGCTGGTCTGATCAGGTGCAGACCTGATGCTCAGCGAGGTGATGTGGTGAGATAATGGGGTTTATTTCTGCTCTGTTGATGCTGCTGGAGACACAACTGTAGACGCTGTGAAAGAAATCAAACTCATCATTTACCATAAGAAATAAAACATCCATCCAGTGATATAATACCGCATTTCTCTTCAGGATCACTGGGGGCTGGAGCTTATCCCAGCTGATGTCAGGCATAGGCAGGGTTCACCCTCAATCAATTGTCAGTCAATCACAGGGCCACATAGGGAGACAGACAACTGTTCCAGCATCCACACTCATACCAAAGGACAATTTGGACGAACACGCAGATCAATCTAGCTGTGAGGCATGTGCACCAACTCGCACACCACCCCCTGCCTCACTAACAATTCAACACAGAAAAAGGGATTGCATTCAGTATAATGAAAATAATTTTAAAAATAAGTTTTCATCTGGAAACATAGCGATATTGTGAAAAAAACCCCTTGGCATTTAAAGGGTTTATATCTTTAAAATTACAAATATTTGGTTTGTTTGATTGGGACTGATGTGGGTTTAAAAGTAAAGACTTAAAAAGTTGGAAATAATATTCAGTAACCAGTGTATAATGTATTTCATACCTACCTTATGAGAAGTGTAGTATTTGTGCTTAGTGGTTTGAGTGTGAGAGTTTGACACTGTGAAAATAAATATGCATAAATTAGAGTTGCTGCAATCACTGACATATCCCAGTATGCAATAATCTGAAACAAAAAAAATGTATTAAAGATATTGAAATTAGTTCATTTTGTCATCTGAAAATACGGTGGCATCATGGCAAAAACCTGGCATTCAAAGGGTTAAAATCGATCAAAATAGAGAGCATTTGACATCAACATTTAAGACGGATATAGGTGAAAAATAGCTCAGTGAAGGCAGAATATGATATTAATGTTTAATATCTGTATAGCTTATTTAAAAAGCAAACTAAGTGTGACTAATATTAGACCCCTGAGGGGTAAGAACATAAAGTCTGATACCCATCAGGGGTAAGGGGGCTAAGCCCCTCCTGTACTTTTCTGTCCACTTGTGTTTGTTTCAGAAACAAATACAACCTAACAACTTTCAATCATGCATTGAATAATCCAACTGTTTTTCCAATACAAAGCTGTGGTAGTCAAAAACCAAAATTAATTTTAAGTACATTTTCATGATACGTTAAATGTTGAAACAGTAACAGTTAGACCAAAACTCACCTGCCCTTCATGAGTCACAAAAACACACAGTACTGTGCATATAAATGTGAAAAGCTTTCAAAGTGTATATATTCAAGACTTATCTGAAGTGACATGTTTTCATAGCCAAGTTTTTTCTGTCCATGATCAAACTGACTGTGTCCTTTTCTGGGATTGTGCATGCAGGGAAGTGTGGTGTTTGTACCTGAAAGCCCCGGGGCAGCACAGGATGTGAGAGGGAATCAGAAGGAAACACAGAGTGGATTTTGGCACAAGGTTCTAGGAGACAAAAGAAACACTCTGAAGGGCCGCAGGTGCAGAGAGGGTGAACTTAGAGTACAGAAAGAGGGAGAGCCTGAAGGAGCCGTAGAAGCTCTTCAACACAACACAGAGGTATTCACATTCATATGCAGATGGACCAGTGAGGACGCTTATAAAAGAGGACATAATTTCAAAGTCTGAAATCTGAGGAGGACAATTTCTGATTCAAACAGAGTCAGAATTATCAACATGGGTTTAGCCTGACATCTGGTGGCTGTAGCGCATAATTGTAAGTAAGTGTTGAAAAAGGCAGGCCGGTACAAAAAGTGACAGAAGGGATCAGATTCAGGGCTTAATTTTAAGATCAATAGTGTTATTCAATTCCATTTTTATGAATATGCAAAAAAAAAAACAAAGAGATATGTCAGTCATTAATGTAAGAACCTGAAACCTGACTGAGTTTCTAGCTGCTGTCGCCCTGAGGCTGTGGACACAAACAAAACCATTAAGGCAGAGGAAGTACACAAGCAGTGCTCTCAAGAAAAATATTCTATAACATTTTGTTCATGCACATGTGAAAGATATTTCTCTGTTTGTGCAAAAGCTGGATTGTGATGAGTTAGACCAGTTATTTGTTTCATAACACTGTATGACATATTACTTCAGCTAACAGCAGAGAGGGTCATTTGTCCTGGTAAATTAAATTAGATATGGAAGAGATCAGTGAAAATATACTTGTACACTTCACTCAGTGGTTTTCATATTTTTTTGCACGAGCCACACCTAAAATTAAGCCAATGTCTGAAGGTACACCTTCTCCATCTCCATGCAAACTGGCTCCTTCAACATATAATGCAGCATTGCATCAGTCTGTAAATCATGATTTCTACCCTTTTATTCCCTGACAAAATTGTTAAACAGTTGTTACAGGAATGTTTATTTATTTTAGAGTTATTTGCCATTTTTTTTGGAAACTTGAAATTCAGCAACATGTCACAGTTTTTCATAAAGAGTGAGTCATCCAATACCCTCTACCTATTAATTTTTTCCTGACATACGTTCTGAAAAGCCCTTAAAGTCCAGAAAATGCATTAAAATACGGAAACGGATGCACCTTATGCTGATGACAATCCTTAAGGTACATCAGTGAACACCATTTGAGAACCACTACTTGACTCTTAGTTTTTAAAAAGTCCATTGTATTTGACCAAAATAATTTAGAATCAATCTAATGAATGATCTAATTACTGAATAGCTTCGACTTAAAGCTGTTCTTTTCTCACAGAAGATCAGTAGTCTGTCACTCCTGAAGTGTGTACAGCATGGAGACGTTCTGTTTCTGATCTGTAATGTTGCTGTAATGGAATAAACCAAAATCTAAAGTGTTGGACCCAGATGCAAGACCAAGAGAATGTCAAGGTGCAATGATACCAGGTTTATTGAGGGAAGGAATTGGGAGGAGGAGGAGGAGGAAAATGGGGCAGAGAAAGTGGATCCAGAGAGGAGTGGGAGCTGCAGAGGAGGGGAATGCAGAATCCAGTGAAAGCAGCTGAGAGTTAGCTGCATGCAAGGCAGTGATGAAAGCTCAGGGAGACACTGGAAGAGAGGAGCACAAACTCAGGTGAGTAGTGAGTAGTGAACACTGGGGCAGAGCGCACAAAACACAATCCAAAAACACTAGAAAACACACTAGAGAGCTGGCCACAATACCACATGAGGAGCAGGAATCAACTGGCACCTGAGAAAAGTCAGAGAGGACTAGAAGGTGAGCTGATGAGTAGAGGTGCAGGTGTGATCAGGAAAGAGCCTCTGCAGACAAGCCCCCACAAAAGGAGCAGGGAGCAGCAGGCACAGGGGAAGAGCTGAAGGACAGTGACTCACCACAGCTTCATCACAGAAGTGTGTTTGTAAAAATTTGGTGTAATGTCAACAATAGTTCATTGATTGCTTTAAATGACTTAGCTTCCCTTGTCCTCTGTCTTTGTTTTTATCCAGTTCTCAAAAATAATATTGAAACCAGTAAAGTTAAATATTTCTACCTGTAAATACCCAAGTAAAAGAAATATGTCAGACTTTAAAATCCTCTGAAATAAGTAGAACTACACCAAAACCTCTTTACTACAGTGACATGAGGAAATGTGCTGAGTTACTCTCAAAAGCTTTGAAAATCCAGAATGGTTTTCTTTCATCTGTGGTTTCCTTTTTTCACTTGCTTTTTGTCATGTCATCCTGAACAATAAGGCTGCAGGGGGCTGCAGTATGTAATTAGATCTCCTTAGAGCAAGAAAGTTGCTGGATTGATTCTGGTTTCCCCAACACAGACCAACAACATGCTAAGTAGGATAACTGATGACACCAAAGTGGCCAGATGGAAAGAGTTTGCAGTCATATTGTGAATTCAGAAAGAGAATAAACAGATTTTGCAGCAATGGTAAACATTCACACTGAAATCTGCCAATGACAATAATGATAACACAGTTTTAAAGAACAAACCCTGGAGAATTTAAACTTCTACAGCAAATACATTTGCCTTACTCTGTTTTACATACACTGATATTTTATATGCTATCTGAACATTCAGATATAATAGACAAGAGGAGAGGTACATCCTTAACTGGTCATGGGGCAACACTGAGAGGCAGACACACACTCACACTCACACTTTGGGACAATTTAGTGGCATGTTTTGGTCAGTGGGAGGAAGCTGGAGTGCTCAGAAAGATGCATGTGTAACAGGCCTGTATGAAGGGTCTGTTCCCAGATTAAATTGTCCTGTGTAAACCAGGAGAAAAGAATGAGACGGACATCAAGTAGTGTTTTCCTTCCTCGCTTCTGCCAGTCTGTTTATTTCTCTTACACAGAAATGTGTTTCTCTTAAGCACAGAATGCACTCCTGTTAGAGTTTTAATCCATAAGCATCCATTATTCATTATTTCAAAGCCAAATTGTGTATAAACCTTACACATTCTTGAATCTTTATTTCTACAAAGCTTTGCATTTTCACAAAAAAGATCTTTAACATGTGTTTATAACTTGGATTATGGGCGGCCCACGTAAGTACAGGCAGGGCAGGTTAAGTGCACAAAAATTACCTAAACACACCATGTATATACAATAAGAACAAATAACTGGCATTTTCCGGACTTTTAAGCTAGTGGCGGGTTCTTGGGATTGACCAGCAGTGAACTGTGTCTCCAAATCTCCAAACGCCTTTTTCCTCGTTAAGTTTTGATTAAAGAACCCTAATTATGTTTTTTAAATTTATATTAATCAAAATATAGCTTCACGAAAATTCTGTAAAGAACCTTGACAAGGAAAAGTTTTCCAGTCTCCCTGACTGAGCATCAACATACCTCTGGTACAGAGTAGGGTAGCTGCAGCCTCGGAGACCGCAGTTTCAGGACCGCAGTTTCAGGACCCCTGGTTTCTCCGAACAGCGCCACTCACCTTAGGGGGCTGCATTACTTGTACAAAGAGACGACGAGGAGTATGACGACGAGCAACAAACTGAGAAGTGAGTTCTGAGAAAGTTTTATTTGTTTGAAGTCCTTGGCATGAATTTAACTGAAAAATAAACGTCGGCTTCACAAAGTATGTAATAATTTTGCACACGTTTAGCTTAGTGCAACATTAATAAGTTTATGAGAGGTTGTTGCAACTGTGTTAGCATGTTTAATATAACGTATTTAGCTAACGCAAACTATTTAATATCGCCATGTTGTCCTTTCGGCCAAGACTATTGTTTGATACAACTATTTTATTTAGCTTTTAGACAACTGTCATTTCACAATCAACAGGTAGGATTACTTAAAACTGTGCAGCTGGCTGTGGTCACTTATAATTAACCTCACCTGTATAATGCTGACTGTATATTAACATTTGTGTTGTGAAATCAAGGTGTGATTTGGAAAGCCCTAATTGTCTGTGACTAATCATATTTCTATAATTAATTATAGTCAGCTTAAAAAGATGATAAAAACCTCTCCTCTTTCTTGCAAATGTCAAAAAAAATCCACTTGCATTGTAACTTATCTGCTTGTAATGTACGTTTTTCTTCATTTTATATTTTTTCAAATATCCCTCTTTTTACAATACAGTATTTAGCATTTACATACAAGCTTTTTTAAGTTTCAGCTATCAACAATGTTTGTGCCATGAACTTTAATCTTACGTAGTTTGCATTTGCTTTTCTAAATTTTCAGCAATGTATTTAAGTGCATTCCAGCAGTCAGCATTCTCACTGTATTTTCACAGGAAATACGATTTTCTAGATTTTCTATGAAATTGTTGGAATTTTTTTTGGTCTAATTAAGTGATCTCTTTCTTTTAAAGATGCTAGAACTATCCAGGAAGGCAGAACATTGCCGGAAATCTTAAGATGTACTACATGCTGCAGACAATTTCACTGCCCATACTGTCGCTCAACTGTGTTCCACCTAACGAAGTTAAGCAAAGTGAAAGCTCATTTGGACAGCCATTTCAAAAGAGCTATCCTCCATGAAGGTAACTTTTGAGAACATTGTCACAGGAAATGCAAATTAAGTTTCAAAGTGTCTGCATGAAATGGACCGATCATTTTACAATATTTTATTTAAAAAATAACTTCATATAACATGTAGTTCATGCAAATCCAAGGATTGGCAGGGCTCTGATGAAGTGAGTAAAGATGGATGACTTAATTTTCCAAAGCTCTGAAGAAAGTAAATCTGACATCAGTATTACAATGAAAACAAACACTAACTCCGACTCTTAAAATGCTCATTTATTTGGTGTTACAAACCCAGCTCGTTGGGGAAAAGGGAAGTAACATAAATAACCAGATTTTAAATGGTTTAAATAAAAGTTATTTATTTATAAAGCAAAGGAGGTAAGAATAACAAACTGAGGTCGAAAAGGGCAAACTAAGTAATACTTAGAAATAAATTACACAACCAAAAACCAAAACTCAGGACCACAATAGAAAATTCTAACAAAGATAAACGGTCCAAAAAGGCTTAAACTGAAATACACACAACGAATAATAATTAAACTAATGCCCTTGAAAACACGGGACCTCCGAACTTCACACACAAAAGGTAATCACAATACAAAGCTCTCGGTCTAACAAAGATTCTCTAGGTGCAGGCTCTGTTGAGAAGCTCCTCGTCTGAGTCAGCTGGGGCGTCTTTATAGTGAGGGCGGCCTTCCTCCGGCAGGGCGATTGGCTGTCGCAACCTCCTCAGCTGCTCCTAATCGCCCGACGATCTTTGATCTGCCGTCTCTCACTCACGCACTCACACACACACACAAGCACTGACAGAGGTTAGCGAGAGAGGAGGGGGCGTGGCGGTGGCCATAACATTTGGTCATCCAGAAACTTCACAAACATACCTAAAAGTGAATAAATCAAACTCTGGACAGAGCATCAGCCACTATATTGTCAGAACCCCTTTTATGCCTAATAATCAGGTTGTAGTCCTGAACCATCAGCGCCCAGCGCATGAGCCTCTGATTGTGGTTGTACATGGTGGAGAGAAACACAAGTGGATTGTGATCGGTGAACACCTCCACTGGCAGAGGACTAGAACCCACATAGACCTCGAAGTGCTGCAGAGTCCACAACAAAGCAAGGGTCTCCTTCTCGATGGTGGAGTACTTCACCTGGTGCCTGTTAAATTTACGGGAGAAATAAGACACTGGGTGATCAACTCCTGCTCCATCCTCCTGCAACAGGACAGCCCCGGCCCCCCACAGCGGAGGCATCCACCTCCAGTTTAAAGGCGCGGGAAAAGTCCGGCGCAGCAAGGACAGGCGCGTGGCTGAGAAGGGCCTTCGCGCTCTCGAAAGCATGCTGACATGCAGGAGTCCAGCTGAACTCCACCTTCGGACTCATTAGAGCGGTAAGAGGCTGAACCACGGTGGAGAAGTTTCGGCAGAAACTCCGGTAATAGCCGGCCATGCCTAAAAACCTGCGAAGTGCCTGCCTAGTGGTTGGAACAGGAAATTCTATTATGGCAGAGACCTTCGCATCTAGGGGCCTGACCATGCTCTGACCCACCTGTCGCCCCAAATAGGTAACAGTGGCCTTCCCAAACTCGCACTTGGCTAAATTTAATGTCAGAGATGCGCGTGCTAGACGAATGAACACCTGCTCTAATTTTTGAATGTGCTGCTCCCAGGTGTCTGTGTACACCACAAGATCATCCAAATAGGCACAACAATTTGACAAACCGGTCAGGACGGTGTTAATCAGTCTTTGAAAGGTGGAAGCTGCATTGCACATTCCAAAGGCCATGACAGTGTACTGTAGGAAGCAATCTGGCGTGACAAAGGCGGAGATTTCTGACGCGCGCTCTGTGAGTGGGACTTACCAGTAACCTTTTAGGAGGTCCAATTTACTGACATATCTAGCAGTACCCAGATTGTCAATACAGTGTTCCATTCTCGGAAGTGGATAGGAATCAGGCACGGTGGCTGAATTTACTTTTCGAAAGTCAGTAATAAAGCGAGGAGAACCATCTGACTTGGCCTCCAACAAACAGGGGGAACTCCATGAGCTGGAGCTCGGCACAGCTAAACCATTTTCAAGCAAGTACTCAGTCTCTTTTTTTATCAATGCCCTTTTTACCGGATTTACTCGGTATGGATGCTGCTTAATTGGCTTGGCTCCTTTAACATCGATGTCGTGTTGCAGGACAGTAGTGCGGGTGGGGACATCACCAAAAAGACAAAGATAATTATTTACCAGCGCAATTATGTCACCCTGTTGCACGCATTTAAGATGACCTAACTGGGAAGGTAGCGTTTTTATCATTTGTGAATTTGGCAACCTGGCAGTTTGATGTGAGGAGTGACGCACCTTTAAATCATCTGCCTCCTCACACGCGTCAGATGGCTTGGTGTTAACCAGTGCACTGACAGCAACAACGGCATCGGGCTTCAGCAAAACAGCAGGTGAAGCAGAAACAGACTGAGTCTCACTGACAAAATATGGCTTCAACATATTAATGTGACACACGCGTGTTTTCGACGCCTTTCTGGTGTGGCTATGACATAGTCTGTGTCACTCAGACAGTCACGGATCTCATATGGACCAGAAAATTTTGCAGAGAGGGCTGAACCGGGAACCGGCAGTAAAGCCAAAACCCTGTCACCGACACAGAAACGGCGGAGAACAGCGGAGCGGTCAAAACGGCACTTCATCGCTGACTGAGAGGCTTTAAGACACTCCCTGGCAAGAGAATTTGCACAATGCAAACGCTCACGGAATTTGCTGACAAAATCCAGCACATTTTCATCACGAGAGGATTCTGATGACAGAAATTGCTCCAAAGAGACTTTAACGGGCCGCGGAGCGAGTGGCCAAAAACGAGCTCCGCTGGACTAAATCCAAGGGACTCTTGAACAGCTTCACGAGCCGCAAACAACACAAATGGAACACCCTCGTCCCAATGCTTACCTGAATCTAAACAATACTTCCTTAACATGGATTTTAATGTTTGGTGCCAGCGCTCTAGCGTGCCCTAAGACTCTGGATGAAAGGCGCTAGAGACAGCATGTTTCACCCCGAGAGTTTTGAGGATCTGCTTGAACATTTTGGATTGAAAATTGGTGCCTTGATCCGTCTGAATAACACGAGGGAGGCCGAATGTGGAGAAAAACTTTGTAAAAGCTTTTACCACCGAGCTGGATGTGATCTTTTTGCAAAATGAAGCCACGTCAGATTTTAGACCCGGCCAATAGAAATGTTTCAGGATTAACTGATAGGTTTTGTTTACACCCAGATGTCCAGACCATTTACTCTCATGAGCTAAAGACAAAACATACTGACGGTAAACTATTGGAACAACAATTTGATGAACAGTACCCCAGTCAAAGTCATTCAGAGAAGGAGGAGACCATTTACGCACCAGGATTTTATTTTCAATCAGATAGGCAACTTTCTCACCACTTGCTTTGTCTGAACTCACCACACTTGCGAAGCAGCTCTTCAATGTGGGATCCGCCCTCTGCGCAGCGCTGAGGTGCTCACCGCTCACCGGCAGAGTCGGCCCATCCGGAGGTGGTAAGTCTGAGCTCGCTGAGCGCACCAGCTCAGCAGCCCCGACAGTCGGAGGCGCACCAACTCCCTCCGGCTCACAATCCACCTCGTTCCCCTCTGAAAGAGCTGACACAAAAAAACTATCAGCAAGTGAGATTTCCTCATTTTTGCGTGCTTGAGCACGAGTGATTGCACACAAAGGAAACAATTTTGAATCTGAATCACATACATTACCCTGATCTGTGCGCGGAGGGGAATCACACACCTCCAGCGCAGGAGTCACCTTTCCGCCAGCCACATCATTGCCCATGAGCAGAGTTACACCATCGATGGGCAAAGCAGGGCAGACAGCAATAGGAAAACAACCACTGATTAATTTTGATTTAAAGTGTACGCGGTGCACAGGCCTCGGGATATAACCCATTTCAATACCTTGGAGCACAACGCCATAACCACAAGAGGACTCATCACAAAAAGGCAACGCACTGGCCAGAATGACAGACTGAGAGCCACCTGTGTCTCTCAGAATGCGTACTGGGCACTGATCATTAGACTCACCTGACAAAGACACTAAACCATCAAAAATGAATGGTTCAAAACACGAATCAGGTTTACTCGAACAATCAGGAAGAGAATTTGAAATGGTGTCACATTTAATGAATCCAACACCTTTTGGCTGAGAGCCGTTACTACTACTCTCTTTTCTTCTGAGCACGGGGCAAGCAGAGATGAGATGTCCAGGTTTGTGACAGTAAAAGCACTCTCTATCATTTTTATTGCACAGTTTTTGCTGCGTGTTTTGCACGGCCGGAGCACGGGGCTTTTCAACAGAGCCTGACTGAAATACTGACCTATGAGTAAGAGCGTACTCGTCAGCCAACACAGCAGCAGAATTTAGAGAGGATACTTTTTGTTTATTTATGTACACAACAATTCGTTCAGGTAAACATTTCTTAAATTCTTCTAACAAAATTAACTCTTTGAGTTTGTCAAAAGTATCAACTTTGGATGCCACACATCATTTTTCAAAAAGGGTTCCCTTTTCCCGAGCGAACTCGACATAAGTTTGATGAGGGGCCTTTTTGTGATGCCTAAATTTTTGCCGATAGGCTTTGGGGACTAATTCATACGCCCTCAAAATGGCAGTTTTTACCAACTCATAATTTAAACTGTCCTCTAAGGACAAAGTGGCCACAGCCTCCTGGGCCTTCCCACTCAGTCTGCACTGAAGCAGGAGTGGCCACATCTCCACAGGCCACTGGAGAGCAGAGGCAATACGCTCAAAAGCGGCAAAATAACAGTCAACCTCTGTCTCACGAAAAGGAGGAACTAAATTAATGTGCTTACCTATTTCAAAATTGTCACTAGGTGAGGAGGTGGAAGTGGTGGACCTCTCCGCAACCACAGTTGCACCAGGTGCAGGAGCTTCCCTTTGTCGGGATTCCAGCTCCAGCTGACGCAGACGGACTGCTGTGTCAGCCTCGATCTCCAGCCTCCTGATCTCAAGCTGGAACTGCAGCTGCGCCTGCCGGCTCTCGGCTTTTTCCTGAGCCTCCATCTTAATGCGGGCGAGCTTTACTTTGAGCCTGGCGTCCTCTCTGGAACCAGAACTCACTGAGGACATCGGATCATAGCGAGGGAGTGTGAATGGAGTTTTTACCGGCACACTCTCCTCACCGGGTTGCCGTAGCTCAGCGGCCTCCTCTGTGGATGACACTCCCACGGCACCGTGGGCATCCGCCCCTTCAGGCTCAAGCGCAGCTGCCTTGGTTTGCACGGGTGACACAATCACACCTAATTCCACCAACTTACCTATGATTAATACTTTTAATTCTCTCTTGAGAATTGTTTTTACAAATTTGATGCCATAATGAACGGCAATTTGGACTAAGTCGTCTTTCCGGCAACGATCAAGCTGATCAAGAGAAGGATCTGCAAGAAAATTATCCAACTCAAAAGACGACATTCTGCTTTTTAATTTAAACAGCCAATCACAAAAAATATACTTACGACCTTACCTTATTTAAATAGCTTTTTGGATCCGGGAATCCTTTAACGGATAAATCCCGGACGAGCCCCCACTTCACAAACATACCTAAACTTTTATAAGATGTTGCCTCAAAATTGTAATTCAGCCCTTTGACATTATGTTTAAGTTCAACAACAATTTGAGTAGATATTTATAAGCATCAATATTTATCATACACCTTTATTAAAAATGAGTCTGAGACACACTTTTGAATAATATACTAATATAATAATTTATGTTTCAGGGTACACTGTTCACAGATGTGGGTTAAACTGCCGACCACAGTGGCATTACCACTGCATCTACTGCCAGTCAACAGTTTTACGTAAACAGGACTTCATTAATCATCTGTCTCTTTGCAATAAGAACACCTCGGCCATAACTGCAACCATCCAGCTCCAGCAATCACCACCATTACCACTCCAGTGGCCACCAGCATCCCAGCTCCATCTACCACTACCAACTCCACTCCAACAGTGACAGTCATCTCAGCTACAGTAACCCCCACCATCCCAGCTCCAGCTCTATTTGTTCATTGTGTGGATAAAATAAAAATGTAGAGTCAGTCTTGTTTCTTGCCTCTTTCTAACCTTTAAAATATCTGGTTGAAATATAGATAGGTCAGTTCTGTTTATCTCACACCAAATCATAACAGAAGTCTGTGTCTTTTAAGTCACGTTTTTACATGGAGGTCTGGATGTGCTTTCACTTTTTCCCTGAGTATCATTAGCTAATTCTGCTAATAATACAATTTTCAAGTCTTTGCAACTAAGGTCAATTTCATGGCAAAGTAGTGTTTGTATGGAGTATGTATTTAAGTCTTTGGAAGACAGTATTAATTGGGTGGAATCAACCTTTAAAATGGCGAATAATTAATCAAAATATTACTTGTCTGGAATCAACCTTGAAAATAATAAAGAACGGTTTTTCTTTTAGGTAGAATTAACCTTTAAAAATATAAATAATGAATCAATGTATTTGGGTGTAATCCAACTTTAAAAATATACATGATAAGTATGTATTTAAGTCTTTGGAAGAAAGTATTAATTGGGTGGAATCAACCTTTAAAATCGCGAATAATTAATCAAAATATTACTTGGCTGGAATCAGCCTTAACAATTACAAAGAACGATTTTACTTTTAGGTAGTATCAGCCTTTAAAATTATAAATAATGAATCAAAATATTACTTAAGCCAGGGTCCTGAAATTGCGGTCCTGTAACCAGCCTCCAATGGGAGGGGGCGCTGTGGCAAAAACACAAGGGTCCTAGAACTGCGGTCCTGAAACTGCGGTCCTGAAAGTGCAGCCTCCAGGCCTGCAGGGACATATATGGGGGAGGTACATCGGTTTCAGGGGAATTTTTTTGTGTACGCAGTGACGTCATGATAGGTACGTTGTTTCGGGGTGTGGCCAAAGGGGCAGCCGCAGCGTCAGGTAGGTACTGTTCAGGCAAACACATAACACAAGACCAAACAATAAGGAGGTGCTCGTAGATATTCAGGGGTGATTTTATTTCCTCTATCACTGATATACTTTTTTAAAACTTTTCCTTGGTCAGAGCAGATTTGTTCATCACGTTTCTATCGGAGGTGTGCTGTGTCGTCATCATGAGGAGACTACCTGCAGCGGTACTTTTGTGGTCTCTGTTCAAAGGTAAATTCACATTTCTTGACACATTGGCTTCATGTTATCAAAAACGTTGACTAACTTGGTTAATGGTGATTTTTGTTATTATTATTTGAAACCGATTGAGCCGGAGGTATCGGTCACGTGACAGGTTTTGTTCATGTTTGCTGGTGCACTGTGAACGTTGAAACTGGAGGAGACTCGAACCTTCCTGAAATAAAGTATTTTTAAAGCTTTTTTCGTAATCTTCCTGTTTATTGACTATGATAGGATAAGGTAGTTTTGATCTTTCTCTTCTTTTTACACCGTGTATTCCTTTTGTATTATAGTCTGACCAATATCCCTCTGTATTTGTTTTATTTTATTATGATGAGTTGCTGTGGCCTGTTCTCATGCTGAGACAGTTGAACTCATCAGGTTTCATTCCAGTGACTGAATGTTTGGCTGCTGGTTTCACAGTAAGCTATTTCCTCTCTTTGTCTGTGTCACCTGTTTTTCTGGTTCTGCCACTTTGAAATGAAGTCCTGATGACACACACTCTCGCACATTGTTTCAGTTTTGCATTTTTGGAAATACCGAAGCCACTGTTTCTCCTTAACATGTGCAAGCCCCCTAACATCTGCACATAAGCATTCATATAGCCTAGTAAGGAGTGCCACTTTATCCATAGAGCACCCTTCAGACATATAAATTCAAAGTGCTTTACAGAGTTATAAACAAAGCCATACAGTTAGAAAAAGAAGGAAGTATAAAACACTAGAACATTTCAAGATTAAAAAGAGAAATATAATTCAGAAAATATAATTTATTGAAAGAGCAGAGGACATAAGATGTGAAAAACTACAACATTTTGGTAGATACAGAAAACACTTTTTCCTAAATGATTGCACACAGCACCTGCCAGCTCCTTGTCCTCTCTACACAGTTATGTACAATATAGTAAAGCAAGAGAACAGCATTAATACATATGACAATTCATAATGCTTTAGAGAGTTAAAAGAAAAAAATCATTGTGACACTTAAAGAATGAAAGAAAATAAATTCTCAAAAAATGAGACAAGGAAATCTAAACACCAAGGTTTCAAAGATGAAAAGGAGATGTGTAATACAAAAATGTATTTAATTTATAGAACAGAGGGCATAAAAGAAGAAAACTACACATTACAACATTTTTGAAAGTACAGAAGATACTTTTGCTTCTAATTTTGCACGCTTTACAACATGTGCAAGCTCACTGTCTTCTGCTCACTATATAGTAAGGCAGGGAAACTTGATCTGGAGAACACCATAATCAAAGTGTTTACAGAGTTAAAAGTAAGGAAATCATGACATTAAAAGCATGAAAGACATGAAAAATTTAAGACACTTAATCTAAAACATTAGACGATTTAAAGGTTAAAAAGGAGAAACATAAAATATAACAGAAATATTTATAATTTAAAGAACAGATTTCATAAAAAATAGAATGAAAACTAGACGTGCTTTGAGAGCACTAACCTCTGCTTAGGAATTTCCAACATTAGTGGGCAAGTTGTTGTCAAAAATGTGCAAAGCTGCCACATGATCAAAATTCCCTGAAAATGTCATCCAAATCTGTGGAGAACTTTTTGAGTTATGAGCGGTATTGTGGAAAACTGCCCTATCTTTCAGAATTAACTATTTAATTAAATTTTTAAAAACATCCCTGTCATCTGGGTTTGGATCCCGACGTCTCCTCTATGCCGCGACAAACCTTCCCTTAGAATTTCATCAGAATCCATTCATAATTTTTTGGGTTATCTTGCTAACAGACAAACACTGGCATAGATACAACCTCCTTGGTGGAGGAATTAAGAAACTGAATTTATAAGAAGGCAGTAGTAATGAAATGATTCAAGGCCTGTTGTAAAAAAAAAAAGAGAGTCTTATGTTGTCTAGTACTTTGTTCAACAGGTGAGTGTAGAAAATCAAAGCTGCCTCACCCTGATTACAGGATACAGAAAGTATCTTGTCCCATGCAGTGACCATCTGTTTGTGTCTGTCCACAGTGTCAGTGTGTATTCAGGTGACTGTCTCCGAAACAGAACGCAGCGTGCCTCTTTTTGCCTCAGTGACCCTCCGATGTGATTTCTCCACCTCTGCAAACCTGCAGGATGTCCTGGTCACCTGGAGGTTCAAGTCCTTCTGTAGGGACCCCGTGCTGGAGTACTACTCCACAGGTAAAACTTATTTCTACATGATCTGATGTAAAACTAGCTCTTGTGTGCCAGTCCTTTTAAAAGCTTTCAGCTCCAGTCTGAGAGCTTTTGTTCTTTTCTCCACTCTTTGTTGGTATTCAGTAACCTCCATGTGAGAATAATGGGACAACACCGCTCAGCCACAGGCACAGCTACTGCTAGTTGGAAAAAATGTCTGTGTTTCATATCAACCATCATGTAATATGGCTGTCCTGGCATATCTATGATGATGTGTCTTGCATAACACAGTTCCTGTAGATCTGAAGTCCTTAGCGGTCCTAAATTAGATTTTTGAAATGTAAGGCCTTAGAAAAGAGAGCAGCACCTCCTTCTGTCCTGTTATTGTATTAATATTTCAGCGCCCTGGCTTGATATCATGGATGCACATTTGCATCGGCTAACAGTGTCAGACAGTGGAGGCTTGTGCTTAATTCTTCAGTGGGCCTTACCAATCCATTTTACAACAACATACCTACTTTGCATTACTAATAATCATAATTATATAAAATAAAAAGTGAAGGTATAACAATTGCAATTATTCTTTGTAGCTGATTTACCAATGGTGATTTCATTCACACATGAAATTATGAAGTATATGATACCTTTCCAGAAAGAGTCAAAAGGATACAGAAGAACACCTGCACCATAAAAGAAAAAATGGTACAATTAGTCATAACTCTTAACAAACTTGAGGTGCAGAGACTGTATCCTCCATTTAAAATGGTTTGTCAAATCTTTCACTGACTCTCTGGTTAAAGTCATAGATGTTTCCAAAAGCTTTGAAAGAGCTCTGAGGGTTATCATCTATCTAAAAGTCTGTTACAGAATAACCTCTGTGAGCTGTCTGTTAATTATTGTTCTTAAAGAGGGACAGTTCATGGGGTACACAAACCACAGACACTGAAGCATCAAGTAGAGTTGCGCTGACAGGTTGACAAAAGCTTCTTGTCACTGGTTAAGTGAAGGTGGCAACACATGCCTGTAAAAGAAAACAAATCATTGGTCAGCTTAAACTTAAGGTCTATCTGATTAATGTAGTTCTGACTCTGAGCTCTTGAATTTACAGAATAGAAGTTAAAAACCACTAACTGAAAGTACATTTCTGATTTACTGTTAAATGCGTTCACCCTGTGAATAGTAACATCATTGCTCATTTTACATCAGTGCAGTTTGTTCCAGCATCCTCTCCGGTTTTACGGCCTAGTGTTGAAGTTCACGTGTGCTCCAAGCACAGAGAGGAGAGTCTCTGTTTGCTACTGTCTACTCAGTTTATTCACAAAACTGCTTAGATGTCATACCACTCATTTACTCATTTATTACCCTCTTACTCTCTTGTGTAGTCAGAAAGCAGCTTGAAGTTTGTCCAACATGTCAGTTTTACCGCCATGAAAATTAAGTCTTCTCTTAATCAGCAGTTGTGGACTCCAGATGTTAGTGTTGAATTAGCTTAAAATTATAGGCAAACATCTGAAACTGACATTTGTTCTCCCCATATTTTTCTCTCTGTGGTGGATGTTTGTAAAATGGGCCGATATCGTCCAGTACTAATGTTAAACTGTTGTCATGTGCATTGCTAATTTTATATTTATTGTATAAGAGTTCTAAATGTTATGCTCATGCACTCATTTACCTGTGCTTGGATGTAGCTGGAGATGTATTTGTCTCTACGTGATGTATGTAACTACAGGAGGGCCAAGGCTCACGAGAGCACTCAACTTGCTTATGTGCAAAATGTAATTACAGATAAAATGTCTTTCAACAATCAATAGATTTTTTTTTTTAACAAAATTTCCATCACACTCTAGAAATGTGGAAGTTCAGTTAGTTACCATGTCAACAGGTGACTTTAAACCAACTTAAGCAGCCGATAAAACAGAGTCATGAATGACTCTTTCTTTTGGCCTTCAAAACAAACTAATGCCTCTTTCATCCGTGACATGGGGAGTTACACCACATTTGTGTTTGTTTGTCATTGTCGACGACACATTGTACTAAATGAAACCAGGTTGTGGTGCAAAAAGGTAGGGGGTCACTGACTTAGAGCAAAGAGAGAAATGAAAAAAAACATAACACAGAGAAATATTCCTTTATTCCATTTACACTAAACAAAAATTTTACAAACTCCATGTTATGTTTACACATACATGTCAATAGCTGAATATGTTGATTATAGGAAATGATGCATTTTGTGTTGTAGCAGTCATAACAAAAGCAGCTGTGGTTTCTTGTTAAAATGAAAACTTTGCCTCTCATTTTGCAGCCTACCAGTCTGCACTGTCTCTGGGACAGGACCCATCGAATGACTGTCCTGATCGACAGCGGACTGTACGAGTTGTCATCCAGAGGAGAGGAAACAGCGAGCCGACGCTGGGAGCAGAGTACCGTAATCGAAGGATCACCATCCAAAACAGTGAGTTATAACAAAAGACAGACTTGCAATCAAATCAAAGTTGTCATAAAATAAAAGTTTAAGGCTGTGTCAAGCCTTGAGATTCTGTCAAAACATTTTGTTTCACACATGTTTTTTTTTAAGTGATTGGAAAACTGTTTGATCGTGGCTTTATCGTTTGAACAGGTGCAGACCTGATGATCACTGAGGTGATGTGGTGGGATAATGGAGTTTATTTCTGCGATGTTCAAGCTGCTGGAGACACAACTGGAGACAACGACAAAGAAGTCAAACTCATTGTTTACCGTAAGAAAGAAAACATCCATCTTTCCATTATCTCTTCCATTTATTCCTCTTAGGATCAAGGCAGGCTGGAGCCTGTCCCAGCTGGCATTAGGCAGGGTGCAACTTCAATCAGTCATCAGCCAATCACAGAGCTACATGGAGGGACAGACAACTATTCACACACTCAGCCACACCTAAGGGCACTTTAGAGTCACTCATTAACCTAACAAGCATATTTATGATCTACGGGAGGAGACTGGAGTGCCTGGAGAGAACCCATGCATGCACAAGGAGACTATGCAAACTCCACATAGAAAAAGCTTGGCTGACACAGGGTGTGAACCAGCAACCTTCTTGCTGTGAGGCCTTCCTGATGTGCCACTATGCCAGAAACAAAACAACAGGTTATTGAAAACAAACATAAAATTGTTTCGATGTCTTATTTTTAATTGCAACATTAGGTCACTAGCATGTTCACCATGATCAAGCTACTGTAGCAAGGCAGCACCTGGATGTTAATAATCCTTAGTGTCACTCTACTCTTAGAGTGATAGAAATGAAGGACACGACCACTCCTTTAGGTGTCTCTTTACACTGTAGAAAACTCATTAATAGCTTAGTGGACAAGAAAAAGTAACATGCCTATGTTTAATGATTCACTGTTGCTAATTTTGAATCTTGACATCCCTGGCATTTTTTTCTGTGTTTGAGCTGCTGCCATTAGCTACCTGAGGTTCCTTATTTTTCTTTAATATAAAACCTTTTTTCCAAACAGGAAAGACTTGCTAAACAGTGCAGCATAAACGTAACAAATAATTCTCTTGTGAATCTCTCCCATTTAAATATTTAACCTGAACAAGGTTACTTACACAGGGAAAGCGGCTAAACTGAAACTGCTGAAGAGTGTATACGCTGTCACTCTGACAGGGGATGAACCACCAAGGAGGTTATGTTTTCACCAGGGTTTGTCTGTTTGTTTGTTTGTTTGTCTGTTAGAAACATAACTCAAACAGTTGTGGATGAATTTTGACAAAATTTCAGAAAATGTAAGAAATGGGAGAAGGAACAAATAGTTCAATTTTGAGGGTGACCCGGATCATCTGGATCCAGGAATTTTTTGAAACAATTCTTTGCTATTGGAAGATCTTGACCTGAGAGCTTCTAACTCAATAAATATTTTCAAGTGTGTATAAAATAAATATAGCACTATAAGTTAGGTGGAAATCACAATTTATTGGTGGAACTGAGTTGCTTGGCTGAGATCTGCGCTCCTGGAGTGCTTTTCTAGTTTTGTCCATGCACTGCTGCTTATTCCTGCATGAATAATTGTTTTAAGATGGAATTTCCCAGAATAAGCCCCTTTTTAGCTGTCTCATGGTCAGTGCAGAACTTGTCATGTAAATTAGGTACATTTCATTGATTGATTTCAAAATGTTAAAATCTGCTTTATGTCTTTGAAATGGGCTCATTGTTTTAAATGCAAATTGATCGAATTTAAAACATGCAATAAAAGGTGCAAACATTTATACAGAACATGAAAACCCAGCAACTGGATGTCATTTTTGTCATGGTTTGACAGTTTTAACTTTGATGTATCTGCTGTCCTCAAAAATCAAACACAAAGATTTTAGCAGGATGTCTTTGCCACTCACGAGTGTGTATCTTCCCTCCTCCCTCAGACTGGCTGACAGTGTTGGCCATCATCCTCGGTGCTCTCCTCCTCATCCTCCTCTTTGGTATCTGCTGCTGTCAGTGCTGCCCTCAGGTGTGCTGCTGCTACGTCCGCTGTCCCTGCTGTCCTCAACAGTGCTGCTGTCCTGAGAAAGGTAAAGAGCAGGAGACATTAAGACCAAATATTCCTGTTAGTTTCTGAAGGAGGCTTTTACATCTAAGCAGTGGTGGATAAATAGCAAAACACCAGTACTTTAGTAAAGTATAGCTCCTCCTGGTCAAAAGTTGCTCAAGCACAAGTGAAAGATGTCCGCACAAGAGTACTTTCTTTCAAAATACTGAAGTATTGATAGTACTTCTTAAAAAATATCTAAACACTGTACTTTCACAGCAATAAAGAGAACACTCCTGCACATTCTGACACATTTTACTAATGTAGAAAACATCATTTACATGTTTTATCCTCACATGCAACAGATTTGTAGCCCCCTAACATATAGGTGATGAATCATAAAGTGCTTTTTGCTACATGGGTGCACTTATGGAAAGAACATCAAAAAGTGTTCTAGATGTTAAAATATGCTGTTTAGCAGTCACTAATGCTCTGTAATGTTTTCCCAAAATGACTTGAATGCACAATACAAGGTGCTTTTTACCACCGCCAAGAAGGTTATGTTATTGCCAGTGACTGTTTGTTTTTTTGTTTGTTTGTTAGCAACATAGGTCAAAAAGTCGTTGACAGATTTCGATGAAATTTTCAAGAAATGTCTGGATTGGGACAAGGAACAAATGATTAGATTTTGGGAGCGATTTTCCTAAATAACTACTGAACTAAAATAGATATTATTATGAATCAATTTGCTAATGGTATGTTTCCATGGTCAAGGAATCTAAATATTTAAATGAAATAAAGGTAGGACTAATATTTATGGTGAAAATCACAATATGGGTGGGGACTGTGGCACTAGAGGAGGTCTTCGCTCTCTGAGTGCTTTTCTAGTTTGATCAGTTTTTCCTTGGTAGGTTTTTTTGTACCCTTTAGAAATCTCGCCTCTGTGTAAATAACAAAAAACCCTCCTGTAATGAGAAACATGAGTGATTGCACCGTCCATGTTTTCAGCTGTCATGCAGCATCGTATGATAAAGGAGGCCCAAAGGGCGATGGCTCCCTGGGTCGGAGGACAGCCCGTCTATGGACCAATAAGCCACGCCTCCTCCCAGATGAACCCACTGCTCTACGCAGGTACACACACCACACTTCTACACACACACTCCAGGTTACACACCATATCAAATAATGAAAAACTGGAAGGTTGAACGCTTGACTTCTCCAGGTAAATCTTTGTCAAAAATTGTATAGCTCTGGTTTTATTTATGTTTGTCTCTCCAGGATCTGTGTCAGGAAAAAGCATCCCCATGAAGCCGATGCCCCTTCCTCCTCCTCAGTCTTCAGCTTACAGCATGCCCGCTCCCAGTGTCCATGGTAACCACACCCCCGCAAGCACTCATCAGATGCTCGATTACCTGGAAGGCCAGGTGAGGGCGATGGACATGACCAGTCCCCTGCTGCAGGTACGTCACACCCCATCAGCACAGGCTGTGTTTATGTAAACAAAAATAACAGGCAATGGTTGTCCCAACTGTTTATATGTAAACATCTGCTGCTGCCACTCCTGTTTAATTTGTTTAGTAAGCTAATCTTTTACCATCTGAGTATAAAACACTTACTGTTGTGTGGCCTCTGTAGGGATGTGTATCAAAGTAGAAGCTGTTAATAGTTAATATATCAAAGCAATATTTTCATAAGATCAACATATGGCTCAAAGAGAAGTTAATAGTGAGATCTATAAATATTACAGTTGACTTATCATGATTTTTACCTCTGCCAAGGAGGTTATGTTTTCAGGAGAGTTTGTTTGTCTGTCTGTCTGTCTGTCCATCCTTCTGTCTGTGAACAAAATAACTCAAAAAGTTAGAGATGGATTTTGATGAAAATTTCAGGAAATGTTCAGCATGGGAAAAGGAAGAAGTGGTCCAATTTTGGTGTTGATTCGGATCACCGTCTGGATCCAGGAATTGTGCTTTTCTAGTTATGTTTGAATTGTTTTTTGTCCTTATTTTCTTCTAAGTCTTATGACATAGAGAAATGTATGAATGTCCTCAAAACTATATCTAGAAAGCTTGGTCCGATGCAGCAGTGTAGCTCAATCTGCAAGGGCTTGGGCTGGAGACTGGGGTAGTTGGTTTAAGTGCCTGCTAAAATGCAGTCTGAACTGAAAATCAGAGGCACTGTAAGGCAGTTAAAAACTTCTTCTATTGAACAAGGACATGTTGGTGTAAATGGACTCAGCTGAGTGCCTTGGATTTTTGGTTCAGGCTGCTTTCTTCCACCATATACTGTTTTTGCAGATTACCTAGACACTGTTTTTGCCCTTTGTCCCTTATAACTGAGGGCAGCTGCTACTTAACATTCTCACATGTAAGCCCACGAAGCACCAGACAAAAAAACCTCGGGCAAAATAACCAGCAGAGTGCAACACACCTGCTGTCATTATATTTGACTTTGTTAAAAGTTGGTTAAGTGCAGCACAAACTGTTTTATAACAGCCACATTCTGGGTATGCTAAACATTTTTTCAGACACAGCTGTTGTTTCTTTTTTAGTTAGTTACTCTTTGTGTTTTGTTCCTTCTCTGTTTGCATTAATGCTACCGTCTCATCCTTCTGTGTTGTCTTTCATCAGTCGCAGCCCCCTCCACCTCAGCACCTGCAGCAGATCCCCCCTCCTCAAAACTTCCTGCAGGTGCCCCCTCCTCCTCAGCACATGCACACCGCTGTCCCCTTCTCCCCCGGCCCCCCGAGCATGATCTCTGCCCTTGATGATGGCCCAGTGGAACGCCGTGTCATCACACTTCCACCTATCAGGGAGACACAGCCAGGCAGGATGCCACCACCTGCACCCAAAACTCGCCCCCCAAGCTCCAGTGAGAGCAGCCGCAGCGGGTTTGGTCGTCCTGCTGCTCGGCGACAACCCTCACCCACCCGGTCTAGAGGGATGCCCAGGAGCTACAGCGAGGAGTCACTGGACGGGCGGGGTCGCAGTGGAGTGCGGGGAGGCATGGATAGACCTCGCTCTCGATCCAGGGATGATGTGTTCGATAGCAGGTCTAGAGGAAACTATTCTCCCCCCACAGCCCGACGCTCCAGAGGAGGGTCATGGAGCTCTGATGATGAAGGCAGCAGCAGGAGAGGAGGCAGGAGAGGAGCAGCAGGAGGAGGAGGCTGGATTGACAAACCTCCCAGCTACTCCGAGTATGAACCAGGACAAAAACCAGGAGCACGGGCCAATGGACGCTACTCTGTAAGACACACACAGCTTTAAGGAGACACTCTTATGCACTTATACCCAGACAGCTTCACAAACACTCATACACTGATATACAGCTTCAGTTAAAATTTAGTGACCACTCCAAAAAATATAGTTTCCTTTGGCTCTGCAGTTTTAAATGTGTTCATGTAAAATGAATATTGTGTGCTATGAGTAATTCTCCAAACTTCCTAATAAAATATTCTCATGTAGGCCTTAGGGATTGAAATGCATTCCAGCTGAGCATCAAAAACATTCCCTCAAGGAATCACAGCTCTTTATGCCCGTGTGTCTGTATGTGGTGGCTTGCAGCCACTAGGGGGCGCTATCTATGAATGATTTAACCGCAACTCTATATGAGAGTGTGAAATCATTTTTGGGGGAGAACCTGAATTCAACATAGTTTTTGAAAATGTATTTTCAACATTTTTAAAAGGTCAAAAATGCACTGGAAAAATGTCCCACCCTTTGGTCCTGGTTTGGCCGTTAACAGCCACTTACTTTGGCTACTGTAAAAAAAATATCAGATAGCTAATTTTTGCATTCATTTTCTCAAATCCTTCGTCAAGTTCAGTCCAGATCAAAACCATTAAATATTCTTAAAAATTATGGATTTCATGCTTAAATGTCAAGTCCATATGTGATGTCACAGATTTGGTGGAAAAACACACAAAATGACTATTTCAGTATGAAAAATGACTGGAGCCTGGAGATTTTTTTACATTATATCACACTGTTGGATATGTCAAAGATTAGAAAAAACATTGTTTTTAATGGATTTTTATCTTTTGTCATGTCCAAAATGAAGTGGGAAGAATTAAGCACTTAATTAATCCCACCCCTTCTCCGTAACTCATTGAATATTATGCATCCTGCGTCCATGTTAATGAGCATAGATTTCTGAGAGTCCATCCACCAAGTAAAAGAATGAGCACATGCAACATCTCTGAAAAACTCCAAGCCAATTCACTGAAGAATACAGGAAGACATACAAGTCATGAAATAACAAGTAACCTATCAAACTGTTGATAAACTGTAGACCACAATCAAAACATGCACAATCAGATACAAATTCAATTTTGTTTAGTTATCAGAAACATTATTTAATTTAACACAGACGTCAAGTAGTAGAACAAGGGAGAACTGTATGTTGGCAGAGGTCTCTGTTTTTTCAGAAGCGTAAGATTAAACAGTGTGAGTTATGCTGATTACCAATGAAGTGAATCTAAAGTCAGTGTGTCTCTCTCAGGACAAGAGTTCTCGCAGTGGCACCAGCGTCGTCATCTGAAACCCTGCGGCTGTGAAACGCCCTCGAGCTCTGTGTCCGAGAACAAACACACCTCACTAGAAACTGGTAAACCTTTTAAAAGCCCCATGTTACATGAAAGAGTGAACCATTAAAGAGCTCATACTATTATGTGAACAGCTGTATGAAGCACTCAGACATGTGAAGTAGAATGGTTGATAAATGTAATATTTGATCACATTAAGGGGAGCTGGTTGACTTCTTAAATGTTGATTGAACAAAGCTGAACTGTTTTCTTCACAGCTTTGAGTGAAATCATCACCCTCTGCTGGTCGATTACTGTACCAACTCTGTCAAAGCCAAACATTACATTATTTTACTCATGGATAAAGTAATGACTTTTAAAAATAACTGTGTATTTACTTGTTATAATGTAGCTTTTTTATTCAACAAAGCCATAAACATTGACCAAAAGTTGCATTATCTCTTGATCGTTAACAGAGTAAAACAACATCAGGCTTTCTAGTTAGTAAGACCAAACTAAATGTGAATTAAATGTTGTGTGAGGTAGAAATAGTTTTTTTATCTTTACAGAGTTTGTATGTAGTTGTATTTCAAATTGATTAATGTGTTGAAGTGACTTTTTGTTTTCATGTTTAGGAGGGTGCGTGACAATAGCATGTGTTTGGAGAGATGTGAATAGTGTTAAATTCTTTGTACATAAGACAAAAGAAGTATTTACTCAGGCTAACTGTAAGCAAAATGGTTGAGTAAGTTATTCACAGGATGTTGATACAGGAATTAAAGTCAGGTTAACAATGTTGCCAGACCGATGTTATTTTGTTTGCACAAAATTACATTACATTTTTACAATTTTATGTTTTTCAATTTTTTTCTTTTTATAGCACTGTGAGTCTGTCTGCTTTATTTTTTCACTCATTGCTTTATAAATACACAGTGAATACACACTTTCATGGTTTCAGTGATTTATGGCCTCATTTTTACTTTTTACATTGTATACTGTCTGCTCAGAATAAACATTTTACATTTTGGGTTTTAAACAAATTTTTTGTTCTGAATCTAATTGCATGACTACGTCATAATTCTTGCCTTAACAAATCATGAATAACATAAATATAACACACATAAGGTTATATGTAAGTATGAGAGTATGTGAGCATTTTAGCCAGTGCCAGATAAACATACATACATGTACTTTTTTAATTCAAAGAGCGAGGAAAGTTTTGCAGTAAAAAGTATTATATCTCCAATGCTTTTCTTGAAAAGAAACGAGTAAACTCAGCAGCTTATTTTAACTTGTTCTTTTTATTTCACAGTTACAGTATGAAATAGGTTTTACTTCATAGTACTTCTTGTCAAATGAACCACAAAATTGGGGTATAATGTTGCACATGTTTTCATATTTTTGCCACTAATTAAATATACTAATTCAGCAAAATGAGTGGAAACAGGAGATAAAACTAAATTAATATTTAAGTCTTTAATCTGTCACACCATGCTTACTTTGTCTGTGGTTCTCAATGTTGCCTCTCTCTTAGTGGTTCTTCAGAAGAGGTCGATCAGCTCAGCTTGATATCTATTCTGTTTTGATAAGCCCAGGCATTCTTGTTTCAGATATTAAAAATAAATGCCAAACAGGTCGTGTTTCAGTCTCCATTAGGCCTTGCTTATCCTTTCAACTGCAAAACTCAGTCCAAACTCAGTGGACACTTTGAAACAAAAATTAAAGAATATTAAAAGTTAATAAGAGTAAATTAAAAACGAAATTATTATTGCATAAAGTTGCTGTATCCAACTTGGTTACACAACTTCACAAGGCCTCCAGTGTGTCCAACCACACGCTTTTAGGACCACTGGTCAATGCCCGGGTAAAGATGCTGCAAACACTGCTGTTTCCTCACAATAAGAGGGTTGGAGGTGACTGATAGGCACCTTTCAGTGTGGAGTTTGCATGTTCTCTCTGTGCATGCATGTGTTTTCTACAGGTACTCTAGTTTCCTCCCACTCAGGACCGTAAACATACTTCCAAGGTTAACTAGTGGCTCTAAATTGTCCCTAGATGTGAGTGAGCACAGCTGTTCAATAAGGGGGATAAAGGGGAAAGTATTGTGTGTGGGCGTGTGTAGGTGTGTGTGTGTGTTAAGGGGGGGTAGATGTTAAAAATGCTTCATCCTAAATGCAAGCAGTTAACCTTCAGTTTTAACCCATACTCAAATTTTTGGATGTTTCATTAAAAAGAAGGCTTTTTCAAACATAAATCCTTCTATTTGATCCGTTCGGCTCTCTATGTTGGACACTGTATTGACATTTAAGGACCATAGCACAAGTTGGGATAACAAAAAATACAGGATATTAAAAAGAAAGAACCAATTGGAGCAGTGAGCCTAATCTTTTTTTCTCAATCTGTACCTTAGAAGAGTCAAATCTCCCCTTGGAAGTACAGGAGAAAGTGATTCATAGTTCAGCGGGGACTTTCATGGGGCCACGTGTGTCTTTCAGGGGCCCAGTTGTTGCTTTGCTCAGCCCTGCTGTAAGTGTTTGTGAAGAGTTAAGCTCAATATGTAAGCCCTGTGATTAACTGCCAACCAGTCCAGGGTGTATGGTCCCCCTCACTCAATGTCAACTGGACTGGGCTCAAGACCCCTGCAACCCTGAAGGGAATAAGTGGTAACGAGGTGGATGGATGGTTCAAGTAGATGGAACATGCTTGATGAAGTAGATGTGCATTGTGGAATTTATATATGGAATCTATCCAAATTAAATAAATCAATAAGATGTAATTGTATTTTTCATTTGAAGAGCCATTTCTCCTTTTGTAATTCTTGTTATAATAAAAAAATAATAATAAATGAAAGTGCTCAAGTTTACTGCATTAAAGGGTTTGAAATGCTCATTTTTGGGACAGTACTAAGGCTGAATAGAGAAATAACACAAGTAACAGCAGTGCCATGTTTGTGTACAAAGTACTTTTAGGGGATTAATTCTGATAAATGATGTTATTGTGCATCTTTTTTTAAACTATTATAAACCATATTGAGTCGAACAGAATGTCACCTAAGCATAATATTATGCCTATTATGATATGATATTATAGTCACATAGTCCTCCTGACTGCTTAGGGATTTGTATAATTATGTATTTTACAAAATGCTACTGAATTTAAGGAAAATGTACCTTTAAATTACTGGAATTTAACCTTATTAGATGTATAATAATTACATTATCATCACTTTCTGTGCTCTACATGTCACCGGTTCAGGAACATGTGACCCAAAATACCCGCTTTACCTTTAGTGTTCATTACTTGAGTGTAAACGGGCTAAATAAACGCTTTTAATGTGAATAATTTACACTGACTTGAGGGATGAGTGAAAGTTTAACAGACTAGCCGTTTGTTTTGTCAGAGCTGCGACTGTGCAGTGCTGCGGGCTGTCGCCGCCGTCGCGCTGTGATGACGTCGCAGTGAGAGGAGGTGCGGGTTTGCCACGTCGGTCTCTGTGCAACGCATTTACACTGTTGCTCCTGAAGCCCGGGGCAAACTTTTACACCCGTTTTGTGTTGTCGTCCGAGGGGGAAGCGACCCTCCAGCCTCGTGTGGACCGTCGTAGCCTCTCGTCAGCCCGGTGCAGTCGTGGATATTGGAGCTGTGAGGCGGAGAAATGCTCGGTGCTGTCTGGACTCGTCAGGCTGGAAGCCACACAACTGACTGATGCATCCTCGTTCAGTTCACCTCCCGTATGTTGTAGACACTGAGTGAGTAACGGTGTCTTTAAGGGGATTTTTAACTATCAGGCTTTGGTTCAGTAAGCTGTTGGCAGGCTACAAACTTTCACCTCCCTGTCTCTGAGGTCTTTGTCAAAGTGGACCCCTGAGTTTCCTCGGTATGACAACCCTGCCTGGTGTCATGATTCAGTCTGGCAGCTTTTGGTGCATGTCTTAGCAAGTCTGCAGAAAGAAAGTCCTAACAGTGTGTATCCAGAAGAAGAGCCAAAACAGGCTAAGGTTGACGAAATGTTTTCGACCACACAGCCTCTTGGACATAAGTGCTAAAAGCAGCAGGGCTTTTAAAGCATGTGTTTGACATGAGGGTTGATTTTGAATAAGTAAATCCAAAACTGCAGGCAGAGTCCTGCTCACTCTCTGAATTGTACAAATACTCTGTCAACTTTTCAACAGTGACGAACTGTGTGTGCCATTCAGTCAGTTTGCCTTTACTTTTTGATGACTGAAACATGAAATTACCCAATATACACTCATATGTTTGTTTATATGGTGTGTAACAGGGCTGGGCAAAAAGTAGAGTTTTTAAATCTATGAATATAACCATGAAACACAGGGTCAGACAGTATGTTTTGTATCAGTGTAGTTGATGCTGACTAAAAGAGACAAACATATAATACATTCAATGCACAGTGATCAGTAAAAGACTGATCACTGCAAGAACCACTAACTGCAGTTTCTTTAATAAATATAAAATCATTAATCTGAACTGTTAAATCCAATTACATTTCTTAAAGGGCATTTTTATCCCCAACACCAAGAGGTTATGTTTTTGCCAGTGTATGCTTGTCTGTGAACAAAATAACTCTGAAATTTTCACTGATTGTTGGTTGTAGCACAAGGATGAAATCCTTGCATTTTGGTGGTGATCTGAATCTGGGAGCAGTTTCTAAATTTAAATGTTAACATTGGGAGATAGGGCAGTTTTGCACATTTTGCTAGGTACTCAATAATTTCTCATCAGATTTTGCTAATAGATTCTTTTCTTTTCTTTTTTTATATTCATGTTGAAATTGTACAGCAGGTTTTCAACAGTGTCATTTTAATGCTGTCCACTTTCTTACAGCACTACGCATAGGGCTGTAATCACAGGATTGCTCACCATTCAAGAATATATGGAGTAGCCCCGTGCTAAAAATAATGTTCCACATTTTATTTTCAGATAATCCTTGCTGATATATCCATGTCGCAATGCTGCTACAGCACTTGTAAAATACACTTTGTTTATATCATTCATGATGCAGTTCACAAAAAATCCAAAGGTGGCTAAAGAAGCCTCCAAACTTCAGGTCTCTAGCGTCCTGGAACTTAAGTACCATTAGATTTTTAAGTCTCTAAAACCTGTCTTTGCTGTTTGAGTTTGAGCATAAAATGAACTAAGATAGTTGGAAATTCTGCAAAATATGCAGTACTTTTTCACAGTTTCTGTGTATTGCGATGTGAATAGTCTTGACGTTGGCTTTGTATCAGAATGCATACCATGTTGTGAGGTTGCTGAAAATACGCTGCCCTAACACGAGCTACGTTGACGAAGATATTGATGATATCACAATAATTGCTTTTGAGGAAAGAGTATTAAAGACTTTTTTTAATATCAGAGTGATATTAGATGGCTCTTAACAAGTAAATAGTATGGACTGTTGTACAAAAGCATATACAGTGTCATTATTACAGAAGTTGACTGAGATAAAACAAGATTCATGTTTTCATTTTTTACTAAAAGGGACTATGAGGAGAATCTATTACCGGCAACGTAAAGACTCTGCTATCCATGAGCACGCGCGGCGACTGTTGTAACGCTGCGTTCCAGTAACCTCGGAACTGGGAGTGACGTCATCTCCGACTTATCGGCGTTCCAGTTGAAGTCGGAAAAAAACATGCCGATCTACCAGGCTATTGTTAGCAGTTGTTAGCACGCCCTGCGTTGTTGTTCACAAATATCACATGAAGAATGTGATTATCACTATGGCTGCATTTTTGTAAATATAAGTCTAACAATACGATGTATACAGCTGATCTAGAGCAACACACCCCAGTCAGAAGTGCAAATAAATTGATTATTACAGGAGCTAAATAACTGTTCACACTGGGGGCATCCATCTTCGATTGTCAACTCGGGGGTGGCGAGGTTTCACCGAGTTCACAGTAGGAAATTCAGACTTCGGGGGGCGTTCCAGTTGCAGTTTCCTACTCGGAACTCAAAATTCCTACTTCTGACAACAACTGGTATGCACCAAAAGACGTGTGCAATCCAAAGCGTGTGTTTGTTGTTATGCAGCTCAGACCTTCCTCAGAACTCTGCATTGCTTTACAACTTCTTTTTTCATCAACTTACAGGATGCAAAGCGACGAGGTAATGTATCTCTTTCTAGTTACGTAGCGGTAGTTTTTGATGTGTGACAACAAGCAATTTTTGGAAAACTTGGTATCCTAGTTTTGTAGCCGGCTATATATCGCTACTTACAGCCCGGTGCTCTAAGATGTGTCTGAATAATATAAATTTGCTCTAGTTTTAATTGTCTTGTTCCTGAAGTTGAGTATCCAGGCCAATCCAGCTCTGTCCGACCTGACCGGAAGGCTAAGGAATAGCATTTATAGATAACCTATTTTGATGCTATAAAACTCATCTTAAAGTGTATTTCCATCAGGCATATATCTAAAAGTGAGACTTTTTTGTAATTACTTAAAAACTCCTCACAGTCCCTTTAATAAATTATAAACCACTGTAAGAACATGTCAGTTTAAAAAAAAAAACATTAATTACATGAAAGACACGAAATTAATACAAAACAAATGTGATTCTTTGAATTCACCACTCAGAATTGAATTGTCCATGTCAGGAAACTTGTTATGATACCAGTATTAAATCCCAACATCACTCACTGCCTTCAATGAAAGCAAGTCATTGTTGCGACAAGCCAAACTAATTAGTAGGCATTGGTTAGGAGACTGAAAACATGAAGACAAAGACATTGATGCCTTAACCAGCTGGATCTGATTCTTAAGTGGAGCTAGTCCATTACTTCCATTCGTAGTTATCTTGATGCTATGCAAACTGAGAGAAGTAACCAGACAGTGTACTTTTGGGTTACCCTTCCAAAAAAGAATAGAGGCCCTTTAGCCTTCATTAGTTTAGTTAAAAAAATATGAATCCACCTTTAAAAGTGTGCGCTTGACTGCCATCCTTCTGCTGAGTTCACGCCCCGTTATCTGCAGCTCAGCAGCCTAAAACAGACGAGATCATCTCTACAGCTCTTATGCTTGTTTCATGATGTGTGAACCGCAGCTGTTTCACACCAGGTTTTTAACCTTTATGTAAAGTTCACAATGCTCTTGTTTCTTTGTCCTGTCTGTCTTCTCATTGGTTGAATCTGTTAGCTTCATTCACACACTCACTCACCTGTGTTTACTTCCATCTGACTGCAGCTGTGTGCCAGCAGGTAGGAGAGAAACAGATACAGTGCAGATGCATCAGGGCTTTTCTGTCCTTATTCTACAGAACGTTTTTTTCTCATATTGATGAGACTGATAAAGGCCATTTTTGTTACTTTTACTTTTACTTTTACTCTTGCGTTACACCAACGTATGTGCAACATTTTCATTTGAACCCTTTGGGGTGGACTTATTACAACTTAGTTTTGTTCTTTTATTACAGAGAGTGCTGCACTGCCATTCAGCTAAATAATGTAGGGATCATTTTTGGTTCATATTCCCATCTTTAGTATCCAGAAACATTGGTTTTAATATGATTTCATAACTCGTATTTTATTAAAGCTGAGCAAATCTACATATTTGTGTCAACAGTTGTTAAGTCCATAGAACTCCACCATCAAAGAACTTTTTCTTAAACAACTTGTCGAGTCTGAAACTTTTCTGAATCCACTTACGGTGATATCTAAAAACATGTTGCACTTCCATAAAATAACAAACTATCATCCTACACCAAACCCTGTACTCTGGTATTATCGTTGTTGTGCAGTTCCTGTTTCACTTTTGTATGCATTTGTGTTTGTGTGTGTGTGTGTGTGTTAATGTCTGTTTCCTGTTTGAAGATTCAGCTTTATTAATGTCATATATTGCAACGACTCAGAGGCTTCAGTGCAGAGCGGGCTGTATTTCCATTCTCATCCTGTTTCATAAGTCATATCAGCATGAAGGAAATGCTGGTACACACTCAGGTTGGATTTTATCTGCTTCTGGTTTGTGTTTCATTTTAGAAGTCTGGCCCTGTCTCATAGAGTGGGAAGGGACTACTATTTTAACCCACAGAGCAGTAATAACCAGATATACAGCAGTTCATAGAGGTCAGTTACTACCACGCTACCAAAGATAAGACTTTATTATTTTATAACGCATTTTAATGTAGTGTGGTCTTGTGCCCTATTTACTTGATAAAGTTTTTCCCTGGAAACAAAAAAATCTTTTGCTAAAGAAAAAAAACTGCAGTAGAATAATGTTTTGTTTGTTTGTTTTTAGCATTTTCACCATGTGTACATCATCAACCAGAATATAACAGAAAAATAAACAGATAAAGCAGTACACTTCCAGACTCCAACTCAGATCCCTCCCACATACACCAAATCTTTCTTTGAAAAAGTCAAATAAATACAAATTCATAACGCAACCATCAACTTAAACAAAAAAAACATTAAAATTCAACATTTCAAACAAAACATATATATAAATTCATAAAAGACACTCATGCTTACAAGAGTAAGCAAAAATAGATTTGTCATAAACTAACAACCATTGCTAAGCCAAGAGTGTAACGGCAATCTCTGATTATTTTGAGCTTTACTTTTGCTACAGGTTTCCTGTTTTGTTTTGTTTGTCTCGTGTTGGTAAATTTTCAAACGATGTTGCTAAGGGGAGCCAAACGTCTTCAAAAATGTAGGCCCTGTTATTCTTTTCTAAAGTCAATCTCGAAGAATGTTTTTAAAGGAAAAAAAGGCATAGCTTTTAATTCCAGGGTATTAAATGTTTACATTTTATGGTTTTATTTCTGTTTTTCCTGTTAATATTTGATGACATTTAACTTTAAGAGTAAAATAATATAAAAATGAATATATAGCATGTTGCCATGGGCTTTAGGAAACACTGGTCTTTTTCAGCTTTAATGAGTACACTCAACTCACAACATGATAAGCATCACAAATACTGAGTTCAAGTTTATTGTTAATTAAGACAGATGTTATTTCTAACTTTTATAAACGTGATTGAGGTCAACTCATTAATAAATCTGTGTGTTTTATGTATACATTAATATATAAGCAAAATAACCAATAGTTGAATTTGTAGTTGTTATTTTTTATTTTTTGACATTTTAAGCCAGTTTTCTTATTAGATCGAGAGACGGTAGATAAGCTTGTGGCAGTGGGTGAGAGAGAGCAGGGCAGAACAGTCAGTAAATGAGCCAGCCAAAGCGTATAAGACACATGCCTGGTTGCTTACCACGCCACCAAACCAGCACCCGTAGTTTTAATTTCTTAACAAAAAGGACTAATTATGAAATTTCCATGTTATATAGCTATCAATATAAGAACGTCGCATACAGTGTCTTTATTTCAGTAAATTGTTTATGCATCTTACTAATGCTAGCATAAAGTGTTGTCAATATGGTATGTCAATACCCAAAACTGGTTTAAATGACCCCTGTGACCTGAGTAAACTACATATTTACAACCCTCCTGTTTGATCTGATAGCGAGTGGATGACACACAAGTACACGTGTTTGCACTTTGCATTAACTCTGTGTCTCCCCTGAGCCCCTGAGAACAAAACTCACTCACTGACGTTGGTGGCGCAGTCTGGTAGTGTGCTCAAGTCAGTAACTGGAAGGTTGCAGGTTTAAGCCCAGCTTTGGCTGTCACTTAGCAATGTGTCCTTGGACAGGATATTTAACCCCAAGTTGCTCCCACTGCTGCATCAGTGGTGTGTAAATGGGTGTGAAAGTGCGTTAAAGTGTTGGTTGGTACTGATGGACAACTGACATAGAAACGCCAACCATCAGCGGGAGAGTGAGAATGAATGGGTGTGAATGGGTAGGTGTTATCTGCGGTGTAAAGCTGCTTTGAGTAGTCAAAAAAATGAATGATCCCATTCGGTCTGAGGTCAGAATGTTTAAGAGGTGTAATATTGGAGGGAGAGGAGTGCTGTGTGACTGCTGTTGTATTTGAAACACTCATCTTACCTAAAGTTGGATTAAGTTGGATTATTGTGAATGTCTTGAGATATAATCAGGACAGAGCTTTGTTGTGACACTTTTACGTAAGTGCACTGGGCAATGGGCTGTTAACAGTAGACATTCCTGCAGTCTTTCTACTAATCGGCCTTTGACATGAACAGTTGATTTAGCCCTGATAATCTGGTTAGAAATGAAGCAAAGTGCTGGGGATGGGAATCAAAAAAATCTCCATTCCAGTTGAGAATCAATATATATCAAAGATTTGCTTAACAATTCCGTTATTAGATTTTTCCACTGCCCTGCATGCTTTGTAATCAAGGATGTCACACTTTCAACCTTAGGCAGTCAGCAGAAAAGATAACATGGAGGTCAAAAATGTAATTATGGCACACGAGCTAGAAGTCATCAAAGCTGTGGCTTTTTTTTTGACAAAACTTTTTCATTGTGCAATGTTCAGTGGGTGGAAACACCAGCACTTGCAGAGGCATTCATCTATGCAACATGGCCAATTATGTCAGAAGTGTCACGTGTTTGACATGGTTGCCACTGAAAACTTATGGAGGCTTATTTGCTTATTTGACTGCCAAGCAGAATCAATAACAGCATTGGTATCAATCAAATCTGATCGACTTCCATCCCTGTTCCTGACAGTACTGTTTATTTTCCGAAAGAAGTAAATAATGCATCCAAGATTGGCACAAATAACTCGAGGAGCAAGGAAAAAAAGAAATATTGCTAATGGAGTAAACATTTGAAAAGTTGTTGCTGTACGTTTTATGGCATACTTTTACTTTTGTTTATCATTGATCTGTGTGTGATGTGTAAGATCCAAGTGAGCTTTAAACTCTGTTTTTAAGTTTGTGTTTATTTCTTTTCGGTCATGCATACTTACATCATTACCGCATGAATATTCTGATTGTCCAGGTTGTCTTGAAAGTACACCAAAATATGTTTTAACCCAACAAAAACCTAAGTAGTAACTCTCACAGCTGGGGAAAAGAAGAGGAAAACACAGTAGCATGAATAAAACCTCAGCTAACATCACGAAAGTTGACATCACCACTCAGAGGAGAAGGGCAGAGGCTAACACTATAATGGATGTCATATGCCTAGTGAGGGAGTCCTTTGTTTGCAGGCGATCATCTAGTAACCAAAATGATCACAAAGAAAGACTCTTCAGGATATGGATGGCTCACCATCTCTGCTGAATAATTTCCTGGGGGAAACCCTCGCAGCTCAGCGAGGTTTGAAATGACATGAAGAGTTTTGTCATATTGACATGTGAGGTCTCATCTCAACACAGTTTGACAAAGAATGGTGAAAGCAGAACCACACTGGTGGACAATTGGATTTATGAGTGAAGTAATAAAGACAAGAACCGTCAGTAAACTTTCATCATCTTAAGTGCAGCTCACTGATTACCACACCAATCTGACCCAGAAATAATGTTTCAACAAGTTTGTGGTTTTCAAAGTTCCCCTCCAACACAACTTGATGCTTTTACTGCATATTTTGCCACGGTGGTGAAAGTGCTTGGCTTTATCTTACATTTTATGATGTGATACAGTTTGTGGAGTTAACAAGCAGACAAGGCTGTTTTGAGCTGCAAGAATTTCAAGTCTCAGAAAAATTTCCAATGAATCAAAATTCCAAGCTTGTGTCAAGTAGAAGAGTCAAGTACTCTGTTGTTTTAGGGCCCTCTGTTTCAAAAATATTTGCATTTATGGTATTTTGACAATTTTATTTTATCATTTTTTTAGCTGACAATAAGCCATTCTACTATTCTATTGATTATCTAACATTTTAGGGGGGCAAGAAAAGAAAAAGATATTAAATGATAGTAAGGGGAAAAGATATGCCAGGTTCTAAAAAAGTGCAGCATCTGCACTGCGCTCAGCAACCTCCCCATATTAGCATCACCACTGTTTACTTACTGCATGTGCATAAAGTAAACACTGTGAGACGTGTGTAAGCTTCATGTTTACTTATTCAGGCCTCAGGGTTGTTTTTTGGCCTTTTTCTTCTTTGTTTCTCTTTCTTCGAGGTGTTTTACTTCTTTCACTTTGACTCACTCTTGTCTCTGTTTCCTTCTCAGTGGCCTGGTTGTACATGGTTGCTCATTGAGGAGAAAAAGGAGGAGTCTCTGCGGCTGTGGGTTGGTGGGCGGGATCCGTGGTTGCCACGGTAACTGGCCACTATGCCAGGGGGCCGCAGGGGTCCCAGCAGACAGCAGCTAAGTCGCTCTGCTCTGCCGTCCCTGCAGACTCTGGTCGGAGGCAACATCGGCAATGGTACAGGCCTCAGGAACAGGTGAGTGGGCTCATGACTTTGAAATCTTTTTATATATTATTTAATTATTTCTCTGATTGTTTTTGGCTGTTAGCAAGCTGGAGAAGCGATCAACAGCAGAGCTTGATCAAACCTGGTTAAGTGACATGATTGTATCCGGTGACCAAAACCACAGCACCAGTTATATTAGCAACGTAAGATAGAGCAAAAACACTAGTGTGAAAACAAAATATGATGAGTGACAGCTCATATATGGGATAGAAATTGAATACCAATTCCAAGTGAATATTGATTACTCCTTGCTCAGTTTTTTAGATCATTTGCCTTTAAGGTTCCTTTCACTTGTTTGCATGCCTTACAATTAAGGACATCTGCAAAAAATGATAAGGTAGTCCAGGATGTTATCATGGCAGACAGGAAACAGATATGGTCAAAATGTTGGGTTAATATCTCACACGAAACACCCCAGCTGCATGATCTCCAGCCTGTGTGAAGCAAGAGTAGCTACGCAGGGATTAAAGTTCTCTGCCACCATGATGGATTTTCATTTCCATATTTGTAATTATATTTTTCTGAAAGAACATCCGAAAGCTGTTTTATTGATGACTTAGAATTTTATATTTATCCTAGGCCATCTCGCAAATCATCAGTTATCAGACCGCAGAGACAATGGATGGGACCGAAGCAGAGTCAAGGACACTGCCTTACGCATACACACTCACAAAGGCACACATAACACACATTCTTGGCCCCCATGTGCTTGTCTCCCATTGTAATATGTTGCTTTTGTGCTGAAGTGGTTTATTCCAATCCCACACTGTGATCCCCTGACAGGGGCCTAGTTTTGAATTGTATTTTTTCCCTCTTACTCCCTCCTGTTTCTCCTTTTCCGCAACCCCCGGGTGGGACCCTGGCACGACTGGTTGCCGCTGCCCTCTGATACTTTTGCTTTGATCTTGTACAGCGTCCTTGGTTGTTATGAAAGGTGCTTCAAGAACAAAATTTATTATTATTAATGAAACTGTAATATTATATTTTGCTGCATTTCAATTTGCTAAGTTTTACTTTTATCACAACTACTATGGGATATTCATATAATTGATGCCGCCTTCCCTGCACACTGGAGTGGTGCATGGTTAATGTATTTAGTAGGCCTTTGTGGAAGTTAGCAGAGTTCTATCAGCTGGTTCTCTTGACTTTAAAGTCTCTGGCATTTTCACTGTATTCTAGTATCACTGCAGAAAATCATGTCTGAGGTTAACAAAAAATAATTAAACTTACATGTTGTGTTCTTTATCATAATATTTTTTAAAAAGAACATAAATTTCTAATTTTTTAGGCCAATCAGTGAAAGTAAAAAACAATTATTAAACTACTATAGAAGTACAACATGCCAATTCAACTTAAAATCAACAACAGTATTTAAAATGTATAACCTCTTGTTTGAGAATGTCCTCTTAATCAAGTGACTGGATCAATTTGGTCCTCATGCGTGTGGCAATAGTGTATGAATTATTGGTTATCATAAAATGATCAGAAAAATCCCTAGCAGTTTGTTAGTAGCTGTCCCTTTGTACACCTGGACTCATATCAACAAAATGCTGTTAGAATATTAGTCTGAGTGATTCATTTATCTTAACCTTACAGCCAGAAATGTGAATACGGTTTTACATGTGGGTGATGAAACGTTAGCACAGCTGCTGCTACCTGAGGCTGGGGACACGGAGGATTGTGTGGATGGTTGATCCTGTGTGTTGAGGGAGATGCTTCATCTCGTCATTTTTGCTGCATTGCCAGAACATAATGTCTTTACCGCTTGTGCTGTCATTGTCTTTTTATTGGAGTTTACCCAGAGTCTATGCTGTCATGGTCTGCTATGATACTGTGATCATTTTTTTAATTTACACACACATAAATAATGTAATATTTTGGCAACAGAGTGGGTCCTCAAAGAAAACTGCTATGGACATCAGTGTTCTCTCTGAGGTTTAATCATTTGACAAAGATTTATGCACCTGTCGGAAATGAAAAGCAGTAATAAACCTCACACTATTGTTGTGTGGTGTGCTATGATCATAACACAAGAGTTTCTCATGCAGTACATACACAGTAAATGAGGGATACATAGGCGGTAAAGAAAAAAAGTCATATTTATTGCCCCACAAGGAAGTGGAGGCACATGAATGGGGTTAAAGAGGTCTGTGAAACGGTGCAAGTCAAAAAGCTAAAGTAAGATTAGGAAATCTGATTCTGAAGAAGACATGATAACTTTAGGGTCTTGTTAGGTTTTGAATAAGGTTTTTTCAGAAAGTACTTCTAGAGCTTATGCTGTGTATTTCTGTGTCATAGTTTAGTCTTAAATTTGTTAAGTTTGGCGATTTTATGTAATGAGAATCAAACTTTCAAATTTGTTTGACCTTTGCAAAGTTTCTGGAGATATTTGTTATAAATTGGCACAATGCAAATGAGAAAAATGCCTAACTGATTAGTTGAAAAAGACATTGATAAGGCCTTGCAGTGCAGCTGGATCAGTCTGATTCAGTGTCTGTTATCAGTCAGAGCCATCTTGCCAAGATGCAATCTACAACAGCTGTGCGCGACCCGCCGTGACATGGCCCAACCTGTATCGTTTGGAGCAAGAAAGGCAGAGCCCACCTACCACATTACCTGATTGGTCTGAAATAAATGAAATTTATGGTATGATTGTCCATTCACCTGCTGAATAAACTTTGAAAGGTTCTGCCCTCCCCAAACACTTTCTATGGTCTCTTTCCCAGAGGGACTTGAGAAAAAATATTGAACTGTCCATCTGGTTCATCAGGTGAAGATTGATACACTCTGAAAAATTACTAAAAGAAAGATATCAACCACTGTGAAGGAACTTAAACAGAAGAACATAGAGAACATTCAACAAACAACAAAATCCCAACATAGTCAACATCTTACTTACACTTTTGATTAATTTTGCTGTAGAATATGGTACTACCAACATTTCTGATCATGTTTGTTTTTTTGTCATTTCAGTGTTAGTTATGTACAGAACAAGATTTGCTGTTTTGTATGACACTGTATGAAGTTTAAAAAAATGAGTTCTTAAAATGTGTTCATCTTTGTTCTCTTTGTTTCTGTCAAACAAAATTAGATTTGGCCGTAGTTCTTGTATGACAAAAAAACAGTTCCAGACATACCAAATAAAGTCTTTGTCATCTTTTGTGTGTCCTCTTGCAGGAGCAGTAACTCGGTGGGTCTGTCAGCACCCCCCCTCTCTGCCCTCATCACCCCTGAGCCGGTCCGTCACTCCAGGATCCCTGAGTTACCCCTGGACAGCAGCCTGCTGTTTGAGTTCCTGCTCTTCCTTTACCTGCTGGTGGCCTTGTTTGTCCAGTACATAAACATCTACAGGACGGTGTGGTGGTATCCTTACAGCCATCCTGCTGCCTCTACCTCTCTTGTAAGGGCACGCACAGACAGACAAGAGCTCTGTTGTCTTAGCACGTTGAAATTATTTTAAACTCAGTAAAAGAAACCATGAAATTGGATAATTTAATCATCTAAAACCATGCTTTCTGTTTTTGATGTTCTCTAGTAAAACAAATGAAATATTACATGTTACTTTTTCCAGTCCACAATGTTAATATGTACCGTTGTTATCTTTCTTTTCCCTTTTTAACCCGGAAACAAATCATCTTTGCTTCTGCAGAACTTCCATCTAATGGACTACCATCTGGCAATCTTCATCACTGTCATGCTGGCTCGGAGGCTTGTTTGGACTATAGTTTCAGAGGTAAACAACCAGCCAACACACATCTTGTGTCACACACAAGCCGCAGAAATCATAGTCCAAACTCAGAGTATGTCTGACATCCTTACATCCAGGTTTCTCAGAGCAGCGGTGGATCTCTCTTCAGATACATTTTCCTGATTACAGCTCGACTCTCCCTGCTCACCATGTGCGGCTGGGTGCTCTGCTGGACACTGGTCAACCTCTGCAAGAACCACTCAGTGCTTAATCTCCTGTTCCTGGGATACCCGTGAGTCTCTGATTCCCCTTAAACCGTCACATTTCAATATTTCAAGAGAGATTTAAACTAAGGGATCCTGCAGATCCTTTGACACTCTTAAATGGTCTTAGCTTCTTCAATTTCAATTTAAGACTTTAAAAAGCTTTAAATGTGTTTTATTATGTGATAGGTTTTAAATTTTGGATGCCATCTTGACTTAGACGGTTAATAACAAATGCAGTTTAGAATCTTTGAACAGCTGCCTCAGAAACCACCTGTTAAAACAACAGTATCATCCATGTTCAGGTTGTATATGAAACAGTTAAAGGGTTTCTGTCCATGTGCACTACCTCGAGTCTCTGCTCTTCAAGGGGCAGTAACCCTTATTATTCTGATTATAAGATATAATTAAATCAACATGTAGCTCTCTGGTTTGTAATTTTTCAGAGAAAATACAGTCGAACACCAATAATTAGCATTTGAGAGTGTTTTAGAAACAGAATTGTCATTTACCAAACCTGTGTTGGCTGCAAATTCTAATCTCTGATTTTTATAAGTGTGTAGGAACTCTGTTTTAGGTACTGCAGCAGTAAAACATGTAGGCAGCTGATTTTGGACAATCTTTGTTTATAATTGTGGTGTAAAAATGGTTTCATCTAAACAAAACTATCAAGTAATCTCTCAATTGCTCAAACGGTTGGCTCTGGTTCATCTCTGTTTGATTTTGACAGTGCTCTCTCCCCTTTGGATAGATATGTGGGTTCTGATTTTTCTGTTATGTTTGTTTTCTTTTACTTTGTCATGAAAATGGCTGAAAATTTTAAGGCTCTTTTACGAATGTTTGCCTTTCTTCTTGAGCTATTGATCACTCAAACACTACAGAGTGTATCTTTAAAAAAATGAAGTACTGAACAGCATTCAGTTATAAAATATTTACCAGCCTCATTCTTTAGGTCTGAATATGCTCATTCAAGCTGTTCAGTGATGTCTTAAAGCTTACTGTTCATTTCCACACTGAATGGAAACACTTGATGTCAGGCTAGAAAAATCTGGCATCTTATTGGGTGCAAAGATTCAACCAATCAAGCAGATTAAGATACTGGTGGACATTTTGTCTCATTAGCAGCTTCATTCCTGTCTCTGAGTACAAAACCTAAATTCCTTAACCCTTGAGCTTGAGAGCATACTTTCATCTCTGTTTACTTTCTTTATCATACTGGTTGATAAAGTCAAACTTTCAGATTAGAAATGCTACAGAAATTGTTTGTCCATCCTTTGATACTGACATTTTACAGATGTGACAGAGGGAGCTTGTTTGATATTTAAAAAAACACTTTATTTCAATCAAAGATGTTCTTTTTATCAACACACACTTTAGGAATGCAGCCAATGTCATGGCTGCTTGGAATGTAATATGCTGTTCTAGCTGTAAAATGTTCTTGATGCACAGTAAATGGCAACTTAACACTTTTAATACTGCAAAGTAATCTGGAAAAAGAAAAAAATAGATACAGGCTGATATCTGACTTAAAAAAGAAAGTATAACTGGACTTAAAGTGGATTTAAATATGTTTTATTTTAATTAGAGTAGCAGTTTAAAAAGTGCAGAAAATTCAAAACCATAGCTTTCATGCTCTATGACATAATATGAAAGCAAAAAATAATCAGCAAAAAGCTCACACTCACCATTTCACTATCCTACTAATATTGCTAGTATCTTTTTTGCTTGTATAGATTTATTTGTAGTTTGTGTTTAATTTTCATGCTTACAGATGGACTGTAAAGTTAACTGGAGTCAGCTTGTTTGTATGTGTACATTCACCTGATAATTATAACCCTTTAGTCTTATTCTGATTGTTTCTATAGAATAGCACAAACGTTCCCTATGACAAAAAAAAGCATGATTTAAAAAGTGATTTATGACGCAGTTCACCCCAGTGTTTCTTCCAGATCATTTGGAGTAGTGGCTCACCACTCTAGCACAGCCTTCTACCACCCCAGAGTAAAAGCACAAAATACTAGATTCATGAAATCCACATACCTTCTGTGCACTGAGACTCTGAAATGTGACCCTCCAAATCCCAACTGGGGTTGAAAATCTAATTTAGGATTCCCTCTGTAAATACAAGCATATTTCAACTGCAGGTTTTTTGTCATGCAGTGATTTTGTCTGCCTCGTGTCATGCTTAGTATTGGTAGCCCACCACCCCTGACAGATAAACCAGGACAGACACTGCATCAGATCAATTCATTACTGCAGTACTATTGTTAAAGGAAGCATGTAGTGACTGTTTTTAAGGTTTTATTCATGCTCATCTGTTTTGTATGGGGGGAGGGGGGGGGTGCTTGTAACAAGGGGTGCAAGAAAATTTTGTGCAAAAATATGTAGTGATATGATGATACTAGATATTGACATTTTAAAGCACAATGCGAAATTCCCCAGTCCCATAAAAAGCCTTAGAAGATTTAAGATTAGACCTCTGGACTTAAATGCCATAAAAATCCTTTTACTTGAGGTATTAAATTCGGATGGCACTCTAACTTAGACCTTTTTTATCAAATCTTGTCACATTATATTTTGGGATTTTTTTTGTGTATTTTCTTGTTCACCAGACATTTAACAACATTTAATAGAGTGGTGGTGTGTGAAATAAAAGATCTTAGAGTCATTGTAAAAAAGAGTGTATGAACCTGGCACTATGATATCCTGGTAGTAATTATCCCTGTAATAGAGATTTGGGACATTTGTTTTGTGTTGTAGTTCGGCTCCTGGCCACTTGTTGGCAGCATGTATACAGCTTTTTAAATTTATCATGTCTTTGTTACATTTATTGGTTTTGTTTCTGGCGCTGGAAAAGACAACAGAGATTATCTATATTTCTGGGAATATCTTTTAAATGAATGACACTGATTAGAAACTGTATTTTATCCTTATACAGGGTTCCCGCGGATCCTTGAAAAGTCTTAAAAGGCATTGAATTCATTATTCTTAAAATAAGGCCTTAATTGGCATTAAAATGTCTTAAATCCAATTTCTAAAAGTCTTAAAAATTTGAACACATTAGTAAGATTTATGTTGGTTTGAACTAAAAAAAAATTTAGTAACATTAGTAAGATTTATGTTGGTTTGAACTAAAAAAAAATTTAGTAACATTTATCTATTTTTCAAAAGAATTCACCGATTTACTCTCATGGCAACATCCCGTAATCACAATAGCAGAACTAACAAAATGGTGATGTGGTTGCATCTGGATGTTTCAGAGCAGACGCATGTCTTGTTTCTACCCAACACGGTTCACGGGGCAACTTCGGACAGAGATGTTTACTTTGGATCACATTGGAAAGTGTAAATTTAATGAGAACTGGCTGTCCAACAAACGTTTTTCATCATGGCTAAAAGCGGTACCAGGCAACGTGTACGAGGCACGGTGTATTTTTTGCAAGAGTTTTTTCAGACTTGGCACGATGGGAGCCAAGACATATGTGTATATATATATATATATATACATACATATATACATATATACATATATACACATACATATATACATATAGATATAGATATAGATATAGATACAGATACAGATATATATATATACATATATATACACACACACACATAGGTATATATATATATATATATATATATATATATATATATATATATAATTCCCTCTAACCCAGGTAATTCATGTGGTGTTTTTGTTTGTTTGTTTAGTATGTTTCAATTGTGGTTCGTTGTCGACTTGGTCTCAAATTTGATTTCAAATGGCATTAAAAAGTCTTAAAAAGTCTTGAATTTAACTTGCCTTGAGCTGTAGGAACCCTGTTATAATACTATGGGTTATTGACTTTTCAGTCAAGTAATGTAAGATAATACATTGCCCTGCTTAAAGTTTTGTGATACATTGTGATATATAGTAGGGCTGCTTGATTATGGCAAAAAAAATCCATGTTCACCATTATTTTGATTGATACTGAGTTTGCTATCACAGAGCATGATTGATGTTACCTGAACTGCAGGACATGCATTTGTTGAACTTCTAACTCTCAATACTGACATTGTTAAGACTTTTCACACAAGCAATTAGCAGAAGTAAATGTGAAAAAAATAAAAATGTATAAATCACTGAGACAGATTATATCAGTTAGTCAATAAAAATAAAATAAATAAGTGCTACAGGTAGTAGTGGTGATGGACTCCGTTGGGAAATAATAACTAACGCTGAAACATTTACCGCACATAACAAAATATGGGGGCAAAGGCACAGCACGAGTTGTTGCACATTGTTTTTAGTCTGTATTATCTTGTTTTTATGTTTTTGTTAGGCATTAATTGCAGTTGAAAATGAAACTTAACCAACTGCTCTGCACTTTTTATGATTTTGTTTCCCCAGTATGGGCAGTGTATTGTGTCTCCATATTCTTGCCTGTACACACTCATACTGTGTCGTCCTTTTAGATATGCCTGATTTTGACATCAAACATAATTTCACTCCAACATCATTTGAAACTAAATCTTCCTGCTCTTGTCTTTTGTCCTTGCTTAATCACTGCCCCTTCACCAAACTAGATTCGGTGTGTACGTCCCGCTCTGCTGCTTCCATCAGGAGGGAGGGAAAAGCCAAACGGCACAGACTGACTGCGACTATCCAGCCGACCACCAGCAGACTGACCTGTCAGAAACCCCGCTCTTTAGACCACGAGACTTCCTCTTCCTGTTACGGGAAAACCTCAGAGAACAGTTTTCCAGCCCCCCTCACATGCCCATACATACCTGTCCGCCTCACACACACTCGCACACGCCAGAGTTGATCCGAACGGAGGTGGAGGAGCTGAAGAGCGACTTCAACCGGCGGATAAAGGAAGTGCTCTTCAACTCGCTGTTCAGTGCTTACTATGTGGCCTTCCTGCCCCTCTGCTTTGTCAAGGTTTGTATCTTTCGCATATCTTTGTTTAACTTTTTTTTCTGAGTTTGCTTTGTTTTCTATCGGACTAAGTCACCATTTTCTCCACACCAGAGCACCCAGTATTACGACATGCGCTGGTCCTGTGAGCACCTGATCATGGTGTGGATCAACGCGTTCGTGATGCTCATGAGTCAGCTGCTCCCCCCAAGCTACTGTGACCTGCTCCATCGCTCGGCAGCTCACTTGGGCCGCTGGCAGAAACTAGAGCACGGCTCATATAGCAACGCACCTCAGCATGTGTGAGTGGTCCACCTCGCACACAAAGTAAACACACTGAGCTTTTGAATGGTTCTTCATCTGTGTTCAACTGTGGTGTTGGCATTTTTACAGGTGGTCAGAAAGCACCATTTGGCCTCAGGGGGTGTTGGTACGACACAGTCGATGTCTCTATAAGGCAGTGGGACCGTATAATGTCGCTCTGCCCTCTGATGTGTCCCATGCAAGGTTTTATGTGAGTATCTGCACTATTTAGCTAACATACATGTACAAACAAAGCAAAGTCCCTCCTTGTTCCCACCCTTTTTGTACGCTACCTTCATGAGGATGAAGAACACACTTTAGGCTCTTTTCCACCGAGTGGTCTGGTTTTGTTGCAGTACAGTTTGGTACGCTTTGGAGTGATAAACCCTGATCTTATTTGTGTTTCCACCAGCAGCCGTACTTTCACTTGAGGGTCTAAAGTAGAGGACCACACTAGCTAGATATGACGCTGCAGCAGTGCAACACAGTGAAGTGGTCTGAAGTAGACTATAATTGTAAACAAAGAGCAGCAATGGAGGACTTCCAGCACTCCAGTACGCTAAGGAGAATTGTTCAGTGCAGACCTTCTTTAGAGCAACAACAGTAAACAAATCACTTAAAATCCAGAGCTTATTTGAACATGGCAAGGTATGTACATTCATTTTAGCTACTGTTGCATGGGAATTGACTATTTTGTGACCAATCTATAGGCTTTGCTTTTGCTCCACCCTCTGTTCAGTATGCTCCAAAAAGTGGGATGGCATTTTTGGGTACTTTTCAATTGACAGTGGAAATACCTGTAATTTCATACCTTGTGTAGCCAAACTTATCCAGACTGCTTGGTGAAAACAAAGCTTTAAAGGCCAGGTGTACAATGTGGGGTTAGAGGTGGTAGATATTTAAATCATAGGATGGTGGTAAAAGGCTTGGTGAAAGGACATTGATTCATGGCCGCCAAGTAACTATTTTTTTTAAAGTAGTATTATCCAACATTTAATAATGCTTTTGGTTTCATAGGAATAAAATCAATTACATTTTGACTCGTATCTATCAATCTAGGAAAAAAGCACAATCCATGACTTACATTCAATCAAGCTTCAATCAATCAGTCAATCAGTCTTCATTTGTATTGCACCAATTCATGTGTTATATGAAGACACTTTACAATTGAGCTGATTGAAAACAAACACTTCATTTTTTGGATTAACATATATCCATAGATACATGTATACATAAAAAAACATATATATACACACACACACATATCTTTATATATATATATATATGTACCGTACCGTCTTCTCCTGCTTATCCGTGGTCGGGTCGTGGGGGCAGCAGCCTAAGC